>CM021768.1:31069706-31220762 GCA_011076525.1 Nettapus auritus | reverse complement strand
TGAAAACTCAGCACTACTAGGCTTTTTGTGTGCAGTCCCACAAAGGTTTAGTACTTTTCTAGATGAATTCTAGAAGTGAAATTGTTAAATTTTTATTGTTAATTAAAAAAAAATAATAAAAAAATAAAAATTGTTTATTTTTATCTCCCTGGTGTCAAGATACATAGATTCTAAAAAAAATCATTGCAACCCTTTATGTAGCAAATGGTTGATAGTCGGCTGAATATGAGCCAGCAGTGTGCTCAGGTGGCCATGAAGGCCAACAGCATCCTGGCCTGTATAAGAAACAGTGTGACCAGCAGGGCTAGGGAGGTGATCGTCCCCCTGTACTCGGCTCTGGTGAGGCCGCACCTCGAATACTGTGTTCAGTTTTGGGCCCCTCGCTACAAGAAGGACATCGAGGTGCTTGAGCGAGTCCAGAGAAGGGCGACGAAGCTGGTGATGGGCCTGGAGAACAAGTCCTACGAGGAGCGGCTGAGGGAGCTGGGATTGTTCAGCCTGGAGAAAAGGAGGCTCAGGGGTGACCTTATCGCTCTCTACAGGTACCTCAAAGGAGGCTGTAGCGAGGTGGCGGTTGGTCTGTTCTCCCACGTGCCTGGTGACAGGACGAGGGGGAATGGGCTGAAGTTGCGCCAGGGGAATTTTAGGTTGGATCTTAGGAAGAACTTCTTTACCGAAAGGGTTGTTAGACATTGGAACGGGCTGCCCAGGGAAGTGGTGGAGTCACCATCCCTGGAGGTCTTTAAAAGACGTTTAGATGTAGAGCTTAGGGATAGGGTTTAGTGGGGACTGTTAGTGTTAGGTCAGAGGTTGGACTCGATGATCTTGAGGTCTCTTCCAACCTAGAAATTCTGTGATTCTGTGAAATAATATTTATTGAAAAAATATATTTTTGTTTTTGTTTATTGGTTTTTTGGAAGAGCTCATTTCCATTTCACATAGGACTCGGAAGAACTGATGGAGTGTTGAGATTCTTCTGAAAGGCCATCCATTGGCCTTCTGTAAGGCCAATCTTTTTTTCTTAAATGAACTTTTATTTTAGAACATCTGTGAGAGCATGGCTAACTTTTGAATTTGTTCAGATGAGAATCCAGAGGAGTACCTCCAGGTCAGCGATGCAGGTCTAATGATTTTAAGAACGTTTGATTTCACTCTTATGACTAAATTAACACACGATTAACTCTACATTAAAATTGTCCTGAAGGTCTCAAAAAGGAAAATATGTAGATTCAAACTTGCCTTTTTTCAGGACAGAAATAATTTATCAGTCAGAAATGGGGTTAAATTCAAAATTTAAGTAAAAAAAATCTGTTATTTCAGTTTAAAGCTCTTTAAAACTTTCAGAATTAACTTCAACATTACTGTTCATTTTTATATCTTTTTTTCTCTAGTTCATTGACTATCAGCAAAATTCTGTGCTGTTAGAACAGTGATCTGTAGCCTGATAAGTTTTCTGAATTGCTTATGGCATAAGTCTCTAAATGTTTGTTTCTGTACTATCAAGTAGCATTTACCAGCAGCAGTAGTAAGAATGGATCTGAAGTTTGTTAACAGTTGGTTCTTTTGATCCAGTATTCACCCTATGCAGTGTTCTGGGGGTTTACTCCTAAATCTCATCCTCTGGACGGGGCCCTCATTAAGAGTTGAAGAGCACTGAGTGTGTTCCTCAAAAACATATTTTTATTCAGTTTTATCTGACAGGAGCTTCATTCAGACAGGGTTTCATTTTGAAACCCTGTCTGAACTTAAATGTTGATGTGCATACATCCCTTAGGGGGTTCAGATTTTGGTGACTTGTTTTGTGAACTAAATTGTATGGGTATGGTCTTAGATTTGGAATCATGTATCATGGAATAAAGTGAAAGTGAACTTCTTCTGTCAAAAGACTAAAAGATAATATCTTTTTCTCTTTGGGCTATGATATGAATTGGATATACTCAAATGCTTCTTAGATGAGCCACTTATAGTCCCATATATGGTTAGCTTTAGTTTTTAAGGTGAACAGAAATGGATTGTTTGTATAACTTTATCACATGATGTATAACTTCAGTAAGCACTGAAAGTACTTTTTCTTCAATATTTGAAGAAATAAAGGTTATGAAATGCTCTGTTGGTGTTCCAAAGTTTCCTTCTTTCTGTAAGAGGTGATTGAAATTAACTCCATGTTTCGCTGCTTTTCAGTGACTGTAAATCCCTGAAAGGAAAAAAATATATATATTCCTTAGAGCATCTTATCAGTTTATAAAAATTCAGCTAGTCACATTATTCTCGCATTTATGCTATTGTGATATCATCAGTGTAGATCTAAAGAGAAAATGGGACCTTGAATGTGGGGTGATAGCATAAGTTTTTGCTGTTAATCAATGAATTAGCACAGAATTATTCAATTCTGATTATTTCTGAATGATTCATTGTATCAAAAACCTCAGTAGTTCTACAGTTTCCAACAGGCAGATACCAGTCACTTCTAGAAGTTGATGACAAAAATTCTGTTTGAGTAGGTCAAATTTTTCCTGAGTGATTACAGATACAAAGAAGAGAAATTTGCTGTGGAAAAGATTTATACTGCTATTTTGTGGTAATGATGGGGCTCTGCTCCCATTTAAACTCCATTTCATTCAAACAGCTTTGCCTTCTGTCTCTATCAGTGTTTTCTCATTGTGCATTTCCTCTATGTACATTGATTAAATAGATCTTCTGTATCTTTGTTCTGTTTACATTACTCAAAAATTTGGAGCCAAAATCTGATTTCTGTGTTTGTAATGAGTGATGCTTAATTCCAAAAGTGATGCTGTGTGTAGAATAAATGGCTATTCAGCATAAATCGAGGAATACGTGTGTTCAGATCTTAAGCAGAAACAATAAATCAAATCAAGACCTTGAGTAACTGAGCACTGGTTAGTTTTGATTGGAAATACTTATATTAGGGATTGGGACATCCAAGTGTAAATGTCTGTCTTCAATCTTTGAGTTGCTAACTGAACAATCTCTTTAAGACCTTGATATACTGGAAAGAGTCCAACAGAGGGTCCCCAAGATGGTTAATGGATTAGGGCACATGTCCTATGAGGAGAGCCTGAGAGAGCTGGGACTGTTCATCCTGGAGAAGAGAAGGCTCAGGGAGGATCTTACCAATGTGTATAAATTCATGAAGGGAGGGTGCAAAGAAGACAGAGCCAGGCACTTTTCACTGGTGCCCTGTGCCAGAACAAGTGGCAATAGGCACAAACTGGAACACCAGAGGTTCTGTTTGAATATCAAGCAGCACATCTTTACTGTAAATTTGATGGAAATCTAGCAGAGGTTGCCCAGAGAGGTGGTGGAGTCTCCTCACTTGGAGATCTTTAAAAAGCCACCTGGACATAGTCCTGTGCAATCTGCTTGAACAGGTAGGTTGGACCACATGACCTCCAGAGGTCCCTTCCAACCTCAACCATTCCGTGATAAAACAATTTTAAGGAATTCATTGAGCTTCTCACACCTCCAACAAGCTTTATGTTTACTAGAACTTGAGGGAAAATAGGCATCAAGCAGTTTGGTTTATTTCATTTGGGTAACTTGAACTGAATCTCCAGGCACCTGAAGAGCTGTGTTGAAAGTTTTGGTCTTACTGCATTATTCACAGATCTGAAATGGGAGGTCATGCTCTGGAACATTGTCAAGGATTTAGCTTAACTTTTCTCAAACATTAGAAACATTCAATTATGAAGAAAATGAAATCACTTGTGTCTTATGACACAGTTGTTCTGTTCATTACAAAATGCTGTGTCACCGAAAGACCTACAGATATTTTTTACACATAGACCTTAGTGATAGTCTTAGGAGGACGTATTTTGGGAAAGGCTTCAAAACAGTCTTTTCATTTCTTATGTGCTTTAAGAACACAGAAATATATTTGAAATATACATATGAGAATTTGTATTAGCCTTTACAAAATTAAATGAAATAGTTTCAATCTTCAAACTGTTCTTTTGCTAAGATACTGTTATCATTTAAAGGTGATGATGCTGGTGGGCTCATGTAGTTGTGAGTTATTTCTTTTTACAAAAGGTTAAGGAAAAAATAGTTTTCTCTTTGTTCCTCATGTGTAGCATGCTGCTTACTCAATGCTATGTTTTCTCAGGATTTCATTTTTCTTAAAACCAGCTACTTTAAAAATATTTAAATTATGCAAGCTAAACACATCGTACCTTGAAAGAATAGCAGATTTTCCAGCTTTTTTCTTACCTATGGCATGGGTTGTTAGTACAAGCTGGCTCTGCATCTTAAACACTACAAAGGAAAAAGGTATTCTTATTTTACAAGCAGAGAAAGAGAAATCTATTGAATTCTAGTGCTTTTATGTAGGGGGCCAGGGGTGGACTAGTATTGAAGTGTGTAGCTCTGTGGTGGAATTTGCTGAAGACTGGCAAGGGAACCAGATAAAATATTAAGTAATTGTCATAGGATTTCTTTTTGATGTTATACAGGATTATTAATTGCCTGCTCTCAAACTAGAAACACAGTTACAGAGTCATTAGCACCATATATTGCTTTTCTCAGTCCTGTCCTCTGAAGCTGTTGTTTCAAATAATCTTTCACTGAAATGAAAAAATTTGAATGAAATCATGAATAAACTCTACATTTTACTGAGAGGTTGAACAAGCTATCTTTGTAGCATATAATACCTAGCATTAAGTACTATCACAAGCAGGAAATGTGATTTTTCAACTGACATTAAATGGGATATTGTTAATGACAATTTATATTAAATATATACAGTGGTGCAGAGTTACTGCAAAATGAGTTAGTGGGATAGAAAATTGTCTTCCCATTAAGTGAGATTTTCCATTTAGCCACTTGTTACTAAGCAGAGCCGACTATCCTCACACTGTTCTAACAGTTAATTTAATCTATAAAACATTAGAGTCTTATTTTTGAGATAATTTCGTAAATGTTTGCTTTAATGCTCACAAATACATTTCTTTTTCTTTATTAGTGTGGAAAGCATTATAAAAAATATTATTAAACTATACCCATATCTGGAGAGTACTGGAGATATTTATGACCAAACTCCCCAAGTCAAAGGATCATCATTATGGAGTTAAAGAATAAAAACTGCATTAGACTGCAAACCTTTGACTTCATGCTTGTACAGGTCTACTCATCTAGTACAGTGAATTGAAGTCCAAATTGGTGTACCCTTAAACCCTTTGAGATGTGTTTTGCAATTCAGAGGGTGTTGTTGCTTTGAAACTTGGTTGTGCTCCTACAGTTTCTCTTCTCTACAGAATTATTAAACTTAATTTTATATAACAGAAATCCTAATTTTGATCCATTTACCACCCTTCAAAATCTCTTAGGCCAGCAGAGCTTGCTCTTTGAGTGGAATGGTGTTCACAGCAGAGTTTTTATTGCATCGTGAGTGTACAGAAGTCTCTAAAGGATAAGTTGGATAGCTGGATCTGCTGAGTGCAGCTGACTTCTGCCTACAGCAGCAAACTAATACATGATGTAAAATTAACCATTGTTACTTTATATTCCATGTATGCATAAGATGCATAGGTGCAGGTTCTGTTAGTGAGGGCTGCCTGCTTCTCTCATGGTGGTGTGAGCTGTATCAATGTTAACCACCCAAACTAACCAGTTGGCTTATTTATCACTGCAAATGCAGTCATGGCAAAGGCCATGATACACAGTATGCAGGGTCATCTGCTTCAGTAAGAAACTGCTTTCCAAATTACAAGACCATCTCTGAGGAACAGGTTAGTTAGTCGCTACTGAAAAGCTGCTGAACTCTTCACCCTGAAGGTCTTGTATCTTCTCTGTTCCTACTTCCTGAGACTGCAAATGGGATTTCAGGGGGACCTGATAACTAACAAAACAAGTGGAAGAAATAGAATGATTTTAAATTGGTTCTTTTCCCAATAATGTTACTGGTTTTCTGTGTATGAAGAGAAATTTCCTTGTTACTAGAAATTAGTCTGAACATATCACAGAATACAGGGTGCTTATAGGACTTAAATTCTTTCAGTGGCTGTTTTCTGCTAGTTCAAAGAGGAAGAGCATTTAGTAGCACTGGAAAAAAAAGACATTTTTAAGGACAGTTTTTGTGATAAAATATCTTAACAATTTAAGACCTTTTCATATAAGCTGCACAAAGAACTAGCATGGAACTATGCATGGCAACTGATTTAGTTCATTTACAGTTGAATAAGGGAAAGAATATATTGGAAATCAAGGTATAATTGATCAGTTGTTCAGATGTTTCTGTTTTACGGTTCTGAACAGGATATGTTTCATTCAAGGTACGCAGCTTGTGTAATGTCTTTTGATATCAGCAGAAAAATATTTTTGGTTATTCTGTGACAGTTAAATATTTAATGTTCTGAAGATCATTCTTGACTGTAGTTTGCAGAGATTAATGCTTTTTTTTCCCCTTGTTTGAGCTCTTGGGAAACAAATTCTGAAATGAAAATCTATATTATGAAGCTGTAAATATTCTTATTTACTGAACAATATGAATAGCTCTTTTTAATCAAAATAAACCCATTAAAATAAGTTTTTCAGAAATGTTTGTAGTTTAGAGTGGTTATACAAGCACCTGATGTTACTTTTGCCATTTTTTCCACAGAAGTCTTGATTATTACTCGTTTACCTTACTTCAATAGAGAGGGACTATCTGAGAGTAGACACTAACTGTATTAGAGTGAGGATGTGCAGTAATCAACAGCCTCTATTCTGAGGAGCTGAAACATCAGAATTCAAAGTATTTTGGTCAAGGTGTGCGATATCTCTTTCAATTACCATATTAAAAACTTATCTAATTTTGGAAGTTTAATGAATTGCCAAATAGTATCTGTAGCAGGCAATTAAATGTGATCAAACTGATCTTGCATGTATTAAAACATGTCCTTATTATCTTATAGGGATGACAAAGTTACTTCAATGTGGGGAAGGGTAGTTTATAAAATTACGAATGTGACAGCAAATACGTTTTGCCACTGAGAGATAAGTAGAGAAATACAAGGAAGTGATCTAACAGGCATGTTTCTATATACTTCTGTATTTCTTAACATCTCTGCAACTTTCATACTTTCTTATAATCTAAAGATAAGTTACATTTTGACATTTTATGTCTCATTATCCACATGGAGAAAGCAAAATATCCTGTTTCGTAACATACAGCAAAAAGCAAACATTTTGTTGTACTAGCTTATTTCTCTTCCAAAAAGGAAGTACCTGCTTCCAAACACACTTGTCATGGAATGAAAATAAGACTTCTTTTTCATATTATAAGCTACATATAAAATACTGTCTTCCAGATGAATAACCCAAAACAATTTGTACACTGACATCTGTAGAATGACTATTTTAACCATATTCAACCAAAATAATGTATGTCATGTTCTCATTTAATGACTTTGGTGCTCTCTCCTTTATCAGAAAGATGTCAGAAATTGGATTTTTTTTTTTTTTTTTTCAAAAAGCATTACTGATATTGTACTTATGTTAAAGCACTGTCCAATATCTAAGACAGTGACAGAGTCGATCGTATGCAAAAACTCTTCTTTATAATAAACCAGATGTTAAGCTAAAACTGAAAGCTAAGGAAGCTTCTGAGCAGTCCCATACCTTCCTCTGGGTCATTTGCTACTGCAGCAAAGCACTTGAGCATTACACGTGATTTAAATATGTACTGTGCTTTTCTTCTAATAATGTTAATTATGCATAACCTTCAAATTAAACATATGTTTAAGTTCTTGGTCGGAAATAGGCTATAGTTTACCTGAAATTTCATTGTAAGCTATAGTGCCTGCACCCTTCTAATGCTTGTACCTTTCTCAGTGAGGTCATAAAAACAAAAGGTTATAAGAACAATAACTTACAAAAATCTGAGAACAGTCATCATTTGGTTCAACTGAAAGGTTTGTCTGATACAGTGTCCTGTCTCCACTAGCAGTCAATAGCAGATACTTCGGGAAAGGCCATAAGAAAGGACATATACTGCAGTGCTGCTTTTCACAACGTAGCTTTGCATTTTGCAATAATTTGGTATTTGGAAGCTTTCTGAGTTGAAGTTTTATCTTTGTGTTTTATAAACACTGATGAATTTTTATTTTTTGTTCTTCGCCAAATCCACCAAATGAATTTTGAACCCATCTATACTTTCTACATTCACAATATCCTCTGTCAACGAGTGGCATTATTTAACAACGTGTGTATATGTAGAAATCCCTCTTTTGTTTTCTGCTTACCACTTCATTCCTCACAATTTGTGAATGGTAGGAAACACCAGAGGGTGACAATTAGCAGCTGAATAATATCTCAGTCGTCACACGTGTGGTTGGTTGCTGTAGGTATTACACTTTTGTCAATCAATTTTATTGAATCTGACTGCAGAATCTGCTTCTGGGATATCTTTTTTTTTTTTTTTTTTTTTCATTTTCCTTCTTCCTGTCTGATTTAAGGGCTAATGACTGAACAGTGTCAATGTGAGTATAATGGAAAACTGATACAATAATAATAAATACTGTTTGCTCTTGTATTAAAGAGCTGATCCAGTTATTTGTGTGGTCACATAAGTGCTAGACAGGATGTAAGAGAGGTAGTGTAAATGAACAGCCATACATTGGGAGTTTGGGATAGAAGAGTAAGGACAGACAAGGATGTCTCATAGTGTGATGTGAAACTCATTCATCAGTCTAACATAAACATCAGATTTCTAAGTAGTAATAAACTGTCTCTTCTCACTGATATGTAGAGTAGTGCTACTGTTTTATATCAGTATGACATGGACATTTATAGGTTGCCAGTTTTCTAAAATTCGTATTCAGACAAGTCATATATCAAGATGCTTCTCCTATGGTTGAGAAGTCTTCAAGTTACAGAGTTTCTTTAACACTCCGCATACTAAAGAAACCATCTTTTCATTGAGGTCACCTTTCAAGGTTTCCAGTATTGTCTCAGACAAACTGGTTATTTTGTCGATTCATCAGTTGATTTTTTTTTTTTTTTTTTTTCCAAATGTATTACTGAAGTGCTTGGAGATTGTTTCCCTATTCTCTCAATTTTACGTGTTTGTAAACCTCTGGACTTTCTTCACTGTAGGCACAGTACGATGTGTTGTGTTTTGGCTTCAGAAAGTCTCATTGCAGAGTGCAATTCCAAAGACTGGTTTTGTTGTACCCCACTCCAGCAAGTCTGTAAAGACATGGCATTAGCAAAGTCCCTGGGTATTTACAGATGTCAGTGGTTTAGTTAAACACACTGATGTTCATAGAGGCCAAATAGGAGGAAAGCAAAGCTGTGCTCTATCTAGCAGACTGAACTACAAAACAAACATTCCTCTGGTATTTTCACTGTTTATTATATGTAAGACAAAAAGAAAAAAACAATAGACTTATATTGACTACAGATAATATATTTGTAGATCTTGAACATAATAGAATTAAATACGAACAAAGTAAATTTCCTAAAATATTGCAGTTATCCATATTTTATAAACTGTAAAAAAATCAGATTAGTTCATTCATTTTTAATCCTTCTTTTTAATATACTGTTAACCTAGATACAGATATTTATTTATTTATATACATATGCAAATGCTTTAAATATCACTTTATATTCTTACCCAAAAGGCCATCAATATTGAGCATGACTAATTTTTGTCACTTTCCATTCCCTTGCTTCTATTAATATGGAATTAAGAAATTAACACTGACTCTACGGGTAATGATATGTACTAACATGTCTCATAAGTATTCATATGTTCTCCCAATACATTTTTAATCTTCCTCCAGATCTGCAGATGAGAATGAAGTATCAGTATTAGCAATTCACTGTGATATGTCTCTTATAGGCTGATAACACTGTGCATTTAAATTAGGCTTAGAAATGATTATTATATTTTGCAATGACCATGTTGTGTATGCAAAACAATATTGCTCGTATCAGGTTCTGTGTCTCCTTTTACCCTCTTCCTAAGAAGCCCACTGGAGGTCTCCCAGGTGGGAGCTCATGGGAGCAAGTAGCTGTTTCTCACTCCTTCCCAGAGCTTTCTTGCTCTCCTTGAACTACAGAAAGAGCAAGTGGGAAAGGCTGTCCGATAAAGTGTGCTGAAGTCTTCAAATCCTTTTTCTTATGGAGGATAGGTGTTTTATATGTTTGGCCAAGTGTTTTTGTTTGGCAATCCACTTCTACAGTGGCTTGTAATAAATAATTTTGAAAGGGGTTTTTCAACTGTTAAAACAAAATTTGCAGTGATGACAACACTTCTCTTCAAAAAAACATTCCATAATCACAGTAGTCTTTCTTGTAATTAAAAAGCAGTTTAATCACCTCTTCAACAGAAGTAGAAATCTAATGACAAACAAAGCTTGTATTTTGAAAGGGAGAAGGATCAATATTTCCATGGGACTTGATTTCTTATTGAATGTGCAAACTGCTTCAGTATATCAGCACTTGGCAGTGTCCTGAAACTGTATGATAAAAAGGGAGTTTCCTTACAGGAATTTGTTCTGCACTGTACAGTTGTAAGTCTGTGTGTGTGAGCCAACCTTATCCTGGGGTGCATCAAGCATGGCATCGATAGTCAGTCGAGGGAAGTGATTGTCCCACTCTACTCTGTGCTGGTGCGGCCTCACCTCCAGTACTGCTTGCAGTCCTGGGCACCACAGTACAAAAAGGACGTGAAACTGTTGGAGAGTGTCCAGAGGAGGGCTGCAAAGATGATGAAGAGCCTGAAGGGGAAGAGGTATGAGGAGCGGCTGAGGTCACTGGGCCTGTTCAGCCTGCAGAAGAGGAGGCTGAGGGGAGACCTCATCATGGTCTACAACTTCCTCACCAGGGGGAGTGGAGGGGCAGGTGCTGACCTATTCTCTATAAACACCAGTGGTAGGACCCGCGGGAACAGGGTTAAGCTGACGCAGGGGAGATTTAGGCTAGACGTCACAAGGAGGTTCTTCACTGGTGGTTGCACACTGGAACAGGCTCCCCAGTGAAGAAGTCACTGCACCTAGCCTATCTGAATTTAAGAAGTGTTTGGACTGTGCACTTAGTCACATGGTCTAAACTTTTGGGTAGACCTGTATGGTGCCAGGAGTTGGACTCGACGATCCTTGTGGGTGCCTTCCAACTCGGGATATTCTATGATATGTGTGTGTTTAGAAAGCCTGTTGGCCAGTTTTACGTTATTAGGAATTACATGTTTCTTGAGATCTATGGAAAAACATAACTGTATAGAAAGTAAGACTTAGAACATGAACATAGCACTAATGTATTTTAGAAAGAGATTCCCTGAATTATGAGTACAAATCATTTTAGTCTTGAATATAATATAGCCTATGGCGAGAAGATGAAACATTTTTTATTTTGGTTTACTCTGAAATCTTTGTTTATGCAATTCTTAGTATTACCAGAACTTATATTTTCCTGAAACATCCCTGCTGTTTCATATAACAAAGCTATGATCAGAGATCTAATAAAACAGATATGATTACCCTCTGATCAGATTTTTTTCTGATTAGAGGAAAACTATCACCTCTATCACCTTCTTTCTCCTGCTTCATTCTACTCCAAAAAGGGGGGTCAAATCTTAAGTGGTAATATTTAATAGTTATCCTAACAAAATACAAGGAATTTTATTCAAACTGATTTGTGAAAAATGGAAACTATTAGAAAAAAAAGAAATGTTACACACACACCTAGTGAACATGAACTTGTAGGAAATTCTTTAAATTATGGAAACCATTGTCCTTCTAGAAAGCATAAGTGAAATAGAAGGTGGAAAAGTACAGGATTTATGTATTACAGGATAGCATTCAGAAAACCTCTAGTCAGCAAACTTGCTTTAGTGCTGAATTCAGAATATGACAATTATTTGTTAGAAGCTAGGTAATACTTCAAAGTATTATAGAGTGAAGTTGAGGAAGATGCACTTTTCCCAGAAAACTTTCTTGTTTCGTAGTTGCTCTAGTTCTTCTTGGTTTTGTTCCACAAGAGAAAATAGAGAATAAATTATCACAGGAGTTCTGAACATATACCAAGACCCTGGAAGGCCTATGTTTGCCTAGAGAATTTGTGGATTCCCTGTCCCTGCAAGTGTTTAAGGCCTAGTTGGATGGAGCTGATATAGTAGAAGGCATCCCTGCCCATGGCAGGGGAGTTGGAACTAGATGATCTTTAAGGTTCCTTCCAACCCAAAACATTCTATGAAACTATGAGCATTCTATGAATCTATAATTCTATATATTCCATATCATTCCATATCATTGTCCTGTCTTTCATATGTACATCTATCAATATTCTCAGGCGCTTCTGACAGCAAATACTATTTTACACAATATAACATCCTTGCAAAATGTATCTTCAAATGCTATTTAAAGTCCACCAAAAATGTGTTTTTAATGACCACTTCTGAAGTTACGTGCTACATGTATAATTTTTATATGAGAAAGTGTTTTCCATTTTAAAATGCTTATCCCTTCAAGTTCCACCAGGCTTGGTGCTCAGTATAGATTGGGAAAAGATGAGGTCAACTTGAAAAGGCAATTTAAGAAAGATTCTGATATATATCCATTGTTCAACATGGGCTTTATTACTTTGCTAACCTGGAATGATAAAGAAATAATACTTGTAGAAATTCAGTTGTACTGAGACAAGCATCTCAGAGGTTATATTCATGGATGGGAATCCACTAACTGAAAGAACACTTTATATTCCTAGTAGAAGGAGTTCAGCTCTATAAGCAGCAATCTTACATATCTGAAGCACCAGCATGGAATAAAATAAGGTGTTTTCTCAGCCTACTTACATTTACCTTTTAATTATTGTTCTTATTCTGGTGTCTTTGGAGGAAAATGCTAGAAAAATCATTGAATTTTCAGCAGTCCGAAATCATTCATGGTGATCCATGGAAAATGCTATGGTTGAATTTTAAAGACTTCAGTGTCTTTAGAAAGTCTCAGGGAAAGTCTCTTAGAGAGTTCTTAGGGAAAAAAATAAAATAAAATTTTATGAAATAAAAATAAAATTATACTTTTTGCAGGTATTTACACCAAGCAAAGTGTTGCTGGAAATGAAATGCTAAAATCATTAACTAGTTAAAAGCAGAAGAAAAGTTACTCAATTCATGTTTGCATGGAATACGGTACTTTTTTTTTTTTTTTTTTTTTTTTCCTTTCAGACCTTAAATTGTAGATTCCTTTCTTGCTTTTTGAAACTCTTGATGTTGTGATTTCTTGTAACAGAATTTAAAGCTGTGATGGTTTTACTTGGGTGGGCGGCTGAGTTCCACCACAACCGCTCTCTCACTCCCCCTCCTCAAAGAGGAGTGAGGAGAAAATACGATGAAAGGGGCTCAGGGGTTGAGATAAGGACAAGGAGATCGCGCAATATTTATCGTGACGGGCAAAACAGACTCAGCATAGAGAGACAGTAAGATTTATTGCTTATTACTAACAAGCTAGAGAAGTGAGAAACAAAGGAAAGAAACCAAAAGCACCTTCCCCCGCCCATCCACCCTCTTCCACCTCCTCCCCCCAAGCGGTGCAGGGGAACGGGGAAATGGGGGTTATGGTCAGTCTACAGCACTTCTTCTCTGCTGCTCCTTCTCAGTCACTCTCGTCCCCTGTGCTGTGGGGTCCCACCCACGGGATGCAGTCCTTGCTGAACTGATCCGGCGTGGGCTGTCCACAGGCAGCAGCCCTTCAAGAACTGCTCCATATATGGGTCCGTACCACGGGGTCCATCCCTCGGGAGCAAATTGCTCCAACCTGGGTCCCCCACGGGCAGCAGCTCCTGCCGGGTCACCTGCTCCTGCGTGGTCTCCTCTCCACGGGCTGCAGGTCCGGTCCAGGGCAGATCCGCCTGCTCCACCGTGGTCTCCTCTACGGGCTGCAGCGTGGAACCCTGCTCCACCGTGGTACTCCATGGGCTGCAGGGGGACATCCTGCTTCACCATGGTCCTCACCACAGGCTGCAGGGGACTTCTTAGGTTTCTTAACCTATCTTAGTTGTTTTTTTTTTTGTTTTTTTTTTTTTTTCTTCCTATTTTCTCTTCTCAGAACATTCTAAAGGCATCATTACCCAATCATTCATAAAGTGTTAGTTCTTTCCATTGTTACACATCACCTTTGCCAAGACCAGTATAGTGCTTTAGACATTGTTGGAGGGAAATATCCTTTAAGACTGCTTGATAGTAAAAGAAAATTGCTTGTTTGGTTGGTTTTGTTTCAATTATTATTTAACTCTATGTACCATATCTGTGAAAATTGTTTGTTTGTTTTTGTTCCAATTATTATTCAGCTCCACGTACCATATCTATTTTGACAAAATATCTGCTAAAAATGGTGCATTATGGCAAAAAAAAATATATAAAAATAATAATAATAATAGTAATGTAATGACTTTTTCTAATTCTGGCTTTCTTGCAAATAGAGAAACTCTATTACGCATAATGAAGGCTAAAATATAGGAACAGTCTAACAGCAAATTAGACCAGAAGGCTTTCAGATCTGTTCATTCAGAGAAGGGTAGAACTGGTTGTTCATTTATTCTCTATAATATCCATTTTTGACTGAATGCTTGTGCTCTTTAAAGACCCAAAGCTTAAATGACTAAATATGCTCCAAGTAAAATGTGGGGAACTTTGTAACTATTTTGTTATTATTTTATTTTATTTTTTAATTCATTTAGTTTAGTAACATGAAATATCAGTTATTCCCTAAGGTATTGTGCATTTGTAGATCATAAACTTTTAGCTTAAATTAAACATCACAGCTGGTTGCCTTAATTTAATGCGTTATAGCACAAATGTTTCAACAGCTTGACTAAAATGAACCATACTGCAAATTCAAAGGAAGGGCGAAGGTCAGCGCACATGGTGCCTAGTGATTTGCAAATTTTCTTTATTTGGATATATTAAATGTATTCTGTGGAACTTTGTTTAGTGGAATGGAATTTGACAGAATAGAACAGATTAGCAAAAAATGTTGAATCAGTTTGGTTTAAAAATAATCTGGTATAATAAGGAAGTCCAAAAAACATAGCTGTCTTGAATTTTCAGAAAGAAATTAAATACTGAATATTTTCTGGATAACCAGATCTTTTGGATTATTTCATTTACATATATGAAATGAATTTCATGAAATTTGTAATTGTATCTGTAATCAGTTTATCCTATTAAATATTCTTTTTTCTTAAGAACATTTTATTCAGTATGGCTATCTCATCCACATATAAGGATTTCCTAGTAAAACAGGAGAAACCTAGAGTTATCTGGTCTGTAGCTGTGTTTCAAGTTGACTGAGAAAGTGCATCTTTTCTATTCAAGAAGATCTGCAACCCAAACAAATTTCTACTGATTCCTATCTATTCAGTATAAGTAGAGTGTTTAAAATTCTGAACTGTGTAATAGAAAACTTTGAACTGGAATTTGGAATTCTCTATGTGGTGTTTTTATTCGGGTAGGCAGCCAAGCTCCACCTCAGTCACTCTCTCGGTCCCCCTCCTCAAAGGGAAAGGGGGAGGAAATACAATGCAAAGGGCTCAAGGGTTGAGATAAGGACTGGGAGATTGCTCAACAGTTACTGTGATGGGCAAAACAGACTCAGAGTAGGGAGATTAAAATAAATAAATAAATAAATAAATAAATAAATAAAAGTGGCCTATTGCTAACAGGCTAGATAAGTGAGAAACAAAGGAAAGAAACCAAAAACACCTTCCCTCCATCCACCCTCTTCCACCTCCTCCCCTCGAGCAGCACAGGGGAACGGAGGCTGTGGTCAGTCAGCGCTTCATCTCCGCCAGTCCTTCACAGTCACTCCCATCCCTTGCTCCAAAATGGGGTCTCTCCCCATCTCTCACGGGATGCCATCCTTCCCACACTGATCCTGTGAGAGCTTCCCACAGGCAGCAGCTCTTCAAGAACAGTTTGAGATATGGGTCAGTACCACAGGTGCCATCCCCCAGGATCACGCTGCTCCAGCACGATTCCCCCTCGTCAGCAGCTCCCCCCAGACCCCTGTTCCTGTGTGGGCTCCTCTCCACGTTCTGCAGCTCTGGCCCTGGGGCCTGCTCCTGCGGGGGCTCTCCATGGGCCGCAGCTTCCTCCAGGCCACATCCACCTGCTCCACCGGGGGCTCCTCCACGGGCTGCAGCGTGGAGATCTGCTCCATGTGGGACCCATGGGCTGCAGGGGGACAGCCTGCTCCACCAGGGGCCTCTCCACAGGCTGCAGGGGAACTGCTGCTGCATGCCTGGAGCACCTCTTCCCCCCTCCTTCTTCACTGGTCTTGGGGGCTGCAGGGCTGTTTCTCACTCCTCTCTCTGCCAGCTGCAGCTTTTTTGGTTTTTGTTTTTTTCTTTCTTAAATCTGCTCTCACAGGAGTGAAAACAACATTTTATTGGCCCAGCTCTGGCCAGTGTCAGGGCCCTTATCTAACATGGGACAGCTTCTAGATTCTTCTTGCAGAAGACACCCTTATGGCCCCCTGCTACCAAAACCTTGCCATGTAAACCCACTACCCTCTTTAGATTTTTTTTTTTTTTTTTTTTTTTTTTTTTTCTCTATATGCACCCAAAATCCACGTAGCTGGTTATTTGTCTGGAACTGTACTTTGTATTCTTATCTCTATACAGAGCAGAAAAACATGGCTCAGCAGTTTTTGCTCACTTGAGCAGCAGGTAATTCTAATTTCTATGTGCTTCAGGAGTTTGATCTGATTTATACCTATGATAATGAGAAGGAATAAGCTTTATGGAGTCTTTAGATTGAAGAAGAACTTGCAGAAATCTCTTGGTTCAGTTTGCTTGCTTATATTGTTTTGTTTTGTTTGATTACTGTGTTGCTTGTCTGAGACAAAAATGGGTGCTGGCATTTGTGTAGCAGAATTTCTGTTTCCTGTAGATGTTGTAGATTCTTGTATTCATTCAGATTTTTTAAAACCTTCGCCAAACCTCAAGATTTTATTCATGCCTTTTTCATCATATGGTCTTCTGATCAAAGTTGCCAGCAGTCTTGCATCTGTAGTACCTCTACTGATTTGTTGAAATATCACAGTTCACAGAGTAACACTTTATTACAAAGCAATGTCCATACAAATACTGTTGCTAACCACCTTTCTGCTGTTAGCAGATAGCAGATATTGGTAGAATGTCCTTATATGTTGACCTATTAAACAATGACTATATCTGCTCCTTTACCTTCTTCCATGGTTCCCTGAATTTCCAGATACTTACTTTAATCATTCATTTTAGTTTTTATTCCTGTAACATTAAAGTTGTGTTTTGCTTTGTTAATTCTATACTTGATTTCTGTTTATTTCTTAATCCTTGAAAAACTAAGAGTGGTTTCTATTTTTCCCCAAATATACACAATCCTATAAGGATTTAAGAAAATATTAAAATGAAAACATTAATTAAACATTAAAATGTGATTAGATTATTAACGCTGGGTACTTACTCATAGCAGCAATAATTATTGAGAGACTAAGGCCCTCTGGTTATAAAGTAAGGCCTTTCTTATTGCAAACACATGCAAATTTGTCCTTTCACATCAATATTAATGTGGAGTTAGGAACTTGATCCTTGAAATACTTTTTCACCTGTGTGTAAATGAGTATTGCTTTTTCTGTGTTTTACCTGAAAATACAACGATGTTGTAGTGATTTCATTTGATAACTTCTGGATTCACATTGTGATACCCAAGATGAAATACAGTGCTAATTCAGTACTGGATGTATCAAAAAGTTATAGAATCTTTGTAGATTCAAGATTTGCTGCCATAAGAGGAACTAATAATCTAAGGCAGTACTGCATTAAAACATTTTCTTTCCACCATTTTAATTATGGAGAACTTAATTGAAAGTTACTGTGTTAATAAGAAATAGAAGGTATGTTCATTAACTTAAGTAATTACTTGATTGATTTCAGTCTGTAAAAGAAAAGTTACGTATGTGTAATAATATCTGCTAAATATTTACATAAATAAAAATAAACAGACTATTATGTTCACTACAATTAGTTTTTTCATAAAGCACCTGTTCTCAAATCTCCATGATACAACTTTCATAATATTTTCAAAAATATCCTTCACTTCCCACAACTAAATTTCTCGTATTCATGTTTGTTTTTTTGAATGCCTCTACTTCTGTGCTAATGCTTCAGGTTTTCATTTAATTTGATTTTACTTGACAAGTTGACAGCAACAATTGTTGCTCATTGGCTTTTGAAAACTTAATTCAGTTGGTGACAGTACGTTTCTGCTGCAAATATGTAAATGTTATTTTGATCTGATGCTACAGAAAGTAAAGTACTTAACTCGTGTTTCTCCTCTGTTTTGGTTTAAAGGCATGAATTTATCATAGAGCCAAGTTTTGGAGATTCAGTGTTAGCTTTTTAAATTTATTTTGTTTTATTTAGTTTCTTACTAGGGTGAGGCTTGTAGTTTCTTACCTAGAAAGCTGTATGAGTCTTCAAATACAATCAAAATTTGCTTGTCTTACAGAAATTAATACAAATCACTGAGTACTTACAGCATTTGAAAATGGGTTGTTTACGGGCTTAGTAACTTATCTCCAGATCTGCATTCTATTAAAAATACATTTGTAAGAACATGTCATCTACTCAATAAAACGTTTTAGAAAATCTGGTGCAGATGTGGATACTTTGGAAAAAAAATAGTGCTGGGCATCCCATGCATGTTTAGCTGATAGTAATTAATGAGAAATTATTTTTAATTCTTTAAAAACCCATCTCTTATTCTGTGCAGAATAAATTTCTGTTAGCCATAGGGAAGTATGATTGAGAACAGCCTTGATTCAGCAATAGGGAAAGGCAATCAACAAAAAAAACTGTATTTAAAAGACTGAACTTCATCCCATATTGGTGTCAACAAAACCAAGTGCCAGGTCCTGCAGTTTGGTTACAACAGCCCCATGTGCTACAGGCTTGGGGCAGAGTGGCTGGAAAGCTGTGCAGAAGAAAAGGGTCTGGGGGTGTTGGTCAATGCTCACCTGAACATGTGCTGGCAGTGTGCCCAACTGGCCAAAAAGGCCAACGGCATCCTGGCTTGTATCAGGAATAGTGCAGCCAGCAGGACCAGGGAGGTGATTGTCCCCATGTACTCTGCTCTGGTGAGGCCGCATCTCGAGCACTGTGTTCAGCTTTGGGCCGCTCACTACAAGAAGGGTATCAAGGCCCTGGAGCATGTCCAGAGCAGGGCTACAAAGCTGGTGAAAGGCCTGGAACACAAGTCCTGTGAGGAGCGGCTGAGGGAGCTGGGGTTGTTCAGTCTGGGAAGAGGAGGCTCAGGGGAGACCTCATTGCTCTCTGCAACTACCTGAAAGGAAGGTGTGGGGAGTTGGGGGTCAGCCTCTTCTTGCAGGTAACTAGTGATGGGACAAGAGGGAATGGCTTCAAGTTGTGCCAGAGGAGATTCAGGTTGGAATATAGGCAAAACTTCTTCCCAGAAAGAGTAGTTAGGCTTTGGAATAGATTACCCAGGGAGGTGGTGGAGTCACCATCCCTGTGGATGTTTAAGGAAAGGGTAGATGTGGTGCTTAGGGACATGGTTTAGTGGGCAATATTGGTGGAAGGTGGATGGTTGGATTAGATGATCTTGGAGGTCTTTTCCAACCTTAATGATTCTATGATTCTATATTATGCAGTCTTTGAACTGAACTGCAAGTTAATTGACCAGATAGCTCAATCTCAATTTTAAATCATCACTTTACAGTGAAGACTACCATGTTGTTTAATAAGCTCTATCCCAAGGATATGTAAAAGTTGGAATAGGAGTGGCTGGACAGAATCTTAGCACAAAAGGAATCTGGGGGTGCTTCTTGACCATAAGCTCTTAAAGAGTCAGCAGTGTGCCTTGGCAGCCAGAAGAGCAAACCACATTTCAGGATGCATTAAACACAGTATAGCCAGGTAGTCAAAAGAGGTGTTTCTCCTTTTGTATTTAGCACTGGTGCAGCCTTACCTTGAATATTGTGTGCTGTTCTGGGCTCCGCAATCTAAAAAGGATGCTGAGGTATTTGAAAGCATCTAGAGGAAGGCAACAAAGCCGGTAAAATAGCTGGAAGACAAATCTTATGAGGAGAGGATGAGGATACTTGGGTCGTCTAGTCTGGAAAAGAGAAGGCTAAGAACTGTTCTTATTGCTCACCACAGCTTCCTGAAAAGGGGAAGCAGAGAGGGATGTGCCAGTCTCTTCTTGCTGGTAACCGATGACAGCATGTGCAGAAATGGCACAAAGCTGCACAGAGGATGTTCAGACTGGACATTAGGAAAAATTTCTTTACCGTGCGGTTAGTCAAGCACTGGAACAAGCTTCCTAGCAAGATGGTTAACATCCCAAGCCTGTCAGATTTTAAGAAACATTTGAATAATGCCCTCAATAATATACTTTAACTTTTGGTTAGCCCTGAAGCGGTCAGGCACTTGGACTTGATGATCTTTAAAAAAAAAAAAAAAAAAAAAAAAAAAAGAATGTCTGAAAGCAAGGATGTCCTGTTATCACTTAGTTTTGCCACTGGGCAAAGCAAGCTGTTACCGTTGAGAAGTGAATATTCAGATCTCCTCTTTTTAGGGAATAGAATTAGAAATACTTAAATTATAATGTTGTTTATGTGACCAAATTATGGAAATAAATTTTCAAAACCTTGAAGGAAAATGTAGGCTGCAAAAATAAATCACTCCTGTTGAAATTACTGTAGTGAGGATTGCCTTCATTTCTGCTTGTATTCCTGCTAGCAGTGATAGCATTTCCAGTGCGTTTCCAGAACCTTCTTCCTGCATCCTCCCTCCCCACCCCAGTCCTCAAAAGAGGGGTAAATTAATCTTTTGATGAGATTTTATTACTTTTAATTTAGCCATTGCTAGTGCACAGTTCAGATTTTGTTTCCTCTTTTAATCCAGAGACAAAATGTATTTTTCCTGATATGTTCTTTAATAGCTTGTCTACCCCTTAGAATTTCCACCTTCCTTCCAGAAGTCACTGCTGAAAGGATGGAGAACCTAGAAATAAAGGCAAAAATGTGTATTTTATATGGAGTAATTTTTGATAACACTTTAAGCATTAAAAAATAAAAATAAAAAAAAAATCCCAGGACAAAATATCTGGTAAGAAATATGCTACTGAGAAGTTGAACTTTGGTGAAGCTATTGCCAGGGGAAAGCACAACTTAAACAATTATTTATAAGGTAATGTTCAATTAAAAAGCAAACTAGATTTAAAAGCAGTGATCTCTGTCTATAATAATGGAAAAATTCTATCCCATACAAAACCAGTCTTCTGACAACTTCATTAATATGAATGAACTCTGTTTTATTATTTCTTCTTTGGGACCTGATTTACTGGGACATTGCGTGTGAACTAGTGTCTGGCTGTGCATGATTTTCCACATGCCCCAGAGTATTTTTAAGGCATACTTCTGCTACCACATTGGTATGAAAGAGTTCCACAGTACTTTACAAAGTCTAGATAACCAATTTTGTGGAATTATGAATTGCATAAATAATATTATTTGTTCAAACAGACAGGGAGATGTTAATGTTTTTCTGTGGATTTTCTACAAATATTTACTATTTAATATTGCAATGAAGTATTCCATCATTTATGCTTACGACTAAAATGCAGTGAAATTTCTGTTCATTGTTCACATCTGTAAAATAAGTCTAAAAGGGTGATTTTGAAGCATCCTTTCTGGACAAGGAATGAAGTGGTAAATTGGATATGCAAACCTAGCAGATTGTGATGTACACTTGGGGAAATCAGAATCATTGTTCTTTGAAAAGTAGCATCCTGATACTACATTCAGTAACTGTAGGGAACAGAAGTTCAGAGATAGATTAAGTAACCATCTGTGTAAAGCAGTCAGTTGAAACCGAAGAGCAGACAGAACAGAGGTGAGTATATGAAGTATGTGACCTGTACTGCAAGGCAATTTGGTAAGAATCATTGGTATAGAACATTGAATTTCTGGTGACTTCCTTTTTGATCTGCAAAATGAATGAAAATACAAGAGGAAAGGGTGCATGAGAGAAGTACGGTACAGCATGACTCTCCTTCTCCCTTTTGACCTTGGATCTCTTATTATGTCTAATTTAAAAGATTCCCCTGGAGAGAGAATCAAGTCATGAAATGTGATTCAGAACATTTTTTTTTTTTCCTGATATCTTATTAGAAATATCGTGTGTTAAATTAAGTACAAAATCTTTGGGCTTTTTGTAGAGTGAAAAGATATACTTATGCTATACCAGATATAATTTAGGTAGTTGAGACTGTTGTGATATTGACTGTTGCATTCACATAAGCTTCTTTAAAGTCTTCACCTATGTAAACATATATATAAATATGTATATATAATTACTGATTTTTTCTTAAGAAATTAGTCCTTTCCTATTTTTTTCCAGTTCTGTGTGAACTGCTTTGCTGAGTGCAGAGGTGTTCTGGGGGCATAAGAAAGTAGGAGACTTGTAGAGTGTAGTAGAGGCTATCCTGCTCTGCTATGAATATGACTGGGGAGTTCTGTATTCTTGGTGATTTTGTGGAGTCCTAGGTACACAAAAAGATCTAGTTGCAGCTTGGCTGTTGGTTGCAGTGTAGCTGCCTGGAGTTCTGCCAGATGGAAGAGCTCCATGTTCTCCATGACTTGGTTGGTTGGAAGTGGTTGGAAGGTCAAGTAGAAGCCAAGGGGTATCACCTCACCCTCTGGAGGACTGCTGGTCTTGACTTAAAAATCCAGATGCGCATTTAGGATATGATATAAAGCAAATGTATACAGTCAACAAGCTGTTCTGTGATGGAGAAAGCAGATGCTGTCATTACTTTGGAAAAAACAAACAAAAACATGGTAAAGAGGATTACCAAGATGCTATGTGTATCTTGTCTGTTCCCATGTGTCAGGATGTTCTAAGGCCATAGAAGTTTCAATTGAAAGGTAATTTTTGTAGTGAATTGAGTTCCATTTTTGTTCTTCCTGTCACATCTTTACTACTTCTGTAAGAACCCTGAAGAAGTTACCCAGCCTGGCACTTCGGCAACCAGTTTGTTGTGACTGACTCTGAAACTGAAATCACTGTAATGAGGAGGGACCTTGGATTTAAGTCATCTATATTAGAAGCTGAAGTTTAAAGGAAAAAGCAAAGTATCTTGCTAACAGAGAAAAATGAAAGTTCTTAGTCGTTTTATAGCAGGAAAAGAAAGGTTCGCAGAAGGGTACAAATAAGGAAAGAATAGGTGTACATAGCAGCAGTATGGTGTAGAGAAACAGGTTGTTACTCTACCTGAAGGTCTCACAACTGAACTCTAAAATACTTTTGCACTAGGTTTTGGATGAACTTCAGAGGCTCTTCTTGGTCTCATCTTTTTTCAAGATTAATAAGACACTCGTTTCTTTAGCATGCTGTATAACTTCAGTTATCTACTTTGAAATTTTAAAAAATGATTGTGAGCTGACATATGGAATCCATTTAAGGGTAAAATGTTACAGGTTAAAAGAAGTTGGTAGGGTTTTTTTTTTTTTTTTTTTTTTTTTTTTTTTATTATTTTATTTTATTTTTCTTTCTTTTTAAAGTGTTTCTGATGGTGGAGGCATTTTAAAATGTGACATCATTGTTCCTTGGTAACATCAGTCATGGGCTGTAACGTTCACTTAGTACCTTTCTTGTACACTCTCCATTAATTTTGGTTACTGGAGTTTACTTCCCCTCTACACCCTGTCACTTAGTCATATAAATCATAGAATCATTTGGGTTGGAAAAGACCTATAAGATTGTTACCCTTCTCTGCCACATTAGTCTTTGTTGATTATTTTTTTTAATATGTCTTTAAGTATTCTGATTTAAACTCTGGATCCTGGATCTTCAAAGTACAGTCAGGATTGGATTTACATGTGAAAAATATACACAAGGCTTATTTTTCAAAGTGGATACCACTATGTAGACTATTTGTATAATACCCAGTTTGAAAATACATACTATTGTTAGACCACATGGGCAAATGTTACTGTAACGTGTAATCACAGAGAACACTTATTTTGCTTGAGCTTGCTTTAATTATCTATAAAGTTCTACCTAGGATGTGCCATTTAGTAGCTTTTGCTCATTTTTATTTTATTCTTAGCTCCTAGTACTACAAGTTTCACTGAATAATGGAGAAAAATCTACACAAAGTATCTTATCCTTATTAAGAAACGAGAAGTAACTGGAGCAAAAGTAAAGTCAACCAGTTTTCTTGTTGTTTGAAAAATCTGTGTGTTTGGAAGTTTGATACTACTGTTCTGCAAAGTGGAGTGGTCTTGTTTTATTATTTAGGATACAAAGTTAGAAAAGCTGTGCTGGTGCAACAAGCAATGTATCTTTAGGATATGAAGTTAGAAAAGCTGTGCAAGCCCTTCAGCTGTCTGTCTCCAGTGGTGGCCACAAGCAGCTGCTTAGAGAAAAGCTGGCACCGTGAAAGCATGTGGTATTTTCCTCAGTGATCTCTACAGTCTATCACTTTGCAGCTCAAGGGATGTCCTGAACCTCTTGTTGCCTGTTTATTCCATAACCCTCGAAAGATCTCTACTGCTCACTTATCCAGTCCCCCCTCAAACTTGTGACATTTTGGGGTGTTTATAGCTTTATGCCTTAATTTTCTACTTCAGCCATTCATTGCATCTTTTAATGTGCCAACAGTTTGAAACCCCTTGTTTACAGATAAAAATCAGAGGAAGGCCCTGTCTTCAACCAACAGATAGAATTCCAAATTTTCTCTTCTGCATCTTCACAAGATACTATTATAGCATTTGCCATCTGTTGAGAAATGAGGCGTCTTCCTAGGAAATGCTGACTTGTCTAAGACAGTGTTTGCAAACAAACCCTTTTCTTGATAGTAGGCATGCATTATGACCTAAGACAGCAGTGGGACAGGACTGAGGAACACTAAAACATTTTAGCAAAACAGTTTTATCGACAATGGTGTACCCACAAGCTGATTATGAGCCAATAAAGAGGTTTATTTGGCACAATGAATTTATATTATGGTATAAACTGACTATTACTGTTTTTCAAGTGCCATAGGTTTGCTTTCATCTCTTTTTCACTTCTCATTTTCTGAGGCAAAATTAGAATTTATTCTGCTTTTGCCTGAAAAGCTCTATAAAATAGTATCAGGGTGTCTCTTCAGAATTGTGTAATGGAATTGTTGTGCTTTTATAAATAGATCATAATATGGGTTGTTATATCTCCTCTTTGAGCAGTTTTATGTTGCAGCTGCTTATGGTCATGATTCTAAGTTGTCTTTGTGGTCCCATTACAGTGGTAATCTGGGGACCATTGCAACGTGTTTTGCTGATGATATATATCAGTATGAAATGGAGTTCTAATCACTGTTTCCTTAATTTACATTTTTAAAAGGAAGAAAAAATGAGAAATCTTGTTTCAGTGCTCTTTCCTCAAGATCTTATAATACTTACAAAATAATAAGGAAAAAAATATTTCAGATTCTTGGTGCAATTGCTTCTTTGTGCATGTTCATCATAACAAAAACTAGACTGTAATGGCTGCTTTCTATGTACCGTGTAAGAATTCTTAGTATTTTTCTTGGAAAAGAAAAATTTTATATGGTGATGAAAATATTTTGCCATGCCTTTCATTTCTTTCATCAACTGAAATCAAAACTCCAGTGCTATAAATGCACAGCGTGGTTCCAGTATGGCAACAATTTGCTGTAGAATTCATAAGTCTTCAAATTTCATGAATTCAAATTCCAATCACTGGGAAAGTTTCTGAATGAATTAAATAAATGTTTGGGGAAAAATAATTAAAAAAAAAAAGCAGACTTGAAATGTTTTTCTTCCATCTTGTTCTGTAATATTGATATGTCAGTCTGACAAGTATTATTGAAAATACACAGGCTGCTTTGGAATGCTTTTGTATTGTGAAAGTGAAAACTGAAATCTTGTTGCCTGATCAAAACTATTCTGCTTTGGCAGAGTAGCACAAAGCTGCTGAGCATTATTCTTGGACCTTGGATAGATGTGGAAGAAAAGTATTTGGAATAATGGGATAATGCATATTAAAGTATGTTGGTTTTGTCTGATCAATTTAAATATAATTTACTTTGCCTTTAATTTTCTGTGTCTCAGTTAAAGTGAACAGATAAGAGTGTAGGGCATGAGTGATGAACCTAAATTCACTTAAAAAAAAAAAAAAAAAAAAGACTTTGCAGTGCATCTGAGAGCCTGGTTTTATTGACTAAGGCTTTTTCAGTAACAATACCTCTAGCTCAACAACTGTATCTTCCGGCTGCCCATCTGGCTGACATTGCAGAAAGCCTGATTCACATGACAAAGCCCCTTGCTGACTTTAGGTCATTCACGTCTGTCCAGTAATTAAACTTTGAGAAAGTTTATTTCTTTAGCACCTCTGTTGCTTAGACAAGTTGGTATTGATCATTGTAATCAAAAATTGCTATTGAGGATGGCAGGCAGTGTGATCACTTCTAGTGTACAAGTAATGGTGTGCATATGAGTGCAGGACAAAATCATGTCACACAGCGGTTAAGCTAAGCTCTGTGCAAACCAAGTTCTGTGCAAACTATTTGCTGAGATGTACAAATAAAATATTGAGTAATTGATATAGTGGCACAGAGGGAACAACTCAAAAACAGGCAGCTGTGGGTTGCTTTCAGTATTGCTGGATATATTTCTGGTGATAATACAGGTCATACTTTTTTTCAAATAAATGAATAAAACTAAGGTCTTATTTATTGGAAAGATTAGTATATGTTTTTTTCTTGATTTCCATGCTGGAAGTAAAAAATTTATTTTTATGATTTTTTTTTTTTTTTTTTCTGTTCAGTTGACCAACAGTGGTCAAAATCTGCCCTGTGTAAAAGTCATTGGAACTAATTGAAAATGATGCTTTGATATGTTTATAGTATACACTGTTAATGCTGCAGTCTTGAATCTCTTTACTCAGGACAGCAATCTGTAAAATTACTGTAAACACTTAGCTGTGTGAGGTTTAATTAATGCCAGAAGCCTTCGATAGACATTAGTTGCAATTTGTAATGTGCTGAGTTACTGATTTCTGCACTCTGACTAATGTACGTGCCATTAAATCTATGTGCTAAGTGACTGGCACTGACATTAATCACATCACACCGATATCCCAAAGGAAACGGGAAACCACCAGAAATGTTTGATGAGCAACATACTGAAATATCTCCACTTAGAGGTCTAAAGGGAAAAGTGCATAACATTATTTAACATTGTAAGGAAGAAAAACATAAAGAAAAGTAAACAAGTGCTTTGATAATTTAAAAAGTTAACAAAATAACTTCCCTAAGTAGTATTTCATATTAAATGTGTTGCAGGATCATCTATTAGTTATTGCTACAGAATTTCCATACTGATGTTACTGATGTATTGTCCTTGTTTAACCACTGAGTTTTCTTTCAGTGTCTGCTGCTGGTAACCAAAAAAATCATGTACAGGCTCTGAAATTCTGTTTTTGTACCCATGCAGAACTTATCTTTAAGTTTATATATTTATGTAAGGTTTAGGATACTGTTTTGCTAACATGCAAATTTCTAATAATCTTGAATGCCAATTTGCTCGCCTTACAAGCAATATAATTATTGTTGGCCTGTTTTTAATATTTTTTCCACTTCATGTGCTTCTTTTTCATTTTCAGCTAGTAAGTGTAGGATGAGTGTACCTTAAATGAGGTAAAACCTTATTAGACTTGATGATCAAGTGCTTTACAACTGATACAATGAAAGAACAGTAACCAATTTCACATCTTCAGTGATGGTTATTTAACTCTATGCAGTTAAGTAAGTGAGGTCTGTAATGTCACTGCCCTATGATGCCCATTTAGAAATATGTTGAAATAGTATCACTCAAATGTTTGCAAGTTTGATCATTGAAACTGAATGTGTTTTCAAGCTTTGCAGCAACGTTGCATGAAATTTTACTGAATACTGTCACGGACTTTTAGAAGATAAACGAACATAAAATTAATATCTAAAACAAATGTGTTGAAGCTTTATGGCGTGAGAAAGACAGATTTTGTGCATGGGACATAAGACTTGGAGCATGGAGCTATGAATCTCTCCATAATTCTGCATGTGGCTTTACACATGACCTTGAAAACCTATTGACTATTTTTCTTTAAATACGTGTAGGAAGATCAAGTCAATAGTGCTAGAAGAATGCTTAATATTTGTTTTGTTTTGTTTTACTGCTCTAAGGCTTAATGTCCCTGTATCACGATTTCTAAATTATAAAACTTGAGATAGTTGTCTCCTTAGCTTTTTTGTTGGGTGTGTTTTGGGACAAAACAGTTTATCTCAGTGGTACAGGTGGTGGTGTAGGTATGATAGTCTAAGGACATATGAGCTGACAGAGAGCTCATTCTTTGTTAGATGAGCTGGCATAGGATATGGGATATCTTCTCAGACATCTGGATGGAACATTAAAACAAATGAGACTAACAATGGTTATAAAAAGTTCAAAACTTTACTTGCAGAGTTGATTTCTGCATGAATGACTATGCTTGATATATCCACTTTTTAGAGGTTTTTGACTGCATTACTGCTTGTTCTTTTTTTTCCCTTCCAATAGTTTTCTCAGTTTTTGTTTAAGATTGGCATCACTTTTGAGGCATTTTATTCATAGAATGTGACCATATCAATTGTTCATTATATTGCATTATTCAAAACATGCATGGACATGTCTGGGCCATATATGAATGTGTGTTTTGTATATTAAAAAAAATAATAATAATTTTAGAGATGTGGTGATGTTAAGTTCTGTGATTATGTTTTAATACTTTCGGGGGGGGGTGCATAATCTTAGCAGTACTGATTTCTTATGGGAAAAAGTAAGCAATAAGGAAATGAGTACTAGCTATACAACGTTACTGAATGAGAGAATAGTTGTAATACACAATAATCAGACATTGCTTTAAAATATAAATTACAAATTGTAATAACACCTAGGAACTGAGTCATTTGCTTTCTGATGATGCAGCTGATAAAACAGGAAACAATTGATCACGATACATTCTCTGTGTAAAACAAAATTTAAAAAAAGTCCCCTGATAGGAAAGGCAATGCAATTTTTAATGTAGCATAAACAAATAATCTGTCAGTATATTTAATGCTATTTCTTAATGCACCTTTAGAAGATGCTTTAAAAATATAAAGTTAAAAGCTAAATGTTTGCAAAATCCTTATCCTGAAATTCTGTGGTAGTCTCATGTCCCTGCAGACATTTGCTTTTAATTTTGTAATATATATAGAAATGGTAAGGGTAATAATATTTAGGATACAGTGTGGTCCAGTCAAATAAATGGGAGTTGGAACATTCAGATTTAGATTCTAGTCCTCTCCCTGGCATTCATCAGCTCAGTGGCATAATGTCTTCATGGTTTGCTTGTTTGTTTGTTAGTTTATTGTTTTCTGGTTTTGGTTAGACAGCCTGTGCTCTCAGTGTGTGAAGTGTGTGAAGTCCTGATTTTTTGGTAAGGTTGTGCAGCACTTAGCAATACAAAGACGATTTTTCTCCTGTAGAGCTTGGAGATAGAAAGTTTAAGAAAGTACTTGGATTATGAGAATATCAAAACCTTTTTAAAAAAACGTCAGTAATAACCCCCTCTGGCTAGGATCTAGTAAACCTTTGCGTTACTGTAGGACTAGCTAGTATGACTATAATGAAGCTTAAATTCTATTAAGGTTGGAAATCTTCCTAAATGTCTTCATCTTTTAAAAATGTAGCTACTTCATAACTTTTTGAAGACGCTCTCTTCATGAGATGTGTTCAGATTTTTTTGTTTTGTGTTTGTTTTTGTCTCAGACTTTCCACTAACTGATTATTAAAGTATTTCAAACCACTTGGGGACTGACTTGTCTTAGTGTTTCTTGATTCACACCTGTATACTATGTTTTGAATATCAAATGGGCATCGTATTTCATTACATTTATATAAATGTACTTAACACATACATGGGACTTTGCATTTGTGTTTTACAAATAAAATAAAATAACCTAAAAATAAAGTAAAATTACATCGCAGTAACTGAAAAACTATTTTGGTTTGTGTAAGTGTCCTGTGTGAAAAATAATGTGTGTGAAAACTATGAAACATTCATTGATATTCCATGTTGTTTTGGTCTTTGCCATTTTTGTTGATTTGACAGAACTATAAGACACCATGAAACCTCTATTTCTGCATGCCGGTATGCATTCCTACCAAGTTCTCCCTCATTTTTTTTTTCTCCTGGATGACGAGCTTGTGCACTTTTAGATGATTGTACCCATCCCCTGCTGTAACTCTAGAATAATGCCTCTATTTTTATTGTTTTTTCAGTACCTTAGTTCGGTTGGTCTCTCCAAATGTTGTCTTTTGACTATTTGACCACACTTTCTCTAGACACTTTTTTTTTCGATGGTGCTTGAGAGATTGATGGGCTTCACAGAGCATTTTCAAGTGTGATGTGATTCATCTGTACCTCAGCTGATCACTAGAACAATGCTTTTTTTTTGTTATATTTTGTTCCAAACGTGAGACTTGAGCCCAAAGGGACTGCGTTTCTGTGGAAATAGCTATCATATAGTCAATTCTGTTGCTTATTGTAGTTTGTAAATTAAATAGAATAAATGTTGGAGAGCAGTTTTTTGTGCTGCTTGTTATCCCTTTGCTCTCACTGCCTTCCCGCTGCTGTTGATTAAGTTTAATCTCACAGCACATCAGAATTAAAAGGCTGTGCATTTTGTAAGTCTTTTGAAGAAAGCTTTTGTCCCCAGGTTCTCTGACAAACATAAGTTGTTATTCGCAGTGGGGTAAATGCCTGAAGCAAGGGAAGCAATTGCATGTAAATTGTAAATCTGACTGCAATGCTGATGGATTGGCTGTATGCTGAGAGTAAACCCAAATAAAACATATTTGTCTTCATAAAGCAGTAAAATAATCTGTCCGGGCTATAAGAGAATGAGGTTGAGTCATCTGAGTAAGAAGTGATTTGAATGGTTATTTATTTATTTTTTTTTTATGTATATTTATATTAATCTATGTAGTAACAAAGGTGGAGCAGCTTTTAGAAAAAATATATATTTGGTACATTTAGTATGTTACCAACTAGACAAAATAGCTTAGTGAGGAAAGCCACATCTATACTGGTTAAAAAACTTCTGATTCATCTAAAACAGATCGTATGGTAAATTGTGGTCTGTTGAAGGTAATTTTCATTTTGGAATTTGCAATTAAGCAAAGCACCACAAGTGGTCACCATGCTTTCACTGACATGGAATTGGATAAGAGAATTTTAACTTAGCCACAATCAGAGCTATGAAAATTGTTTTAGCATTTTTCTGCTTGGAGGAGAAAGGTTGTAAAAAGCTAGTCATGTTTTGAGATGTATTAGCCTATACTGACTCTCTAAATATAAATAATCTGCTAGTAACTCACTCTGCTCTTTCTCAAGTACCTATCTTGCAGTTGTGAAGGCTAAGCACATCTTTTACTGTGGAAGTTCCCTTTCCAAACAATTGAAGTAGCCCCTAAATGTTGCTTTTCACTATCACAGCTGACATTCCACTTCTGTTCATGTTTGGAATGCAAATTAGGCTGTGAAACTTCCACCATTAGAATAAAAAAAAAAAAAAAAAAGGTTTTGTTTCGGTATTCATTTAAGCTCAACAAATTTAAATCATCAATATTTACATATTTACTCTCAATTAAGGGACATTGGCTAAACAGCTGGGGGGGTGGAGTGTAGTGGTTCAAACAATACAGAATATTTGTCAATCCATGTGGATTTGTTGGGAATGTAGCTTTAAACTGGACCTGCATAGTTTCGGTGAGTATGTCACATATAAAGTACAGTGTGATGCAGATATTCCTCTGCTGTGGAATACTGACAAGAAAACATTAGCAATAAGAGTAATTCCCCTCGTGTTTTATGCTACTTCACTGTGTATTGTAGCATGCAGGTTAAAATAGATAGTTAAAAATCAAAGCCCAGACTATAACAATAAAAAATGTAGTTCTTGTAGTGCCAAAGACAATTCTGATATTCAAATGTTAAAATGATTTTGACAGGCTTTGGTGTGTGCAATTTTTATAGTTTATTCGAATGAATTGCTACTTTTAATATCTCTCAATGTCATATTAGGAGGAAGCACTTGGTGAATTGATAGTTCAATTCACAATCAGATTAGTAGAGAAGTGAGGTAAGAGATGTCTGATGATATATATGTTCCTCATTGATCCTTTCAGTGTATGAGACTTCCCAGGGTGCAAAACTTTTGCTGTTTTTGCAGTTCCAGCTATTCACTCGGACTCCTGCAAGGATAGTATAGCCAGGGAGCTGTTCTGTTCATGATTTTGTTGAAAGGAAGTTACCCATTCACTTACCCATGAATCCATTGCCCCCTGTATTTCTTTCTATTACTTGATTTAATTTTTAAATGCTGTTGGCTTGTCAGCATCTGCAAAAAGAAGGAATTATAGATAGATAACCTGTATGAGTGACAAAATACAAGGCACTCTTCTTATTTCAAAGCAGATCCTTGCAGTTTTAGCAGAGATTTCTTGGCACTTTGTGTGACCTGTCATTAAATTGCTGGGTTTAGAAAGTGTGTTTGGTGTAGATAGAAGAGGGATGTTGTTGAAAAACAGATAATTTTGAAAAACAGATTCCCAAACATAATTAAGCAGATTTCCTGAAATTTCTTTCCTTCTGATGTGCTATTTTATCTTAAGTGTCCAGTCCTGTTATCATGAAATAGAACATTTTTGTCAGCCAAAGGTTTTCATCTTATTGTGGCAAGCTGTGATGCTTGGATAGCTGGGTGGTAGTAAAAGTGTAAGGTAAGTGGTTAATTGAATACCTTGGCAGGGAAAGGGTGCCTGGCAGATGAAAGGTGGATTGTTGGTTTCCCGAGACAAGTGGTGCCCAGCAGGAGACTGGTTTTCACTATTGCCTTCTGGGGAGGGCATGTGTCAGAAAAACTCTTGCTGGTCCTGTCTGCAGAACTTTTAATGTAGGTGCTGAGGTTTGTTTTGGGTAGGCTTTAGTTGTATTCTTTTCTATTTTTCTTCCAGTAGTGATAGCAGAGCAGGGTAATGAGTCCAAAAATTCTCAAGGTAGCTCTTGCTGACAGGTTGTAAATCACGCGCGTTTAGGGGATATATAAATCTTGAGAAACACATTGGTTGACTTTGTTTTCCTTGTCTGTTTCTAATGCAAATGACAGTCTTTACCATCATTCTGACTGCAGTACTCTCCCTCATTTGTTGTCTTTCTGGAACTAAACTTGTTTTGGTCAACACTTTGGCACCTTCACTTTGGCACCTTATTGCAGTTCAAGGAATACTGCTGTTTTGTGTCTCTTTGCTTACATCCTTTTGTCTTACTTTCTTCTTTTCTTTTTTTTTTTTTTTTTTAATTTATTTTACATATAATATATTTACATGCTTGTGAGCAGCTGATGCCTCTTATCTTCCTATTACAGCACCTCCCAGTAACTTACTGCAAACATAAAATAAAATCAGTATACAAGCACATACTCATGAGAGGGCATTTTTGTGATCAAGGCTGATGGACATGTTGTGGAGTTGCTATGTGACTTCAAAATTGCCAACAGTTCTTCTTGCCTATTTTAATTAATTAGGATAATTAATTAAATAGTGAATTTAATAGTGAATTCTCACTGTGAATGAGAATTTTTGTGCTGTTAGTCCTGTCACCATACAAGTGTACTCTTGATGCTATATGTTTTAATAAGAAGGAAAGACAACATGCAGAATGGTTAAGAAAAGCTGTTTATCTTTGATCTATTTTAAAAAAATCACATATGTGTAGTTTGTTGACAAGATCTTAAAAATCGGAAAGAATCTCAAAAACAAATTATTTGGTCCCTTTTTGGTCTTTAGAGAGATTCCTTTCACTGGACCACTACGAAACACAGTGCAGTGAAGTGTTTAGTCTGATTTTCACGTATTTATTTATTTATTTATTTATTGAAGAGTTGAGATGCCAGAGACAGGAGCATCTTGGTATTGTCTTCCTGCTATTTGCAAGCTTTCAGCTTCTCCTCTGGTAGGTTTGTCTAACACCTAGATGAGGAAATTGTTCTCAGTGGACTCCAGGAGTCTCCTGGACTACTTACTGCCTGCCACGTGGCTTTCCCAGCAAACATCTAGGTGGTTGAAATCCCCCAGGAGGATGAGAGCCTGTGAGCGAGATGCTTCCTGTAGTTGGAACAAGAAGACCTCATCCACAGGCTTCTTCAGATCAAGCGGCCTGTAGCAGGCCCCAACCACAATATGTCCTTTGTTGGTCAGGTCCTTAATTTTTACCCACAGTCTCTCAATCCACTCTTGTCTGTTTCTCAGGGGGAACTTCACAATCTATCCATTTCTTCTTCATCCACATCCTTCATGTGGATGCAGCTCTCCTGCAGAGTTGGACTTTGCTGTCCATTTAAGAGAAAGATATAGGAAATAGTTGATATAGGAAATAATAGTAAGGAAGTAAACCTCACAGTCAGAATAGTGTCATAGTAAAATTCATTTCTGAACAGCTGGCCATGCATGAGTTTTGTATTTATTTGATAGCTGCAAAACTCAGTGAGCAAAAAGATGACTCACCTGTGATATGCTATTTTGTTTTACAGGAAAAGGCTCAGTGTTTGCAGAAGGCTTTTGTTTCCCAAGCAGATAAATCCACGCAGACAGAACTTGTAGGCCATGATGTAAGTAGCTGTATTGAGCAGTCCTTTTTCTTTATAATCTTTATGGTTGTTCAAAGTTCTATCAGCCTGTTTGCTTCTGCTGCTGTTGTGTCTGTGCATTGATTTAATGGGATTTACTGGAACACCATTCATTCTTTTCTCTTAAGAGATTTTCAAATGGCTTCTGCAATATGGGAAGATAATTGCTGCTACCTGCCAGTATACCAATACCCTGTTAATTTTATGGTTTACAAACAGCTCAGAATTAGCTTAAGCGAATGTGGAGGATATGTATTAATGGATTGCAATTTTTTTTTTTCACTGTCAACAGTCATTTACACACTTATTAACAAATTAATGAGGTTATTATGTTTATAATCACCATATGCTACCCAAACAGTATTTGAATTTTGGAAGAATAAGTCTATTTATGACAAATATTGTTAAAGTTCTATTTCTTGAAGAACATCAATCAAAATTTCTGCTGGAAAGTAAAATGATAGTTTGTACCTTTATGGAAGAACATAGTAGAAAATATTTTTGTCTTTTTTTTTTTTCTTTCCTTTTAAATTTTTGTTTATTTATTTATTTTTGTGGGACATCAGTTGAATATATGTGAGAAATTTACTTGTTTAGATAAGCCTTCTTGAATAATCTGTGATTAAGAATGTCAGAAAGTTGTATATTTAGAACAGTTCTTTTGTTCTATCATTTGCGCGGAATCTAACAGTACTTCTCACCAAAGACTGTTCTGCAAACTAAGGATGTGTTTCTGCTTTGATGTATATCAACATGCTGCTTCCAATTTATAATAGAAACAATGGAATCAAAGCAGGTTTTGCAACCTTTCTTTCAGCATGTTTTTTTATCAGTGGAGCATTAAAGTTTTTGTCTTCCAAGTCTTCAGATAGTCTTGTGAAGATTTAAAAAAAAAAAAAAAAAAAAAAAAAAAAAAAAAAATTTCACATTTTAATCATAAAAGTTATTGAAGTGAAGTATGCTTTTCTTTTCTTTTTTTTTTCTTAATTGATTCAAACAAGGAGTATGATTTATTATTATTATTGTAAGTAAAATAGTTTGCACAAAAATATTTATAATTACTATTTTTATGTATATTACTTTGAACACTTGTGGGCTTTTTGTTTTCTTTCTTCTAAGTATTTTTTTCATTTAGGGCATGGGTCAGTATTTTACTCGTACCTACCTCCACTGATTTCTTATGCATGGGTTGCAAGATACGAGCCTGTGTATTCTGTTGCATTCATGTATTCTGCTGTATTCATCTGTGACATAGAAACAATGTAATTTGGGCATACTGAAACTGTGAGGTGTATCTCCTGATGGTGAAAACCCCACCATATTCAAAAATACCTTTAAAACTGTTTATGGTACAATTCTGTACCTCTTTCTGCTGGGGCTAATTGTACTTAATAGCTACTTTATTTCCAAAAACTTAGATGTTAAGTAGAAGTCTTCCCCTACAAATGACAGTAACCAATTTCTAGGATATTTTTTTAACAGTTATGATTTATGCATTCGTTTGTTATCCCTACCTTGCCCCAAACCAAATACGTAGTATATGCTACAGTGACTCATGCTGTTAACTGTGCTTTTCTTCTTTTTCCAGTCTTTTTTTTTTTCCTATGAAGGGGGGGGATTTTTCTGTCGGTAGAGGGTTCCTGATTCTGTGGTAAAATTAGATGTCCCACCCTCCCCCAAACAGATACAGTTTTCTAGCTGAGGTCTGAGTATTAAAGATAACAACAATAATATCCTTTTCTTTAGCAGTATTCTCTTCAAAAGTAGTGAAACATTTTTCAACCTTCTCTGGTAAATTATCTCTACCATGTCATGGTTGGAATTGCATGTTTTCTTATATAGTACATTGTAATGGAAGAACAAAAGGATATGTGGAATATTTTTATATCAAACAAATTCAACTACACTTATCTTGTAGAGAATACTTGTAGAAATTGTGTTACAGGGAATAGATTACAGAGAAAGTTGAACCAGTCTACAGGAATGAGTCATGCTTACTATGACCATCATGAAGGGATTACAAGCCTTGTAAGAATGAAGAAGAATGTACAAATAAATAATTTTAACACTTTTCATAATATTGGTGTTATAAAATTTTGCTCATTCATTTATTAGATCATGCAGCTTTTCTTCAAAGGTTGGTTATTACAGGTAATGATTAGTTCAGCTTTGTTTACATTATAGCAAAATGACAATTGCATTGGTATTCTTTGCTTGTATATGAGATTTTCAAAAGCAAAATATAACCCTGGCAAGTGGGATCTGTACATCGTTTTATCTAGGATTTGTGTAATATGTGTAACTACAAGAGTAGTATGCTAATGTGAAATTAGATTAAATAGTCAAATGCAAAACAGAATGCAAGAGAGAATTTTCAGTACATTGGTCACACACTCTGAGCACAGCATACATTGAATACTAAAGATATCTAGTTTAACAGGTAAGCAGAAAAATTAAGTTCATTCCCTCATCACTATAGATTTCCTACTGTAAAGCAAAACAAGCAAACAAAAAAGTCAAATATTTTAACCCTTAGTACAACTTCAAAAATGAGTGATAGATAAATTATAGATATAGTGATAGATCAATAATAGCGTTATTTCACTGATGTTGTAAACACAGAATATACTTCAGACTAGTATTTCTGAAATCCTTAAGTTAGCATTTTGGAGAATAGTTTCTTTTATATTCTTTCATATTCATTTATTTCACTGTATAAACTAATAGTTGTCTTAAGAATTCTATTTTCTTAAGTCCTTTCTGATTCTGAGAGTAGTACTTTTTGAGTCTTTCCCACAAGAGAATTGCTTCATGAATATGAACTGAAAAAAAGACCACCCCCTCTTTCCAGTGCATTATGGTGTCTGATAAAATCATTTCATTTTAGTCTTCTTCCTTAGTGCGCAACATACATAATTGCCTTTGACCCTTCCATATGATGCGATTACCTTAATGTCGATTAAACGCTTTGTTGCCAAATATTTTGTAGTGCAAAATATGTATGCTTAAACACAAGAAAATAGAGGATACGTTACTGTCTGAGACTCTTGTCTGTGCTACCATTTTATTCTGGACAATGAATGTCCTAAAGCAGAAAGAGGGGATTACAGAGTTGAAAGTTGTGAGGCAGGTTAACCTCCAAAAGAAAGCAATGTTCTCTTTAGCTTGACTTCTAGACAATGTCTCCAGCAGTTGAGAGACTGTTCTTTAGCCTTGGAGTTCATGTAGATTTGTCATTAAAAGTAAATTGAAGTTCTTACATTAACTCATTAACTTCAATGAAGAGTGAATCCTTGAGGTGCAGTGTAACCAAATCAGACAAAAAAATAATATAAGTCTAAAAGCTAGTCTAGGAAAGAGTAGGTAAAGAATGACAAAACACAATGTTTTAAAGGAGAGCAATGTTCTTTTGTCTGTGGAGCTGCTCTGTAAAAGTGAAGTTCACTCTGAATGTTTTGGAAAGTAGTGACAGTTTTCCAAAGTGGAAATTAATAGAACGTGTTTCAGCTTATGAAAATATAATGTAGTTAGAGTCAGATTCTAGCTATCAAGAAGATCAGCAGAGTTTGAGATCATGTAATCTTTTGCCTATCTTTAAATTACTGGTAGCAATTCTGTTGTTTTTGTTTTCTGCCATGCAGTGCACAGATTCTCCCATTGAAATGGTTTGAGTACAGTATTAGCAAGCAAATAGAAGCAAAGTTGATAGCAGTAGGAATAATATTACTCATAAAGAGCCATCTGAACAAGAAAACTCAATGCTTAATCTGTATTCTATATTGTAACAACCTAATAAAAAACATAATTATAGAGTTAAAACATAAGGTTTTAAGTAAGTTTTGATAAGGGACTTCTTCCAAAATGAGAACTACTAGTTTCCCGAAGAGCTTAACATGATCTCTGTGCTATTTGACTACACTGAAAACAAAATATCAGGCTAGCTGCCATGTGTATTGTCAGAAGATATTAGAAAATAATCCAGATTTCTTAAAAGTCTAATTGCTTTCTAGTATAGAATGTCAAGGAATTTCTACCTTATGATAGTCCTAAAATTAATCTTTCTTAAAGTATGTGAACTAAGAATAATTTAAAACTTTTTGGGAGTCTTGCAGAAAGAGCCATGTGCACAACAGATTAATGTGGGACACTGCAAAATGATGATGTTTCTTAAATAATCAATGTCAATTTAACCTCCTTCACCCTTCTCTGTCTGCATGGCCTTATTATATTGAGGGATCAACAAATATTTTCTTACATGCCAATCAGGTTACTGTACAACTAACATTGTGACTGATTACAATATGTTAACTGATACAACTCTAATAATGGAGCTAAATAAATAGTCCTAAGTATCATGCTGGCATCGCATAAGCATACAAGCATGTGCCATTGCAAATGAGTTTTCATTAATATGTGTCCTGAAAGCAGAATCAAACAATCACAGTCCAGTTCTCTATTTCAGTCAGAAAAAGAATTCCAGCTCATCATCAGTCTATCGGTTTTTGGATGAAAATAATTTGTCCTTAATTTTATTCTATCTGGATTAGAAGTTTCTAGGAGTTGACTTAATTTCTAAAGTGTCTTTTCTGTGTTTTCTTTATTGCTGATATTACAGATTTCACAACCCTGAACTGCTGTTCTGTGCTTTGTCTCTCATACTTAAAGTGAAACTGATGTAAACAGGTTTTGGATTGGTTCTTAACTCATTCCCAATTAACTGAGTATCCATTCCACCATACGCTTTGTCTTGTGCTTCTAGTCTCAGACAACAAACTTGCATGTTATTGCTACCAGCCTGCTTACTGTTTGATTTGCATAGCTACAAACAATAATTATCTTTCCTTGCTGACCACCAGCATTATGTTTACAACAGTGCTGGCTGATACACAAGCAGAGACTAACTCCAAAGCCCTGTAATACCATGCAAAATTAAAATTAATAGGTGTTCATACTAATACATTTTCAGGGTATTTGTCTTGTAGTTTGTTCTACGTTACCTTGGACAGCATTTCCTTCTTAAAACTTGGGCACCTCTCTGCAGAACCTCTTTGTTTCACTAGAAGGGAGTGACAGATACATATCTGGATGCTCTAACTGTTCCCCTCCACCTCCTACCAATCCTGCTTCTCTTCCCTGGCCACCAGGCTTTATGGATACCAAGTGGAACTTCAGTGCATTATGTCTTCTCCTTTAGGAAGGGAAGAGAATACTAGCATATCTAAACTTTCTAGTTTAATCTGAATATATCTAAATATATATATATACAGTCCACAGTATCATATAGTTTGTTATAGTGTGAAATGGATTGCATTATACCACCTAATACAGAAAATCATCCTGCCTCCACTTTTGCTCTTTTTTTCTTTTTGCCTGGGAAATTGATGTCCATCTGGTATTGTATATTACTACTACATTTTCTTCATTTATTTATTGTTTTATCTCTTGGGTTTTGTTTTCTAAAGTATGTGGTGAGATAATGCAAAGTCATGCCTAATATAACTCTAACAAAATTCTTCAAAAAGTTCACTTAGAAGTCAAATCAATGGTTAAGCATTTCAGTCTTTGCTTTGTTTGTACTCCTGCGTACCTATCCAAAAATGGATATCCAAGTTGTTCTTGGAGCGCATATTCATTTCCCACAACTTCCTCTGTCAATCATTTTCTCTTCTCATGTCCAGTATCCCCATTTTCTGTATGCCATTTCAAAACTTCTAGGCAAAATGTGTTTGAGGCTGTCCTACTCCTGCAAATTCTTTCAAACTTTCTATCTATTGATTGCAAAATATTTTGCTGAAACTTTTTGTTTGTTTTTGTTCTTAATGATTGCTTCCCACCAAACCTTTCCAAACATACTGTCTATCCATCAAAGCCCAGGTTATTTGCTGTGTTAGTTCTGATAAAGTTTGTCACATATATTAGTTTAAAAGTAAACTGGGCTTTGGGATAGAAACTGTGACTTTGCAGTGTAGAAATGAGAGAGGCTTCCACTATCTAGTTTACTTTGCATTCTGTAGTGCTGAGTAAATGCAAATGCTCTTCAGTTGTGATTTGTAGAATTCAACTTGGCTTCTAGCTGCCTGTACAAATAAGATCAGTTGTAATATCTGTAGTAAAATGTGGTTTGATATAATAGCGGAGTCTCCTTGTAGACCAAAATTAGAATAATACTGTAGTGTCTGCATCTTTTAAATGATAGTCTTTCTGTAATACATCTGTAACAAGTGTAATAAGATATTCTTGACTTTTTACTTTTCTGTCTTTCTCCTTACTCTGTATTTCTCTGTCACAAGCTTCTTCTATCTGTTACACTAATGAGATAGGTAGTAGGACACTAAAAAATGAGACCTTTCAATAGTTTTTACTCAGTTAAAATTAAAAAAAGCTATCTTTGTCAAACCAAGTCATGCTTTACTGATTCTGTTCATGCACTACACTGAATACTATTAGTGTCCTGTTTATAAGGCCAGAGAATGGGTTGGGAATATCTTAGCAGCACTGAAAGCTTTTGAATTTTGTTCCTTCATAAATAATGACTAGTCAAAAAGAAAGGTAAAATGAGAAAGGAAAAGTTGATTTCAAAATTTAATAGGTTATCAGAAGTAAATGAATGCAGTATTTAGTAAAATGGATCAATTTAATGCAAATTCTCTAACATAGCAATGTTTTGAAATAGGTTTTGGGCATATTTTCTTAAAAAAACAAATGTAGACTCAGCTGGAAGAAAAGATCAATTCAGAAATTAACAATGGATAAACACAGTATTATAAAGCAATGTATTTTTAAGAATGAATTTTATTTTATTTTATTTACATATTATTGAGTTTAAAATTAGTGTTTTAATGCAGAATGATCTACTTACACAGTTTTATGATAATGTGGAAACGTTTTCATGTTGTGTGCATGCCGCATATAGATTCCTGCTATTAGCATGAACTGTCTCATTCTGGTGACCTTTTTCCTGTACAAACATGGCATCTGTTGAAAATATTTTCTAACTAGAACTGTCATACATAAGCTGAAGAGCTTTATTTCCATTTCTGTATGCATTGCTATTTAACTCATTGTTATGTTGATTGTTGGTGTGAAAGAAGCTTTTTCATTACATGCTGCCTGCATGCTGGCATACAACAGAAATAAACAATTCTCATATAGCTTTGTGTTGCCATCAAACCATGCATCTTTAAGATTTCATTTCATTCTTCTTTTCTTTTTTCTTTTTCTTCTTTTTATTTTTTTAAAGGCCCTGTGGAATTCTTCACGTTCTGAAGGCTTAGTTTACAAACCTTTCAGCATCTCATTGGTTCCATCATTATTAAATTAAAAAAAAAAAACACAACAACATCTGGGCACTCCACAGTTACGGATTTAATTAAATACTGCTGTACATGAAATGAGCTGTAAGTTACCATTATTGGCAAAATTGAATTACTTTGTATTTACATTATCAACAGCCAAACATCACTCTTTTGTCAGCAATATCTTAATTATTAAATGTATCAATGAGTAAATTATTAGTAAGATATCATGAAGTTATTATCTGAAATAAAATTCATTTACTTGTGTTTTACATACTTTAATCGTCCCTTGCTGATTCACAACAAGTAAGAAAATACTTCAGTGATGCTTGTCTCTGAAATTTGAAAATACATCATCAAGATGTGGAAACCTAAGGAAACTATTAGTATTGCAACCTTATATTTTTTGGCTTCCAGTAATAATAACTTTGCACTGTTTATAAATACACAGTTGGTGCCTTTCACTATGTGCTCTGTTTGATGAATTCATATTTGTAATTTATATGTGAGATTCAAGAGACATTTCTGCAGGGGATTTCTTAACCTTTTATAAGGTTAGAATTCACTCAGCTTTATCCTAGGAAATGAGAGAGCTGATCCTAGTGTACACTGTTATTTTTGAATCCATTTGAATCACAGCCTTACTCTACTTTTTATGGTATTTTTTCGAGTATTTTGACTTCTAAGAAATGTTGCTAAGACACTACGAATGCACATGAGCAAAAGAAATACTGTGTTTCTTGGACATGAAGGTGCTACTTAGTTTTTTTTTTTTAAAAAAAAAAAAGAGAGAGAAAAAGTCATAGCTGGATTGTGACCTTATTAATCAAGAAATCAGAAGCAAAATAGAGGGTTCACTACAAACCCTGTCACCACTTCTTTCAGTGTTCCCCTACCCCTGATTGACTTAATTCACCTGAGGATGTACTTCATTCACCCACCTTTACCAGGTAAGATAAGAAGGCAATTGTGCCAGCAGTATCCTTAAGCCTTTCCTGCTAGTATGTTCTTCTACAAACAAGAGATAATACTTCGGTCTTCTTACTGTGCCATTTTGATCAGGCCACTTAGTGTATAGTAGACCATTTATTCAACATGAGCAACTGTTCGGCATCCTTGGCTTTAATGTCTGCAGCCATATTACTCTCCTTTAAAAACAACATTTCACTGGTTATACTGAAATGGATCTGAACTGAAAATAAAAGCAAATAACTAAAAAGTCCTGTAGCTCTTTAAAGTCAATGGACCTTCTTCACAGGTGATGTTTCATTGTCTTGGCTTATTATGGTACCACTTAACATGGTGCTACTATTTACCAATCTTATTTCATCTTTTCTTCTTTTGTTTACAACAGCAATCTTTAGCATCCTCTTGCTCTTTCAGTCAGTCTTCCTGAGACTTTTCTGTGTATATAATTGCATAGTTCTTTTTTTGTTTGTCAGAAGTATCTTGAAAAAACATGTAAGTAGCAAATGCTTGACAGAAACAACTGAAATAAGCATGTGCATATTACACTTTTTGAACTTCACCTTCCTTATTGAATTTTCTGTTGCCATTCTTCCTTCTGTTCCTTGGTACTTGAGAATCCTTTTAATAATCTTTCAGCATAGAATTGCCTACCTTTTTGTCATGCTTTTTTTTTTTTTTTTTTTTCCATCACCATCTTTATTATGCTAATATTTTCAGTCTCTGTAGGATGTTATCTGGAAGAGGATAGGGAAAGCATTTTTCATTGTGGTGCTTTAGCACAGAGATTAGTATGCTGCTTAAAGAAATAGGTCTAGGGAATGAAGAGGGTTGTGAAAAAACTGCGTCAAGCAGTGAAAGAAGAAAAGTAGAAGAAAAAAAAATCAGGATTCAGATGAGAAGGAAAAACTAGTTTTCCTTACTAAATGATCAGTCTTTGTATCTGTTTCTCCTAAGTCTTTATAAAAGAGTGTGTAAAATACTAGCTAGCATATTTCTAAAACTTTCCTGTGGTAGAGGTGTTGCTAGCAGCTGTCACTTCATTGCAAAATTGAGCACGGTCCTTTGACTTTGGGGGTAATGAGCTTAAGCGTTGGGATTTTAACTTTTCCAGGAAATTGATCATAATTCCAATACCCTCTTCTTAATTTGTTTTAGTTTTATGACTTTTTTTTTTTTTTTTTTTTCCTAACCTTAACCATATGAACCAATAAAAAATTACTCGGGATTGGTTTTTTACTCATATAGATATTGCAATTGTCAGGAAAAAAGTCATGATAGATAAATAGATATTTAGACTTCAGGGAGACACAATCAAAATATCTATTTGAGGTCATAAACATACAAAAGTCGCTTGTTCTAGAAATTACTTTGAATGGAGAACTATTATTAGAATATATCTTACTCTGATATAGAGTGTATTTTCTCTTTGCTTGGCAGCAGTTAGCAGTACAGAAGTAGTATTAAGATTTTATGCTTATGATGAGGATGAAAAAATAGTTGACAGGACAGTTATTCCAGTATGCAAACATAAAGCAATCCAATAGTTCGTAGTTGTACTAGCAGTAACTTCTTTTGAATGTATAATAGTAAGGAAAACAACAATTTTAGAAAGACCTGTAATAATACTGAATATGTTACATAGGAGAATATACATAGCTGCAGTTAAACCATTGATTTTTGCCACCTTGCAGAGTAGGTTGAGTTCACACCAGGCTGTTACATTCAAAACCTTTTCATGAGCAAAACCCACACTTCATATGCATGGACAAGAACTTTGTTAGTCTAATTAAAGTCTTAACAATTTAATAAAATATTTTATTATTATTATTATTGCAGTTACAATGATACTAGCACTTTTGTTTCAAATTACAAACAGACAAAATTAAATTTACACAAAGATCCTAGTACCTACAACTTTCTTGTTATGCTCACTATTGCACAACCTCTCTTGATATGAAGGACAATAGCTCCAGGTCAATCATGGGAGTGGTACCATTACAACAAATCTGGTATCACAGCTCCTTGTCAGGAGTCTGACGTTAACACTGATTTCTTTCCTTCTCATTTTGGGAGCCCTCTTGGGATCTCTCTTATATGTCTGTGAACATGTTCTACACCTTGCTCTTCTCATTGATCTGCAAGTCCACATGACGTCCCTGTTATCTTTGCAACTGGTTTTACTGTGCTCCAAAGGTTTCCTTCTGTTGATGGTGAGTAACTGACTGTTGCTGAGTTGTTCATTGCCTTGGGGCATCTGGTATCATCCAGTGCTTGTGCTTTTAATGAATTAGCTGTCACTCATGCCTATACATGTTTTGGTTTCCTTTTTGTTCAAAGATCATTCTTCACAGAAAAAGTGATTGTTACCAGTATCCGCAAGATACAGACATGTACATTTGTGTGGCATAGCATCTACTGTTATTTACAAATCTAAACAACTAATTATGAAAAAAAATAAAAATAAAATAACAACCTGCTCATCAGGTAATTGCTCTTGTGAGCTAAAGCAAATCTTCAGGAGGGCCAGACCAAAACAAAAAAACAACAACAAAAACAACAACAACAACAACAAAAGGCTGTCTTCTTACAAGCAATAGCAACTGGGTGTTTCTAGATATACAGTGTTAAAACCATGTTGGCCAAATACTTTATTCTCATACTGAGCATTGACATTAACAAGTTGTGCCTTTTTTCCAATTAATGTCTTGCAAGAGGTATCAAATAACCTGAATTTAGTTCTTCGGTGATTTCCAAAGGTTTGTGTGCAGTGTTCTTTGAGATAGTGTGAGGGTGATAAACATGGAAATTGAGTCACTGGATGTAAAAACAAAACAAAACACAGGTGCAAAAATGATACTGCTTGAGCAAGTATTCTGTGGTAGATGTTGAGAATGAACAAGAGTAGTGTTAAGAGTGACAAGCAATTAGAGAGACAAAGAAGTCTCCAAAAACCTGGGGTGGGATACAGATGAAGAAGGGATATGTCCTGCTTCAACTGAAGGGAGATTGTTTCATTTGTCAGTGTGCATGGTTGTTTGTTTTTTTTGTGGTGTTTTTTGTTAGGTTGGTTGGCTTGTTATTTAAATAAAAACACCTGATCTTCTGGAGCAATTTCAGTGTGGAAACCTGAAGAACAGTGTAAATGCTGGCACATAAATTATTCTACTGAAACTCAATACACACTTGGGCCAATAAAGAAAGTGTACCACAGGTCTATTAAGAAACATAATTGTTGGGACTGTTTGTGGACATAGGTATTTAGGTATGTGCATAGTGACAGGACTGGAAAGTCTGTTTTCTTAAGTAGTTGTTTGCTGTGGTTTATATTTTGGAGCTGAATTTATCCAGTGCTAACTTTTTAGGTGCATGTATATAATTTGGTCATTTAGATTATAGTTTAAATTCTTCAGTATGATTTAGACCTTTATATGAACTTCAAAGCTGAAGGAGTTTAGAAGGATAACCTTAGCAGAAAATGTATGATCTGTGTTGCACACCAATAACAGAAACAGAAAATGTCACGGGTATCACTGCCCTATTACTAATATTTTCTCAACAGAAATGCAATGAGAACTGCAACCAGGCTGTGTGCCTTTATTTCAATACAGCGCTTTTCTAGTTCATTTCATTAATTTATTCATTTTTAGTAATGGAAATTTTTACTTCTTAAGAGTAGAAAATCAGCATTAATAATAAAGCAGCAAGAAGGAGTATGATGATGGAAAAGGATTATAAATTATATTTGGGGAACAATAGCACATTCCTTTTGTAGTGTACAAAAAAACACTAAATTGAAAACAGAATATGGATACCAGCATTAAAAGAAAGAGTTTTTGTTTGTTTGTTTGTTTGTTTTACTAGCAAACGCACTGTGTAAAAAACTTGCAAAGATGTATTTTGTGTGTGCACAAGTGATGCTGAAGTTGCAAGTGCATCATTTGTATATCAGATTACAACCTGGTATTTAGTGCCAGCGATGTTACTTTCAGGGAGATTTTTATTCATCTAGAAACATTCAGAAGAAACTTGGTAGTGCTGCTAATGTTGACTGTCACAAAGAAATTAAGTTATAGCTTTGTGTTTTATACTAAAATAAGAGGATTAGATCTATATTGTGTAATGATGCATACATTCTAACCAATATTTGAGGAGAAATGCCAACACCTTCACTGACAAAATATTACAGTTTTAAGCGAACAAGAGCAAAGCACAACTGGATAAGAGGAGTGGATGATGAACAGACAGAGGCAGTAGGATCTTCACACTTAAAATATATGAAACAGTTTTAAGTTCAGACATCGGAGACATGAGTTTACCAATGTGCAATTATTTAAGTGTACGTCTGAATACATTTATGTATCTGTGTACATTTGTACTTCTTCCAGTAGTTTAAATGATTGAGAAGAAAAGATTAATGTCAGGACAAATTGAAAGACAAAATGAAGAAAGACACGTTTCCCCCATTAGAGTGCAAGTTTTCAAAAGGACCGGTTCAATGGGAAAGTGGAGCCTCTCTGGCTCCAGTGGAGTTGACTTTTAAGATTCTATGTATTTTGCAAGAATCCAAATGCCCTGAAAAAAACTTACGTAATTACAGAAAATGAACACAAATCCTGAGACTAACATGAACTGTTCAGAGTTTGTTCCGTATTTGCTCATACTCCTGCTTCCACAGGGTTTTTTGAAGGCTTGTGAAACTATCCCAAAAGGCAGGAGGTGCTTACTAGAGAAGCAGTAGCCAACATGTTAGTTGTCTACCTAAGATTGTTTAGTACACATGTATAACAAAATAATTCCAGGAATTTCTAATCATTGTAGTAAATAGAAGTGAGCATATTGTTTCTATGCAAGAAGCTTTCTGAATTGCACAACTGAATATAAGAGCTGAAGCCACAGGTAGTACTGTTGATGGAACTCTGCAACTGTTGAGAGCATATCAGTGAACTCAAGGCAGGGCTATGAGGTCAGAGTAATTAGAGCTTTCCTATTCTTTAGTTGGGCTCTAAAGTGGAGGGACTCACTGTGCTTCTTCAGAGAATGTAGTGGTGTCTGAACAAACTGTTAGGTGATACAAAGGCTGGTTCAGTTACCAAAGAACGAGTCACAAGAAAGTATTTAATACTGCTAGTGTGGAAAAGTTTTGACGAAATGGTGTACCACATCTCTTTTTTTTTTTTTTTTTTTTTTTTTTTTTTTTAACATTTATGTGGTGAATATATGGTGGTGGTCCAGAAAGAATAGTTCCTGGGGAGTAGGACATAATATTTTTTCTTTTCCTATAGTTCAGAATGATGCTAGCTGCTATGATGAAAACCTGCAAAAAAAAATAAAGCCATTGTGAATTCTTTGGATATTAAGGTCATTTTAGATATCTTTTTAAATGTCTAGAAATTTGTTTTATTTTGTTTTATATCAATTAAGAACTTTGCAAACTTTGGTTTTCTTGAACTATTCATAATGGATTCTGGTTGGCAAATATCAAGAGAGCTTTACTCTATGCTGTCAACATGGATCTTGGACTACATACAAAACAGCTATTTTCAGATTTAATTAAAATACTTACAAATTGTTTTGGGCATCTACAGAAAACTTTTTAGTCTGCCACAAAGCTTACTTTTCAGTAGTGTTTTGCATTATATTTCATAATGTAATGAATTTCAGTAGGTCTTGCCACTTTTCTGGCTAAACACAGGATTTTTTTTGTTTTCCATATCACACATTGGTGAAAGGTCATAGCACACCAGTGTGCAGAGAGGTCATTGACATGATGTATTCCACTGTCATAATGCTAATTTACACACTTTAGTGTGGATCTCATAATCATTGTTATTGCAGGCAAATACGCATGCGGTTCTTAAAGCTGACTTAAAACTCAAGATGAATTACTGTTAGAATAAAGTTTTAATATTTTGATGGTATTGGACAGCTTTCCTTATACTAATGACACTGATTTCAGCATTGTTTCTGTCTTGTATTGTTCCAACTGTTGCTTCCCATCACTATGGTTGTAAGTAAAGAATGCAAGGCTCTGCTTTACCCTTGATAAATTTAATCAATCTATTATTAGTACCAGTATTTCTGCATGAGCATAAAAAACATATTCAGAGACTTGTGGCCATGAGCTGTGTAAAATACACAGCTTGTTCATGAATTTATTTGTGTAGATCACTGGCAAGATGAAATAAAAATATTATTGAATAAACCTGGAAAAGTATACAATTGAAGATTTTGCATGGCAGGATTTCTCCCCATTTTCACATAAGGCTTTTTTTTAAAGGTCAGTATCTTAAGGTTACAAAAGTCACTAAACTATTTTGTCTAGAGAATTCTTGCCCAGGGGAGGCATGTTGCTTCTTTAGATTTTCTTATCCAGCAGACTCAGAGAAAACTTCTACAGAAATATTTACAGCATACAGCTCAATATCTATAGCCAGAGGAAGCTCTCTTTTGATTGAAAAACAAAGAAGTGTGAACACCCTGATACAACCTCCATGTTCAATTTCGAATGCCAGAATGTTGTATTGAACTATCCTGAAGGCATTAGGGTGAACCCATTAGAACACAATATCTCTTCTGCACATTTTCTTAGTATTTAGGTTCTCTTTCACACATACTGATTTAAAAATACTTACATAGATTTGCTCTACAATGTGTATGTGCAAGAATGATGTTTCAGATAGCTAGTGGGGAAACATCCCCTAGCATGTGACAATTACTCACCCTTCTACCTCTCCCAAGGCACAGGTCTAAAGTCTAGATCAGTGCTTACAGTTTAACAAATAAGTTACTTCTGAAAAAGGTCTGTTGCTTACAGGAAACTTTCCTCATTTTTAGAAGGGGCAGGGAGTCACTGTTTGTTTTTATTGTTGTTGTTTTGTTTGTTTTAAATAGAGCTCTTTTTCAATAATGATTTTCTTTTCCATTATTGTATTGTCAGTTAGCATAATGGAGGTTTCCAGTGTGAAACATTTATACATGAAATATGGTGAAAATTGCATCATGTGTTAATTAGTATTTATTGCTGTGTCACTTTGTATGAATGCATGAAATTGTTATGTCCTGGTAAGGATTTTCTGCTGTACTTGCCTGTAAGAGGTTTTCACCATTGCTTAAATAGAAATCTGCTTTGCCTTTGAAAGGTGCAAATAGGTTGCTGTGAAGTTTGTCAGTGTTGGGGACCTATCCATTTTTTTTTCATAATGGAATCTGAAATTGAATACATTGTTCATTTATTTGTATGGCATAAATAGGATAGCACGATTTTTTTTTTTTCCACAGTTCATAAGAACATATATATCAAGATTGAAAAAAATCTATTTACAAATTCTGAGAACTAAGGGGACAGCAATTGCTTTCTCTTTCATTGTTTTAACTATCCAAATTCAAAAATTACTGGAGTTATGCGTTGTTACCCTTCCATGGGGTTTAAAGACCACATTCTATATCAGTCTGTATCCAAAGAATTTAGGAAGAGATAGATAGGTAATATTTATTTTTATTATTAATATTCCTTGTACTATGACTGGAAAGAGCAGGGGACTACTCATTCAGCGTTTAGAAAATCTTATTTCCTTTGTAAAATGAAACTGAATTTTTCTATCTGCAAAGTGCTTGATAAGACAGTAAAGTTTTAAGTCTACGTATAGTACAATATGGCACTACATTATCAGAAAGTAGCTTCCTTTGCTGTTTGGCTTTGTATGACATTTGCAGTATAATTAGTTAGATTCTGATCACATCTTTTTTTTTTTTTTTTACAGAACTGTGCATTATGTAAAAGACCACACTGTGGGTATTTGGGTATTTATCATTTCTGAGGCAGAAAAAATGTAAATATTCTTTCTCCTTTTCTTGTTTGCCTCATGTTTTAGCACATTGAACTCTGGGATCCTGATCTGTGCAAATCAATAGCACCACACCAAAGCAAGCAGGTCCATCAAAGCAATATTTGCAGCGTCTTTTACATGGGCATGATCTATGTTTTTGTATATTTTCATTTACTACAAAAGTTTCAAAAATTATGTTGAAGTACAGCTCTCTTGTTATCATTCTCCTCCTCCCCCCAGATAAAAGTTGTGCTGATTTCATTTATTCAATTACTTGAGCAAGTGTTATTCACAGTTAATCTCCACTTGCGTATGCTATTACAAACACTAATTAATCCAATTTGCAAAGACAAATAATGATTAATGCATATCCTTAAAATTTACACCTAATTGCACAGAATATAATCTCTAAATTTGTATAAATAGAAGTTATAATTTCAAACATACATTTACATATACTAATTAAGGACTGCTTCATTGTATTTATGTTTGCAAACAGGTTTTGTTCTTATTACTTAATGCTCTGTGAACAGAGAAGGAAAAAAAAAATTGGCACAGGTTCCAAGTACACATCTTAAAACAGATTCTGAATCTAGATTCATCTTTTGAAGTTATAAATTAGTCAGTGGTGTCTTATTTAACTATCACATTTAGTTTAAGTAAGTTTACCTGCAGATACAAGACAGGGAGATTCTGGATTTATTTTATTTTATTTTATTTTATTTTATTTTATTTTATTTTTATTTTATTTTATTTTTTTTATCATTTTGACAAATACTTCTTTTTTCTTCTTAGGAATCTTAACTTGTAATAAAATTGATCATTGGTACAAATAATTATCAATATGAGAAGTTGTGTAATAATAAGTATCTTAAGATATTCAGTGAAATATAATTTTTTGCACTTTGATATTTGGGCAATCTAAAATTCTGGAAGAGAAGAAATTTTCTGGGTTGCCAACTCAATTATTATTTTTCAGGTTATAATAGGTTTTACACCTTCCCCCGAATAAATAATTATATGCACCATAATGGACAGATTTCTTTCTGTAGGTTTGTCATTTATTTAGAAATTCCTTGACAAAAGCCTCTTGGAAGATCTTCTGAGAGATTTTCATTTTCATGTGAGTCTTCAGATGTTAAACAATATAATTTTTATTGGGGAAAAATAAGAATTTACTAGAGATCAGCAAAAGCTCATAGGTGTTTACTGAGATTTACCTGATATTTCCAGGTTTGATTTCTTAATATTGCTTCATCCAACTGTGGCTCTTGAGACACTTTAACATTTTATCTTTGTACTTCTTAAAATTTTTGATGTAATGCATTTTGGGGCCAGAAGAAGATAAAGTTTCTGTTAATCCTTACTAAACTTATATGCAACTGAAAAATTACTGGAACTGAGGCAGCAAGAGAAAGTTCTATCAAATAATTTAAAGGAATTATTTTGCTGCAAAAATGCATTACTGTTACACCAGCAGAATATGATAATTGACTCGTTTTTCTAAAATAAATAAATAAATAATTATGGGAATACTTTTCTGTTATAGGTGACTTACACAAGTAAGTTACACTCTTCTATCCATTTCAAGGACAAGTGAGAACAATAAATTTCTTCTAATCCACCCAGGAAAACTACAGCTGGTTTACAAGCTGATTTACGGTAATTCTGAGTTGGTTTTAACAGCTTACTTCTTAAAAGGCACATTGTCACAACTATAATGACAAAATAATTGAATTTTTAAATGGTGTTTATTTCAGAAAACTTGAACCGACCCACTGCTTGCAAGTTTTCATTAGTAGCTATTAAGAGCTACATCTTTTTACTTTCCGTAGACTGTTTCTTCCCTCGTTTTATGTTCTGTGAAATTAAGCCCTTTGCTTCTTCACCTGATATTAATTCTCCAGGTCTACTGAAAACATGTTAATCCAAATTCACATGTTGTGGTACTGTTGCATCACTGAAATTTCTACATTTTTTCTGTGCAGTTGCCTACCTCACTTAAAATACATAATTTGCTTAAAGTCGCAGCTTTGAAACAGCCCAAGAGATTAATCTTATATGTGCAAATATGATTTTAAGTACTGAACAGTTATTACTCTAAAATTAGTATATTTTAGTCTGCTTAAAGGCTTTCTGGAAAAAGATTTTCAAAATCAAAATGTATCATATGGTAAATAGAACAACCTCCATTTCAATGGGATTCAATTTAAATAAATTACACTTCTTCATTAAGTCTTTATTTATCCTTTATTTTAAAAATGTAAACAATGTAATTTGTGTAATGTGTTTCCTTAAAATAATATTGCTGTTAAACTTCCAAAAGTGTCCACAAGACATGATCTAATGGTAATGTATGTAATGATGTCTGCCAGGGACGTTTGAGAGCCAGAAGCTATCAGTGTTAAGGCATTTTGAGTCTCCCTGTATGTCCTCATTTGGGTTATTCGCTAGAGTTGCCATAATCACTTGAATGTCATATTTAAATGTTTCATCTTTTTTTTCAAGGCCTTAAGAAAGCAAAATTATTGAGGTGGCAATATCAGTTATCTGCAGGGAGGGAATTATTGCCAGAACCTGGATTGCTACAACATTTTCCCACTCCCGTTGTTCCTTGCTGCTTTTGAAAATTCAGATAAAATCATGATGGCTGCATGTAAGGGATTAATTTTAGTAAGAAATCACCTTAGTTTGTATATATATACAAACAGGTGAATCAGAAGTTTATTGGCAAAGCACACAAAATAAACTTCTTTATCCATTTCGTACTGGTAAAGTCTCCTGAGTGTGCTGCAATGTTTTGGGGACTGCATTTCAAGACCAGAGATTAATCAATCTGTGAATCTTTAAAGGAAGCAGGTTGGGTGAGGTGGGGAGGGAGCAAAGCAAATACGGAATTCATTTGCTACTTCCCATTGGCAGGCAGATGTTCAACCACTTTGAGGAAAGCAGGCCTCACTACGCCTAACAGTTTCTTGGGAACACAAATGCCATCACTTCAGACATTTCCCTCTTCCTCCTTCTTTACCTCAGCTTTTATTGCTAAGCATGATACCATATGATATGGAATATCTCCATGGTCAGTCTGGATTAGCTGTTCTTTCTGTGTCCCCTCCCAGCTTTCTGTGCACCCCCCAGCCTCCTTGCTGGCAGAACAGCATGAGAAGTAGGAAAGTCTTTGACTCAGTGTAAGCACTTCTCTGCAACAACTAAATATATTGGTGTGTCACCACTGTTCTCATCAAAAATCCAAAACTCAGCATCATGCAAGCCCCCATGAAGAAAATTAACTCTTATCCCAACCCTAAATAAGTAAATAGATAAAAACCATGACACTGCCTAATGTTTTAAATCCTTAAATAATCAACCTCAGAGTCACACAGTGTAGTTAGTTAGTTGATAGACTTGCTTTTAGAAATAAAGCAACACTACTAATTTTGTGAACTGTGTTTTCAACTGGATTATTAAAAATAGTTCAGTTACTATATGCACCATAGTGCTGCAACCCTGAAGCTATTGAAAGAGGTAGTTTAATGTTTGCTAGGAAAACTCATTGCTATTAGCGTAAGGCTGGCAAGAGATGGATGCATCTACTCATCAATATTTAATTTAGACAAATTTATCTTAATATTTTCAGAAGCACCCATCCTTATATTTATTCCCTAAACTCAACTGAAGTGTCTCTGAGCTCCATCCTTAATCTAATATCCTGCAAACCCATGAGTATAGGAGTAAGATATTTATATAGTATGTTAGCTCCAAATGTTCATTTCTCTCTTTGTTGACAGCTATTCAGTCAACTGTTACTAGATCTTATGGGATGATGGTTTAACAAATGTGGGAAGAAAGGATTAATGTATCAATACAACTTGCAAATATTTTTATGCCTGTACAGTGTCAGTAATATCTGGTTTTCTGTGTTTTGGAATTGGGAATTGGTTAATCAGGGTGTTTTGTATGTCAGTAACACAGGTATAAACCTCACTGCTGAATTTAAACAGTGTCTCTAAATGGATCTAAAGTCTTCTATGGACATGGCTTTAGTCTTAGCCTTTGCTATGCCAGCATGTAAGATACCATATCCTGGTCAGTATGGTGCAAGAGGAAAGTTTAAAAATATATGGAAAGTGTTGCATTTGCAGGGAGGGATTTTTTATTTTTATTTTCCTAACTACCTGGTGTAGCTGCTAAATTATAGTACTGGCAGATTCAAGGTTTGGATCCCCTTGTTACATATATACCTCACTTCTTTTTAATAATAATAATAATAATAATCCTCTTTGTAGTATATAATTCATGATGACAGCATAGTTTCAGCTAAGAGGTGACTTATAAAGGTGATATGGACTCTTTAATGGAATGTCATGACATGTTGAGGATTTCCATTGAAAGAGAATATATTGAAGCCTTGTTTTTATAACTATGGGTAGATAAATGCGTGATGTAATGTTCTGCTGTTACTTCAGGTAACAGTAGATGAAAAGATCCATCTTTTCAGTTGATGCATCCTGAGTTGTCAAATTACCATGTTATCTTAATAAACTGGAAGACCTGTCGAAGATTCAGTGGTATTTATATTTATCTCTGCTTCCATTTGCTTCTGTGACTTTTGGAGAGTACAGGAATTTCATTATGTTTCCACAGGTGACTAGCACAAGGCACATAAATTTAGTGTTGATGTGCAATGCAAGTTGAGCTTTGGCTGTAACCTAAAGTGACCTGAAATAAACTAACCTACAGCAACCTAAAGCCATGAAAAACATTAAAGAGATAAGGAAGAGGTGGTAAAAAGAGAAATATGGATTGAAGTATTCATATGCAAATTCTGTATGTGTGACTTGCACACACAAGAGAGAGGTGGAGATAGGTCCCGATGGAGAAACAGTGAGAAACTGGTGTCTCCTTCCTAAGTTTGTCTAGCCTGGTACAACATTTTTGAATACCTGGTCCACTGATATTTGCTTGCCAAGTAATCTACGCAGTGGAGTTGCAATGTATGAGACCAGACATGTGGTGGTTGTGGTTACTATTTTAATATTTTCATCAAATAGATTTTCTAAAAACAGGTTATACTTTCTCCTTTGTTCTATGTATAAGGTTTGTCTGATGTTGTAGCAAGGTTATTCATCTCAGTATGCCACCTGAGCTCAGGTGAGCACTAATGATTCTGTGAAGGGGTTGGGACTTTCATTTCATATCAACTCAGATTCTAAACACTTCTTATGTGAAGTTTCCCAGGTGGTTGATCATAAGCAGAATTCTTTGGCAGGTTTTGGAGAAACATATTGGTATATCTAGAGTGGTCGGAGAATTTGTTTTGTGCTGCTACAAATCTTCCTTGACAGAAAATGTTGCTATTTGCTCTCTCCTGGAGAGCCATGTTGCAAATGGTGAGCAATTGACACACTAGCAGTCAATGGCCCACATTCTTTTTGATGATGTAATAACTGATGTAATACCTTCAGGAAGACTCCTTGTCTGGTTTTTGGACAGCTCTAGAAGGTACGGTATGATGGCAAGATATTTCTTAGACATGCAAACATTAAAAGTTACTCTCTGAGAAATTTGATGATTAAAAAACTATCCTTGCACACCACTATCAATTAAAAAAAATCCCAAACAACAAATAAAAAAATAAAAACCATGCACAACGTGATAAGAAGGAGGAGGAACTCTTACAGAGATAGTGCAATTGAAGCTCAGTCTTATAAAGAGCATTTCACTTCATCTCTAAAAGATACAGAAGTCTATATTAGAATATACAAAAAGAAATAGTCTATGCCAGCTTTGTAAGTCCTATTACCAAAGCACCATGTATATGAACATTTTCATTTGACTGTCTTCACGGAACTACCACCCGAATCCGTTTATAGCTTTTGGAAAAATGTAGAAGTAGTTCTACATGTTAATTAGGTGCTTGTTGAAGATAAAATGCTGTCATAAATTTTATGATGCTGAAGGGAACAATATATCAATGATATCTTAATATTGGTATTTTTGCTTTTTCAGTGTCATTGCCATCTTGTTCTGTGTATGTAGCTGTAATGTCACTCAGTGTATTGAGAATTATTCTGGCATTTCCTTTACCTTTTGGTACTTGGATTTGTGTCTCACCAGCACTGTTTAGCAGCAAAGCTTCTGAATTTGTTGGCAGAAAACCTATTTTCTGACTTTATGATGCTGCTGCTGCATGATCTCACATATGCTATTTTTCCTTTTGTACCTCAGTTTCCTCATTTGCCATTTTCTGAAGTGCTTTGAATTTTTTTGAATGTCAAGATTTATTCTTTATTAGAAAATGGTACCAGCTTTGGTTATTAATATTTGCATAAAATTTGTGATGCTGCATTATTGATTTATATATGTTCAGTAGAGATAAAAAGTATGATGGCTTGGCATCCGTATTTTAGTACTGTGGTGGTTTTACCTTGCTAGGCAGCTGAACTCCACCACAACCAATCTCTCACTCCCCCTCCTAAGAAGAGGAAGGCAAGAAGAATAAGAAAGAAACAACTCATGGGTTGAGATAAGGATAATTTAATTAAAGGAAAAAACAATTATTAAGTGAAAAGGGGGAGAGGGAAAAACAACAACAACAGCAAACTAAACAAACAACAACAAAAAAAGCAAAGGCTGTGTGGAAGTGCAGAGGAAAGCAATGACTCTCTAGTTCCACCAGTGAGTGATGCTTGACCACGTCCTTAAAGCAGGGCCTCAATGCACATAGCCACTGTTTGGGAGGAAGACAGACATTTTCATGAGAGCCCAATCCTCCCCTCTTCTTCCTTTTTCCACCTCTTACTGCTGAGTGTGACGCCATATGGCATGGAATTTCCCTTGGTCAGTTTAGGTGCACTGGCCTGGTGATGTTCACAGAATCATCTAGGTTGGAAGAGACCTCCAAGATCACCGAGTCCAACCTCTGACCTAACACTAACAAGTCCTCCACTAAACCATATCCCTAAGCTCTACACCTAAATGTCTTTTAAAGACCTCCAGGGATGGGGACTCAACCACTTCCCTGGGCAGCTTATTCCAGTGACTAACAACCCTTTTGGTAAAGAAGTTCTTCCTAATATCCAGCCTAAACCTCCCCTGGCACAACTTTAGCCCATTCCCCTTCATCCTGTCACCAGGCACGTGGGAGAACAGACCAACCGCCACCTCGCTACAGCCTCCTTTCAGGTACCTGTAGAGTGCAATAAGGTCACCCCTGAACCTCCTCTTCTCCAGGCTGAACAATCCCAGCTCCCCCAGCTGCTCCTCCTAAGACTTGTTCTCCAGACCCTTCAGCAGCTTCGCAGCCCTTCTCTGGACTCGCTCAAGCACCTCGATGTCCTTCTGGTAGTGAGGGGCCCAAAACTGAACACAGTATTCGAGGTGCGGCCTCACCAGAGCCGAGTACAGGGGTACAATCACATCCCTGGACCTGCTGGCCACGCTGTTTCTTATGCAAGCCAGGATGCTGTTGGCCTTCTTGGCCGCCTGAGCACACTGCTGGCTCACATTCAACCGACTATCAACCATTACTCCCAGGTATTTACTCCCAGGTCCTTCTCTGACAGGCAGCTTTCTATCCACACATCTCCCAGCCTGTAGCTCTGCTTGGGGTTGTTGTGCCCCAGGTGCAGAACACGGCACTTGGCCTTGTTGAACTTCATACCGTTGGCCTCGGCCCATCGGTCCAGCCTATCCAGATCTTCCTGCAGAGCCTTCCTACCCTCGAGCAGATCGACACACGCACCTAACTTGGTGTCGTCTGCAAACTTACTGAGGGTGCACTCGATCCCCTCATCCAGATCATTGATAAAGATACTGAAGAGAACTGGCCCTAGTTCCTTCCTCACCTCTTGCACACCCCCAGCCTGCTGGCTTTGGAGGGGTTAGAGGGAGTCCTGATGCTGTGCCAGCAGCAGACTGCACAGCAGCAGACAACACTGGTGTGATACAAGTGCTGTTCTAGCTACAAGTGCAAAGCACAGCACTATGGGCTTCTGCAGGGAAAGTTAACTCCATCCCAGCCAGGCCAACTACAAATACTAATCAGATTGTTATTAGCATCTAAGGGTTTTTAAATTACCTGTTTAAACATTTTGTTTTTGTAAAGTATCAACAAAATAGCATTATATGTCAATTGAGTACTTTCTGGTTGCAGATAGGCATTATTTTGGGTTACCTTGTAAAGATATCAAGACATTGCCTTTAATTTTCCAAGTGAGCCATCATCTGGCTGTTTCGTGGGGTTATTTGGGGTTTCTTTTTCCTTTTGAAGTGTAGAAGGATTCATTATCTCCAGATATGCCCAACTCAGATCACAGCTTCCTTGACTAGTTTGTACTACTGTTGCACCAGTCAAATATAAGCACTGTAAACCTAAAGCCTACATGCACTTAATGCTTGGTTCCTTTCATGAAGACATCATACAGAGATCAGAAGAGGATTTGGTTCCAAGGAAAGCATGGTTTCCTATCAGAAAGAAAAATACTTACATCTGTTTTTTTTAAAAAAAATATTTTGTTGTAGTGTATATCTGAATGTAACAGCCAGTATAATGAGAACTGTAGTTTTATATTAAGCGTATATATTAATAGTAGTATACAAAAAAAGAAAAAATGATATCCTGTTTCATTAGGAAAAGTGGTGACTCCAATGCTGACCTCTGCAACAACATTGTTAGGACATTAATAATAATTTTTATTTTATTTTATTTTATTTTTTTAAAGCTGGATAAGGCAATAACCTTGTATTTCCTTTTCTTTGCTTTTTTTCATTGTTTACTGTTACCTTTGCAGTGACCTCTACTTTTTCAGATTTATACTGATCAGATGGTGGAGAACACAAGCTACACTGGGAATGTGAGCCTGTGAGCTGCCAGCAAAACATTTTGCTGAGGCAGCAGGTTTCTAAATTGAGAAATGTGCTTGAATGATAGATAACAGGAATTATCTTAATAAGTGTCCCCTATTGACAGTGCTAGAAATTATGATATCCAAAACCAGCTAGTGCTGCTTTTACATGTCTTGTGTCTTTCCTGCTATGCTCAATGGTGGAGGGGGCTGGTAAGTAATGTACTAGTTAGGCCTTTGAGTAGCTGATGGAGTCTGAGGTTTCAATTTTAATTTAATCACTAAAATTGTCTTCTGCAAAAGTTGAGTTTTTGTTTTGTTTTGTTTTTTGAAAAAGCATTGCCATCTTATGTCATTGCCTATGAAAAGTCCAGTTATGTTATTGAAAGATATGAAAGAATTAGTGTGACAACATGAGTACAAGCCTTAACATAACTGTACACAACTCATTTCTGTATACCTGTTACAGAAGTATTAATTTCTTTAAAGTATTTTCAGTTACTTTTTTCTGATGATTTACAGTGTTACTAGAATTATCTAAAAATACAAATAGAAATTCGGGGGGGGGGGGAATTATTTGAAATGACAAGATAAAATAGCAGTTAATTGTATATTGACAGTACAAAATTTGTCTTGCAAAAAAAAAAAAAAATAGATCCATTTCATAGCTACGGGTTAGTACAGGTTAGTACATTTAAAAATGCACTCTAAATTTATGCCAGGGTACTGCATCAAATTAATATTTAATGGAGAAATAAATCTAGGTATCATCAGAATAGCAATGCTATAATCTTTGGAGTAATGTGTCTCGTGGGTGGGCATGAATGGCAAGTAAGATAGGATGAAATAGGCAGCTTTATGTGAGGCACTATGGGGGATTGGTGCAGATCTGGTTGCTATTCCTGAAACACAGGATGGTAATGTCCTATAAAACCAGACTTGCACCATAAAAGAGAAAGAAACATTAACATAAAATAAAAGCTAAGAAATGTTCTATACTGTTACTTTCATGACAGTGAAACTCCACCTTAAACAGACAACAAATATTTAGAAACTACCATTAAAATTATTTTCCATTTTACAGTAATTTGTTTAACTAATTCCAGTAACTTGTTTTCTGTAAATAACAAAACCAAACATTTAAATAAGAAAGATTAACCATATGAAATACATCAATTTTGGCACATTTGTTGGCATTGGGTCTGTGGATTGAGTTGTCCATATAGCTCATTCCTGAAAGGAAATACTAAGAGAATCCTACTCAGGAGCATAGCCCAAGCAGCAGCAGGATTTTTATTGAAGTTTCATTAGCTGATGATAGATTTCATCTATCTAGCACTTAGCTATCTTTCCACATATTGCATCTTTTGCAGTTTTAATTAATGATTTCTTCAGTTTAAGAGTACTTTTAGAACTCTGCTGAAATTTTAACATTCTTTCAGACACTGCTAGAATTGGCTTCTCATCAACACAGGATGAAATTCTATTATGATCACTATTGCTTATGGTTTGTCATTGGTTGTGACTCATCTAGTGATACTCTCAAGCCACGTTAGTTTAATTTTGTCATTAAACTTTCTGACATGATTTACCAGTTGGATTGTATTGCTTATTGAATGTAATAAAATATCTCAAATAAAGAGCATCAGTAATTCAGAGTTTTTTACATCTTTGTAAATGACTTGTGAAAATTAAAGATTTTAGAAGCACATAGGTGGAATACAAAAGTAATATCCAAATTTATCCCTTTTTATCCTGTTTAAATGTACCATTAATAGAGACAGCATTGTTTTCTGTATTAAATGACCCAAAGTAATACTAGAAAAAGAAAAGCACATAAGTTTCCTGACCACCTCTACGGATCTTTATATATTTTAAAATTATATGTGCATTAATGTACATTTTAAGCTCTTTATTTTTCCCATAACTCAAAAAATTCAAGTAATAAGACTCAATAGCCTAAACTACTTTATTTTTTATTTTATGCATAAAGAGATTACATGCAATTAATTACCATAATAGAGATGTGGGCTGTTGTTTTAGCTGAAAAAAACAGTCATGTGCAATTGTTTAATTATTTTTTGAGTCTGTGGCATTGGTTTTTGTTTGTGTCTTTGCCCATCCTCCTTCCCCCCCCCCCCCCTTTTTTTTTCCCTATCTTAACAGTAATAAACCGAATATTTACTTAAGAAAATACAGGAAGCTGAAGAACCTCACTCAAAAGCTTATTTTCTCTGTAAGTATGGTACATGTTACCAGTAAAGTTCCCAGAATTTGTTGCACCTTTTTTCCCTTAATAGAATAAATCTAAGTCATGTAATCAAGTAGGTCCCCTCTGTCCTGCATCTATGCATAAATACTTTAGTTTTTATTAAAAGGTTTTCCCTTGTCTGCTGTTTTTAGCAGTTGCATCTTACTATAGTTGTAACTGTTAACTATTTCTCCTTCTTGTAGATATATTTTTAATACATTTATTTCTCAAAGGTATTTGATTATTTAGTTATGTATTAACAAAAATTCAAATGAGTTGAGAGCATACACATATCCTCACTCATTAGGGCAGGTCCATAAGAAGCCCAGAGAGGTAGAAGAAGTCTCAGAGAAACAGAGACTGTAATTCAGTAACTTATTTAATAATTCTAAGCTTTGTTAATATACTAGAAACAGAAGTCAAGCAGAAGCACCCGTACTCTTTGAATTTTTGTTGAGTTTGATAGGAGATGCTAGACTGTCCATCCTACAAGAGGGGAAAGTTATAGCAGAGCTAGAGATGTAGCCAAAATACTTTAAGATGTTACTCAGCTCCTAAGAGAGAAGCATCTGCTGTCCCATTTACTTTATTTGACAATTAATCAAGATGTACTACCCAAAGAAGGGAAAAGATCTGTTTTTTATTTTCTTTCATGCACCTCACTTTTTTTAACCTCCCAGTTTCATACTGTGAACTTCCGTCCATAAAACGTAGTTGGAGTTGAAATATGTAGTTTTGCGTATTTGTAGATTTGCACCAACAGTAGATTATTTGGGATTTATCGATAAAGAAATTTTGTGAATTACAGATGCTTTTCTTACTTCACATTCAAGACAGTAATAACTATTTACATGCTCACAGTATAACCGCTGTGTCCTCCTGGCCTTAGAGTCCAAGAAGACTTGCAATACATATGTGTAAAACACTGCTAGAATGTTAACCTGGGTGTGTGTACAGTGCTGAAAAATTTATATATGACTTTTTAAAAATTCCAGTAATTAAAAAAAGCAACAAACATAATGACTGGTCAGTCTTTTAAATTGTGCTTCAGTTATATCTGACTTTGTCAGAATTTTAAAATTTTGTAAGTACTTTCTAAGTTAATACCTATCATAAAGTTTTAAAGGCTATTAAACAGATTTAAGCTTTCCTATTTCAAGTGAGAAGCCATGTTTTTGCACACCATTTAGCTAGAAGCTATGTGTAATAAAAAAGTAGAGTTTATTGGGCAATAATGATGAAAATAGAAGATATTTATTTTAATTTCTTGGAAAATGTGTTCATGTATGTGTTTAGCTCGTAGCCAGAGTCCAGCTTGTATGCACCTGATTCCTGCTCAGGGTCCCTTTCCAGTAATGTCGATGTTCCCATGATTTCCTTGTCACATCTTTTCCTTGGGGAGGGGTGGCCTAGGTTTGTCACCATAGTACATCCCTCAAAACCACTTGTTGCTTGTTGCAATTCTCAACATCACCTTCTATGGGAGTACCAAGTCTCCTCTGATACAGTTACAGCACAAGAAACAGATGCATCTTGCATCCAGAGATCTCCCTCTTTTATAATAATAAAGATAATGATCATCATCATTATCCCTATAATTACAGGCCCAAATGTGTCATTTCATTGTAGTGTTAAATATGCTTTCAGTGATGTGTCGAGAACAAAAATGCATCAAAGTGGCGTTCCTTCAGTGTGTTATTGGAAAGGGGTCTGTATTTCATTATGTTTCATCCCATTTCATGAATTGATTTCAAAGAATAAAAGAATGAAATACAAAATTACCATTAGAGAAGGGTTGGGAATGATCTACAACTGTAGCAACCATGAAATATACAAAATTTACCACAAACAAACACTGTTTATAGATATCAGTTATTTATTTACATTATTTCCACTACAGAAGCCACATTTGGTAGTGTAATAGTGTAAAATCTTTTTTCTTTCTTTCTTTTTTTTTTTTTTTCCTTCATGCAAGTAAACAGTTCTCTGATTATTTGTATGCGCACAGAAAATGAAGACAGAAGTCTTTGGTCTTGGTGAAAGTAATGTTCGTTGTCTCTCAAAAGATCTGAAAATGATGTTATTAGCTCTGGGAAGATGGAGTTTGGTCTAGGACAAATGTTTTTAAAGTGTTACAACAAACCATTTAAGCACCTAAGAGTCTTTAATACACATTATTAATGTGATAGAAACAATTATTAGCAGTAGGTAGAAGTTAAAGATACAGACACCACAGTAACTAAGGGCAAGGCTTTCTTTACAATTACTGTAAATCAGGAAAAAAAAAAAAAATACTAGGTTTTTAAAAGCAGGGATAGTTCATTACTTGACTAGTATGCCAGCAACCAAAGAAATGACCAGCTGATTCATAAGCTTTGTGGGAAGGCTGAGCATTTCTTCCGTTATTATGTTTAATATGGAAATTATTGATAAATGGAATTAAAATAGCTACTTATTCTTTCCCTTCAGTTTCTCCACATTCATTTTACTTCAGATCATATAGTGCTAGCAGATGAAAATCCTATTCAGTGCTCCTTCTCACCCTATTATACATACTGCAAAGTTAAGTATGATTCAGTGCGGTTTTTGGGTGTCAGAATGTTTATGATATTTATGCTTGAGCTGTAAACATGGGAAAATAATGTACAGACAATGGAAATGGAGAAGGACTGATTTTTGAAAATTTTGTGAGCATAGGGGTGATGATTAAAACTGTGAAGAGGGAGAAGAACTGAAGAGCGGGAGGTCAGATATAAATCTCTGCATTGCTCTGTCAGTGCCAGCCTCTGCCAGCTAATGTTCAATTGCTGACTGTAAGGGAAGAACAAGGACAGGAAACTGTGAAGATCCATAAAGCTTTCACTTGATGGGATGTGAAGGAATTTCTTTTCTATTACAACAGACTTTCCAATATGAGATTTTTAGTCTGTCCTTCTTGCTCATATTTGGTCTATCACCTGGTTTCAACTTGTTTCTATTAAGGGTGTGCTTGTGTGCAAGCATCTGTCCTAATGGGAGGGAGGTGTATCTGCAAGAAACGTTGTCCATAAGCACATGCATATTCCCTGCATCACAAACACTGTTTGTAAAGGACTGCATCACCCAAAGTTGAAAATGGAAGTGTAGGCAGTAAAATAGGCAATTCTTTCATTTCAGGCCTGTTTCAAAATTAATTCATCTATACTAGTTGTAAGCTAGGAAACATTATTCTTATTCAAGATTTTTTACAACAGGGTAATAAGAATAGGAGCACTTCACAGGCTAGCATTTCAAAGCTCTTCTGTTTAGAAGATGGTAATGTAAACTGTTGTGTAAACACTGTTATTTGCAAACCACATCACACTTTTGCTTTTCATTCATCCCCATTTGAGGATTAAAGCCTAAAATATATATGCATGATAAGTGTGATCTGATTAATTTCGTTTATTTTGATTAGATAATATATTTACATGATAGATTCTATGGCATGTTACTGGATTGAACTAATGCTTGATTTATGTAAAGGAAAATGAAAAAAAAAAAAAAAAAAAGCAGAGGTAGTTGCTGCTCTCTGAGGTTTATAACCAAGGTATCACAGTTCAGAAAAGTATTAAAGTATTGATTTTAGTGACTTAACGTATTCTTTCCTAATCCAATTTGAGGATACATTTAGCTGGGGAAAAGATTTGGTGCATTTATATTTTTTAACCAGCATTTGTAAGATATTTTGTCAATTTGGGGATTTTATTTACCCTAGAGAGGAAATCACTTGTAAAAATGAAGCATGTGTTGCACTTGAATACAAGTGCTTCGCTTGTATTGTGAAGCAAAACATGGAAGGGATTTCCAGAACTAAGAGTTAGATGAAATATATATATATATATTAATATGAAACAGACAAACATTGTTATAGGTGGCTAAATAGTGAGAGAGAGAAAAAAGTCATCCAAGATCAGTGACAGATGAAAAGGGTAAAGTAGTCTTCGTTTCTTATAAATTCTTATCTCTAGTGTACACATTGTGTGATGTTCTCTGTTTTTCATCCTATAATCAAACTAGTCTTTCATAATCATGTAATTGATGCTAAGTGGAAGTTCTGTGCAATTCACTTAATCTGGTGGAGAAAACTGAATTCTTACAAAAAAAAAAAATGAGACTCGCAGCGAGTCACATCACTACTTAAAGAACACAGATCCATACTGAGAGCTTAAAAAAAGTGTGATAAAAGACATGTATAGCTGTCTGTGAAACAAAGACTATGCTACTATAATTCTAGTGACTTCCATGCTTGCTTTGATTTCTTTGCTGACATACACTTAAGGTTCTTATGAATGACTATGCATAGCATGACTATATCCTTTCAAATTGATGTTCCTTTTTCTTTTTTTTTTCCTTGTTAAAAATACAAGTTATATTATGCCAAAATAAATAATGACTGTGGCACGTCAGAAAGCACTCCAAGTAAAACAAAAATAATAGTTTTTTTTGTTTGTTTGTTTTTCCTTTATTCAGAGTTTAACTGTGCAGAAGAGGATAATCCCATCTGTGTTACTCAGTCTTCATATGTGCAGATAAACCTCTTGTCAGATCATGAATCTATTCATGAGCCATGGGTATTTTTAGTGTAGAATGCTCTATATATTTCTTTTTTGTTTTAAATTAAAATGCTGCTGTAATTTAACCAAACACCATCTCTTGTACCACTCTGCCACAGGAAATTTTGCTACTTAAAAATAGCATTGATATGAAGCAATTCTGGAGGATGTTTGATTAATAATTAAATATTAGTCAAAGCAGCCTGTTAAGGAAAGACCGATCATTTGCCATGTGTTTGTGATCTTGTGGAGAAGGGAAGAAACCCTCTCTTACTTCTGCTATATTGGCTTTCCTCAGCAAACACATTACTGGGTGATACATACAAAAAAAAAAACACTTTACAAAACGTAAGTTTTCTCCATCTGTCTGCACCTGGGGGTTGTACTTAGACCAGGAGAAAATGTCAAAACCATTTGTATGTCAAAGTATAGAAATCCTGCTTGTTGGTACCCCAGCCCAAGTAGGGTTCCTGATTTATTAATGGAGTAAAATGGAGTAAAATAAGGTGTGGCAGTGTCTTGGAGGCAGTGTCTAAACAAGTTAGTAATCAGTTTTTAGTCTTTAAATATTTAGTGCTTGAGATAAATGATTAATTCTGTGCAGTAATGGTGACGGAAGGAACAGTTTCACTTTATCCTCTTATGGTTAGCTTTACTTTTCTGTATATGTAATATAACCCAAAGTCTCAATGTGAGGACCTCCACAGGTGAAGAACAGTAGCCAAATTTTTCATCTTCTTAATGGAAGATTTTATTTATTTCTGTATTTATTTTCAGTGTTCATGCAATAGCATTAAGTAGGGTAGTTCACTTAAGGATTGGTAGAGGTTTCGTTTGTTTTTAATTACTTCTGGTAAAATAATACAGAATAATAAGGAAGGTTCAATTGTCTGACTTTTTGCCAGGGAGTCAGGTGAATGTTCCTTTTGTACCTGAAGAGATGTTCTGAGGAGGGAGTGTGGTTATAGCACTGAGAAATGAGTTAGGAGAAGCAGTTATTTCATATTGTGTATTGCATTTTGGATTAAGAAAGTCATACATACCGGAGGGAGGAGGGACGAGCAGATAGATTTATTCTGTTAGGTTGCATTAACATCATATCAAGAAAGCACTGGAGGGAATGTCAGAGAACACTGAAATGAAGAGGAACTCTGTAGGTTGCTTAAGTAAATATATTCTGGGTGGAATAACAAAAGAAAAAGGGAGGGAAATAAAAAGTAAAATCATAACATTGAGAATCCAGGAAAAGAAGAGACTAACATACTGTTAGTCTCTGAGGCATACTGTTGAACTCTTGAATGGCACTCACATGTGAACTTGTGCTAGTCTAGTGAATTTCTGAGGAAATTCACTTGCGTTTACTGACCAGGCAGGAAACTCTTCCTTTTTTTTTTTTTTTCCTTTTTTGTTTTTTTTGGGGGGGTTGGGGGGGGGAGTATTTTTTGAGGCAAGAAGTTATAGGTAGGTATATGTTCTAAAATAGTTTTTGAAAGCTTTGTAAACAGAAAAATTAAGAGATGATTCAAACTTTTTCAAGAGCTGCAAACATCTCACTCGATAGAATGATTTTTTATTATTATTATTACACTTGTTACTGGATGAAAATCCCAGAATATAATAGTGGTGGAATAATTGCCTACTATTCATGTAAATTATGAGCAACAGTGTCTGTAACAAAGCTCTTGAGGTAGAAGGCTAGAACTGAAGAGTTATCATGTCATTATGCAAGAAGTCCCTAGGTATGGAGGGTGCCATGGGCTAAAATACATGATTTTGACATGACAGCTACCAGGTGTTCCCTTTCCATTTGTTTTCACACACAAAAAAAATCTGAGGGTCTATCACAAATGAAGCAGAACTGATGCTGCCAACATAAAATTTCTGTTTAGAAAAGTAAATCCCAGCTGCTGTGTAGCTAGGGGTTCGATTTTTTTTTTTTTTTTTTAATACAAAGGAAATGTAGCATAGTTGAACATAGTTTAATTTTTTTATTATTATTATTATTTTTAATAAATTTCTGCTCAATAACAACAGAAATTCAACTAAATTCCTGGAAGTGGGGATTCAGTCAGCTGGGGATTCAGTGGGGATTCAGTGGGGATTCAGATTCAGTCAGCAAAAAAAAAGCTTAGAATGTACTTGAGATACAAAAAAACAACAACAGTATGTTCATGAAACAAATGTCTAATATCGTCCTTTAAGTATGTAAGATGTCGACTTTTTTTTCCCCAGAGTCAAACTTTGTATGCTTCCTAAAACAGGTAAACAATATAAAATGTCTTTTGTTCCCCAGTTTTGCTGCAAATGCACAGGCAGAGATCTTACTGGTTTTTCATAGGCTTCATACATAGAAAATCTCTCATACACTGGTACTTAGTTTTACATGCTTACAACAAAATGAATACTAAAATATAACCGATTATTTAATATCTCATTATAGTACAATGTCAGACTTGCATGCATATTTCTAGCTATAATATTTTTTCGTGTATGTAGGAGAGGAGAAATTGGATTACCTTATTTGAAACTAAACTCACTATATTAGTATCTTGTTTTAAAATTACCTGCTTTCTGCAAACTGCATAGTATGGATCTTCTTATTTATTTATAAATAAGAAGTATTATAATTAGTATATTTAATGGCTTGCATTATTTTCTCTTTGGAAACCATACACACCTACACAGATATTTCTCATAAAATCGTGTCTGTCAGTTGATAAGGTTGTGATTATAAAGCTTCCTCAAGGCTTTTTAGCTTTTGGCTTTTAGCTGCATAAATTCCAGGTTGTTTGCTGTCCTGTGCTTTGCTTTTAGCATGCAAAGTAGGCTGTTTCTGCTGGAGAATTTCTGCAATGCTAATACAAGCTGCTGCAAACTTCTCCCCACCCTCCTCCTGCAGAAGGGTGCACATGAAGTTTCTTTGTGGTTCCAGCTTCTAAAATGATGCTCCAGAGCATCTTAAATTCTTGGATTACTGCATTTCAAAAGGGAAACACAGGAGCATCGTTCTCTGTTGATTTACACCAGAGCCAAGTTATTGTGACTTGGTAAACTATGGTGGAAGCAGACCAGCTTACAGCTGTTACATAAACCCGTTGTTGTTGTTTTGTTTGTTTTGTTTTAAAGGGTGTTATACATAATACAGTATTTTAATGGTTTATGATGCAGAAATCTTGGAATTTGTACTGAAGTGTGAGGTTATGAAACTGGGATGCAAGGGAAACAATGCAGACTCAAATAAAATTGCATGTGTAAATTACACTTAAGTGTATTTGTGATCTCTGGAAGAACATGGTACAGACCTGCCAAGCTCTGCTCATGTTGCCCCTTCAAATAACTGCTGTTTGGTTCCACTTCTGTATAACAGAATCTACCAAAACCAAACTCTCCCAGTGCCAACACTAAACAAGTGCCATAAAGCTGACAAATTTTAATCCCTGGCCCATCAGCTATTTTAGTAAAGAAATACTTTTCTTTGCAAACAGCCTCATTTCATGTCTGTGGCAATGGCTGTATAAATATGATTATGTGCATTTGGATGAGACCTCTGTGTGGAGCTGTACCATAAGCCTGTGTTACCCTGACTTACGTAGTCCTGTGTAAGCCTACTCTTATTTAACGCTGCTGTAAGTAAATTACCATCTTTAAAGCAAGATTGAATCACAAATCTATGAACAAATCTGTTGTTTTACTCATGCTGGAGGAATAGCCTGGAGAAAAGGAGACTCAGGAGAGACCTTATCATGCTCTACAATTACCTTAAAGGAGGTTGTAGCAAGGTGGGGATCGGCTTTTCTCCCGGGAACCAAGTGATACAACATGAGGAAATGACTTTGAGTTGCACCAGGGGAAGTTTAGGTTGGATGTTAAGAAAAATTCCTTCACTGAAAGGGTTGTGAAGTATTGAAACGGGCTGCCCAGGAAAGGAGTTGAGTAGAGTTGTAGAGCTTATGGACACGGTTTAATGGCGAACTTGGCAGTGCTTGGTTAATGGTTGGACTAGATGATCTTATGGGTCTTTTCCAACCTAAATGATACTGTGAGAGAGATGAGATGAGATATTTACTATCAAGGTAAGAAAGAGTTGTTAAAGTTATCCTTTCTGGTTATAAGTTTTTGTTGCTGATATGGGCCCAGAGAGTTTCTAGTTGTAATACTGCTTCCGTTTCCAATATGTAACTAGAACGTAATTACGACTGTAAGGTCCTGAAGGACTGTAAAGTATAGTAAGAATCTTACATGCTTTAAACCCCACTCTGTCTCCAAATAAACAAACAAAAACCAGACAAAATCTGGCAGCTTTTACTCATAAATAGGCTTACTGATAAGTTACCTCTGTTTGAACACTGGGTTTTAGAAGCAAATTGGTATTTTGAATGCAAGTTACTGCCCATTTTAGAAGATAAGTAAATTAGTCTTTTGAATTTGCCATTGCATAAGTCACCTTTTAATTGTCATCGTATAATACAGGAGAACGTTAGCAGTGAGCTGTCTTTACTCCTTCCCTGTCTCTTAGGCTCTTCTATGATTTTTTTTTTGTTGTTTGTTTTAACAGTGATTATATAAATAGGCATAAAGGAAATAAAGCTGTTGTAGAGAATTGCAGTGGGCCTGGTAGTCTCACAGGCCTTACAGGGTAGCAAAGGCAATGTGTAATTATCAGAAGACTTGTCCCTGCTCATTGAAGGACAAGAGATAATGATCTTGTTGGCTTTGACAGGGCTGAGGAGCAGGAGCTGGCTCTTTCCTGGCCACTGTCAGCATGTGCAGCTGTCTCTTGAAAAACTTCTGCAGAAAGGCAGGCTTTGCGCCTGTGTCCTCCCTTTACTCTGATTTTCATGGACTCAAACTGTTTCCACTATGAACAACTGGCAGATTGTTGGTTGTTGATAATTGTCTGACTCTAACCAAAAAAAAAAAAAAAAAAAAAAAAAAAGCTGATTAGAATTATGATCCCCAATAGAATTTGTATTTAAATTTATTATAACAATTACCATGTTGTTATTAACAAGATATGTTAGTGCATGCATTGAAATCACCGTTCTGCTGTCACACAGAATGGAGTTACAGTAAATGTTTCTCATTAGTAACTGAATAACATGCATTAATTTTAATTACATCAGCTGCAGAAAGTTTTAGTATAGTTGGCTATTAGCTACTATGAAATATATGGGAAAGGTTGTTATATAATTATCATAATTCAGGCATTGTATAGAAAAGGCTTTGACAGACTGTTTCAAATGGACAAAATCCTCCTATACTGTATTTTGCCCATATTAAAACTGTTCCAGGATGGACTCTCCTAAAGCCAAGTTACAAAGGCAATTATTTTTTAGATGATAACCACTTGAGCTGCACGTAAATAATTTGTTGCTAAATTGAGTCTCACTTCAAATAGCTGTTTTTAAAGTTGATTAAAGCTACAAAAAGCAGAAACTGATGGTCTTGTATATGCATAGTTATACAGGAGTGTTTGTAAGCGTATTGGCACACGCTGAACTGAGATGCACACAATGAAAAGTATGTGATATGATCTTAGATATTTTTGACCACTCTATTCTTTTGATTTTTTTTTTCTGATTATTAAAACAAAAATATGTTCAACATTTTTAAACATGAGACTTTCAAGAACAATATCTTTATTTTTATTTTATTTTTTCTCCTAAGGCTAGGTGCATTTCTGATCCACTGTCATCCTCCTGTTGTATACAAATATAAAAACTGTGTAAACCACTGCTTTGTAGCTGTATAGATATGTAAGCAAAATCAGATTTCTGTAGAAGTCTATGATTATGATTTCCTAGATACTTTTTAAAATCCTTCAGTTGTAGCTGATTTTGAAAATACAATTTTTCTTCAGTTGAACATCCCAAATTCATCAGTTTGAAGATGTTCTCTAACTTCATACATCATGAGAAATAGTGACTCTCACTACTTCCCAAACTCAAATATTAGAATATCATGCTTTCATTGCCTAATCTAAAATTCAAAAAATTAATGCCCCAAGTAGTTATTCTGTACTTTTCAAAAGACACATTTATGGTTCTGATTTCTCAAGTTTCTCAACACTGTGCTGATTTACACTTCAGAAACAGCAGGAAAGAGTATATTTAGACCATTTGTCCTTTCACCTTTTTCCATTGTCCTATCCCCAATTTCCAGTTTCTAATTTGGTGATGAATCAAGGCAGTAAATTCTGTCTTATTATCTCTTATTTTTCACTTAACTAAGCAAATACTTCAAGAATATTTTAAAAGGCAAATATTAGACAAAAAGAAATAATATACATATATATTTAAAGTAGTTAACTTTTTACTTTATAGATTTTGTGACATTTATGCTTTCTGGAGATTAAAAAGGGGAATAAAAATAATGGAGAGAGAAGAGAAGGGAATTAGATATGAACTACCTAGTTTAAAAAAAGTTAAAATAAAAATTTGGTAATTTACTGGGGATGTCCAGGAAAGATGGAAAGAGGCTGTTCTCTTTTTTTTTTTTTATTGCCAATTTTAATTGCTGTGACTGGGGAGGGTGGGGAGGTTTTTGTTTGTTTCTTTGTTTGTTTGTTTTTTCCTTTGTACACATCCCAGTTCTGAAAGGTTTTTCCTTCTCTTGTTCTGCTTTTAATTGGAATAAAAGGAGATATAGAGATGCAAATTTAATTAAGTTCTCTTCAAGTGTTTCTAAGTAAGACACATTGCAGAAGTGTGATTTGGTTGTTTTTGTTTGTTTCTTTGTCTGTTTGGTTGGTTATAGTCTTCCATATTATGTTCTTCCTACTATCTCCACCAATCTTAGCAAAAAAATTATTTGAAGGCTTATAGACTGCTGCTGCCAAATGGTCTCACAGTTAGTGACTGAGTATAGAAATGAAACAGAACACTAAACCTTGGGGATTCACCTGGCCTCCTTTGCAAGCCAGGTTGGTTCCCACAGTGACAAATAACAATTAAAGGAAGGTGGCTCTTTAGAGGTCAAACTACAAAACAAGTTTCAGTTTCTAAGTGCCATAACTTAGCACAGAATCAGAGGGGAAAAAAATAAATAAATAAATAAATAAAATAAATAAAAAACAGCAAAAATACTATCACATGGGATAATGTTTAAAAGTTGTCATCATTGCATACAAGATATTTACTTCTTAAGAGGTATGTTAGCTGTTAATACTCTTTTGTTACAGTTTTCCTAGGGCTGTCATCATACAGTCATTTGTGTGCATGTTTACATTCATATCTATCAGAAGGGCTCCAACATAAGAACCTTTCCACTTTTGTAAACATGTAATATATATTTATTCTCATTAAGCACATTTGCATTTATGCATCAATATAATGAACGCAAGTGTTTCTTTTATTTTCCATAGAAAAATCTATAATCACCCCATAGACTTGACTAATCAACCTTTAACTGAAAATTTCAGAGGTTCATATCTTTATGTATCAACTATTTTAACTATTGAGTCCACAGCAGTCAGATAGACAGATGCATAACCTGAGCCACTTGAGACTTAGGAGACCAGAATGGAGATCCACAAAAGGTGCTTCTGTGGTCATCAGAGTCCAAACGTACCTGTTTAGCTGTTGTATTTTTCTGCATTTTTTCTGAATCTAGAATGAGAATGCTTATCTCATTCTTGCTTTTGTTCATGATCCGTGAATTAGGTGCTGCTTGTCTGTCTTTCTTGCAACAACTGCTGTTGTAGTCAGTCTTGGAGCATATGCATTGGATCAGAGCCCCTCTTTTTCCCTGGCTGCTGCTACCTTTTCAATGAAGTAGAGCTGTCATGTACCCCAGGATTCACAGAACTGTGTCTGTGCACCCTTGTACTTGAGGAGGTAGAACTGCCCATCATAGTTCCCAGAAGGTTACCTGCCTAAGATCCTCTTGGGTATCACTGATGTTCCCAGCCTCTCTGTGTGGAAACTGTTGCATTTTTCATAGCAGTTTGAAGACTTACTGACTATTACGGAAAATTTGTGGAATATAGTCATTGAGACACATGCCTGAGAGTAGTTTTTGTTCTGGTCTATGCTTCAATGCATTTAGGTGTATTGAGCATTTAGGTGTATTGGAGGAACTTTCTCTTTGCAAATGCCATCTGCAACATTGGACTGCAACACTGCAGCTACAACATTTCTGTTCCCTGCAATGTAAAATAGTGGGAGAGATCAAAGCTTTCCATTCCACAATAGGGATCAGTTTGGTAGTTAGAGAACCCTACTGGGATAATCAAATATCCTGAGGCTAAGCAGAGAAATCAAACTGCTTTTTCACATTCAGGGTGAATGTTTTAACAAGTAATCTTTTGTTATGAATTCTTGGGGCTTAGGCTAAGGCCTCCCTCTTTCTGCTATCTTGTTAGGGAAACTTTTTGCTCTGCACCCTGCCTGTTCTAGATTCCATTCTGATGTCCCTCCCACTTTACACCCTCTACAAAAAGCCTATATGTAGGTTGCTCACAACCACATACATCCTGAAAGACCCTTTTGAGCACTTAGTACCCGTGGTTTTACTGGGAGAAAAGTACAAAGACGTTTTCAGAAGTGTGGCCTTGTTACATGGAATGTGAGATTGATTTCAAATAGCTGACCTTGTCCATCCTGTGCAGTACAGTACTGCAGTTTACAAAGGCTTTCCAAATAGTCTGAAGACATTCTCCAAGGTGTTCTTAATCTAGAATGTCACATTACTCTTTCTTTACCCTTACCTTGCTCCATTTTTTAACACTTCATAGGTCTCACCTTCTCTGTCAAACAATGAAAGGGAGGAATAATTTCATAAGTGAAATTAAATTTAAGTCCAGACTGGATTTGTGGGGTATGAGTTTTGGGAAATATGTTTTACACTTTAACATAAGTCGTTTAATGTGTATTCTAAGCATTGCAGGGATTTATTTCATTTTATTTTATTCCATGGAATAAATAAATTCTGGCAAATAAATTCTAAACACCCATAGAATGAGATGGATCTGGTCCTGGAAGGAGTCCATTCAGGACTGGGCCAGAGCTATATGCAGGGTGAGTTAGATTATTGCACAAAATTGTCTTTAAACAAGTATTTTGGCCAAAATTGTGTTTAAGCACTGCATGTTGTCAAAGTTAGTCTTCTGCTCTGCCTACATATTCAGAACTTCTACTAATGAATTTAGACATAAAAGTTCAACATACAGAGTGGAGAGATCATTGGCCTTGAGAGACCTAACACTTGGGGCTGAAAAGGTTATCCTTTTAAAGTTTGTGTTTTTTATATGACAAAAGCTGGCTGGCATACAGTCCAATGTCTGAACTGAGAAATGAACTTTTAAGATTTGGTGTAGGTGAAGCCATGCTAGTTCTTAAATCTTCTCCATGTACAAGGAAAAATTATACAAGTTATTTTACAGTATAAACATTTCCATAATCCATAATGCTGATTACCTGCCACTAAAATAAATAGGTGTTATTTTAAAGTGAACAAATATTCATTTTCACAGATAATGTCTTTTAGGTTTTAGACTTAGAATTTTGGAACATATTTTCCACCAGAGTGAGGTCACTTTGTCTGATGTTTATCTGTGCACCTGCATTGCTCTGTTCATTTATCTGCACATCGGAACACACATGAGATTATTTTAAAACAGGTCGCTATAATCCATGTGTGCTATTGGTGCACGCACACGGCACTAAAACAAAGGTGTGTGGTTTTGAAAAAAGCTGCGTTTGAAAACTGAGATTGGAATTACAGGTCCAATGTTATTGTTCACTACATCATATATAGTTCAGTGAATAGTATAAATTGCTTACAATTGCAGAAAGCTTCTCATTTTCCAGGTGTACTGTATTAACTAAAGTAAGCTAATGAGTGGGATCCCTAACCCTGAGTGCAGAAGAGAGCTCTGAACTTGTCAGTTGAAAGGTTGCTTCTATGAAAAAGTGCATTTTTGGAAAAGGAAATTCCTTCTCAGGTTAAGTGTCTTATTCATTGACAAATCTTCCTGATTGTCTGGTAGGTCTGGGCAAGGCAACAAGTAGGAGTTGGGCCTGATATTGTTAAAGGAAACCAACAGTAAACCCAGGTATTCCACAGTCCATTTAATCCCAAATGGTGAATCGTGGTGAGAAAACTCTTCCTTAGAAAATGAGGTTACATGTCCAAAACTTTTGGCCATGCTCATGGAAGTCATATGGCTGGCATTTCAAGTTAATGACGACATACCTGCTATTCAAAGCTCATATATTGCAGTTCATTTGGAAGACCAGCAGTTCACAGTTCATATATTTGGGAGGACAGTGTTTTTTTCTGTTACTGCTGTTTCAAAAGTAAATGCTAGTAAGAACATATTTAGAGGTCCAGGAAACAAGTGTCAGGGCATGAGCATGTAGAAGTACATAATACATTTCTTACACGATATTATTTTTCAGAATGATTCAGTGATAACTTAAAACCTCAGCAAACATGGTTTCTAGCCAGATCTGAAGAGGATCACAGCCTCATTTAGCAATGCTGTGATATGGCTTTCAGGAAAACAGTAAAGATCCTGTAGTTTTAAGATACCATATTGCAATGGCCCTTAAGTGCTTCTAGGGAAAGGTACTGGTGTGTTGTTCCTGGTGCTCCACAATTGTAATTCTCTGTTCAAAGTATATCATCACACAATTTGTACATAAATAGAAATAAAGTAGAGGGAGAATTAGGGATACCAAAGCTGAATTGGATTTGGGGAAAAGGAAACGGTCAGACTGGAGAAAGGGCTATGGCAGAGGTTTTAAAAGCAAGTATTAGCAAGCATTAGTTGTGATTTAATAAATCCTTACCCTATTGTCTCATCACCCTATTATCTTTGCAGAAAACTAATGAACTAAGATATTAGTTTATCAACAAATTTGTTTTATATTTATTTATCAAAAATACTTAAAGATGTAATGTCAGTGTTTAATGTTTGTGGATAATTTGGCTCTCTGAGTGTGTGTCTAGCTTGTAGGAAAGATGCACGCTGCCAGGACATTATAGTCCTGGTTTCCTTAAGTAGAGAACCTCTTACAGTGAGTGGTAACTCTCTTGCAGCCCATATTCCCTGTTGTCCTAACTACGGAAATCATCTATTAAAGAGATGGTATGTTTCTAATCCTGTTCTACATGAACTGGAGTATATACGTCCTTCAGGCTGTTGCAACTGTATGTTAAACCAACAAAAATATGTTGCCCCCACTCCACCCTGCCACTCTCCTCAACACTCACCCCCCACCCAAAAAAAAAAAAAAACCCACATACACACAAACTTCCTGATTTTCTTATTGTCTAATGAGAAAGGGCACAGGAGTTTATCTGATTAAGCAAAAGCATATATCCCTCCTGGTTTTATACAGTAGCTGTAATGTTGGTTTATAATCTGTGTTTTTAGCAATGATTTGGTTGCTTACTTTTATACCAAAGATATGAATATTGCTATTTTAACACTTTATATCACAGAATGACAAACCATATGTAGACATTATTCCTCTCAGAAAATATTAGGCTCTCCCAGAGAGAGAAAAAAATTAACAATCAGATCCATTCTAATGTCAAACAGAAAATATTCATTTGTTTTTCCTCTTTTGGGTATTTCTCTATGGGTGGTGTAGAAAAGGCAGAGTTTTAGCTAGTAAATTAATTACAGGATATATGAACAGGGGAGGGAAGAAAGGAGAGATGAAGAGAAGGAGAATTCCTGCTGAAGTGAGTAGTGATGACACGGTGATTTTTTGGATGAAAAGTGTAAAGGAGACCAGAGAATAATGTTTAATGGAAAGGTTATTCATCATGCCATATGTGATTTAGGAGTTCTCAGTTGCTCCACAAATCTAATTAATGGGAATAAGTGGTTGAATTTAAATTTTAAATTACTGTAGTCAGCTGTCCTATTTGCAGACAAATTTGAGGGTACCTTAGAAAATAAATTCTGTGTAATGTTATGCTAGTGTGAAAGTATTGGACATAAATAAGGATAGAGGTCAATATGCTCAAAAGACAGTAGCTTAAGGGCAAACGAGATCACCTTTAATAGAATTCAGAGACTGATGTGTTAAAGATCTCTGCAAATTAAGCATCCACAGCATCTCTTGGGGGAAGAAAACCAAACCAAAACAAACAACAACAAAAAAACACCACAGGTTTTCTAACTTTTTCGTACCTACGCATAGAGTTTTTGGTTGAAGGTCAAAGCAGTAGGACTCATTACAGTTACTACTGTAGTACTGTACTACTAACTCACTACAGTTACTACTACAGGACTCATTACAGTTACTACTCTTTACTCACTGATGTGATGGAATTTATTTATGCAATGGGAAGAAGTAAGAACAGCTGATCAACATATGTTTCAAACCTTCACTCAAACTTATGTTATTTTGCCTTTAGCTATGATAACCATAGACAAACCCTATGCAACATTCTTTGTGCCTGTAGCATACCATTAATTTTCTTTTAATTTTTCTCTGCCCCAGGAAACATTTCAATTGAATTTTGCTCTTCATGCAAGAAATCAAGAGCACTTACAACTGAACTCATTTCCTTTCATTTTCCCTTTATTTCCATATTTTTAATGGATTCATCACCCATGGTGCTAATACTGGAGTTACTGTAAGAACATGTTACATTAAAAATATATATATTTATTGTGTCCATGTGCTAAATTGTCAATATCTTTCTAGAGTTTTGGAATTTCCTAACGTCAAATCTCAGTTTTACAGTTTGGTCTAGTGGTATATTCCTGGAGTAGACAATTTTCTTCTTTCTATCCTTATCATTGCCTCTTTCTTTCATTGTTATACTCCTCCTGTCAGGCTTCCATGAAGTCTTGCATTGCTCTGCCCATTTTTATTGGCCAAGAACTGTCTCCTGTTTTCCTTTTAATTGTATCAAGTTGTCTTAACCTTCTCTCTAGCTTCGTCCTTTATGGATGTTTTGTTACACAGGCACCTTTCATCCTTTTCCCTATTCCATTAGTTACTCACCTTTATTATTATTATAAATTAATAATAATTTATTTTAATCTGCACTCCAGGTTGAGGAAGGCTGTAGTTCAGTCGCATTACAAGAACTTGCAAAAATTTGGGAATCGTTTGTAAGAGAATTTGGGACAGAATATTTTAAACAATTACTAATAATAAATAGTTCTTCATTTAACACCGTTTCACTGTTGTATATTCAGCATTTTGGTAACATCTTTCTCCTAGATAGATTGAAGCAGTTGTTTGACAGAGACTAATGCCACAACACAGCTTAACAACTTTTTATTTAAAGTAGGCTTTGGATTGGTATAAAATCATGATCTCTGCTTAAAGATAACACCTCTAGCAATCTCAACCCTGAATACTGGTTCAGAATTAACTCAGAGGGAAGTGTACCATCTGTTGCTAAAACCTAACACTAACAGCTCAAGCAATTTCTAGCTTAAAGGAAAAATGTGGACCTGAACTTAGCCAATTAAGAGAAGCAGGGAGAGGGATGGAAGACAAACTTAAAAATAGCTTCTGGTCTTTCACTTATGCCTGGTGCTCACTGCCAGTACAGGCAGCAGAGAGAATTGACACTGCAGAGAAAACAAACTGCACAGAAAATACTGTCAAATGCCCAAAGCAAATAAATGGGAAATTACAAATACTGTTTCTTTGATACTTGATTTAGAATAACTGTACTATGCAATGCAAAGGCTTGCATATGGTGTTTAAACAGTTACTTCTTTTCTTGATAATCAGGACTAATTTATGTGCCAAAAATGTATATTTAGGTAACTAGCTTATTTCAAGACTGCTAATCCACCAAGCCTATCAAAAGAATAAAAATTTGTTGTACATGTACAGTTTTTTTCTTTTTTAATGTCTAATTTTTTATTTGAATGGTTTAGGTGATCCAAAACAAACAAACAAACAAAAAACCACATCAACCACATATCAACTGCATCAAAAAGTTCTAGCAAGTCTTATTTTCAGTTCTGCTCAAAGGAAAAAAAATGCAAAAAAGGCAAAATAGTAGCTAGAGGCCACAACTGATTGAGATGAAATACAGTGCTTTGGCTTGCTTACCCATGCCTTATCTACAGATATTGCAGTGATAAATCGACAATAACTGTGTGACCTGGATAAATGCAGATCTGACCTTTTGTTTACAGGGTATCAAGGGAAATCTTTATGAGACCACCGAATTGTTTCAAAAGGTTTTAGAAACATTATGAGATGGTAAAATGTGTCCTCTGTGAATAACTTTGACAGTGCAGATCTGACACTATTTCCCAATGAACAGTACCCTTTCTATAGAGATTTGAACAAGATTTTTAACAATAATGTTTGAGAAGTATTTTTGGTAATCTCATTTGGGGCTGCCGGGCCGGCGAAGCAAACGACTGAACAGTGCTATTTTAATTAATCAGGATTTTAATGTTATTAAAATACTGACTTGAAAATATGTATTGTATGTACAGATGTTGATATTGGTGCAATGCAAGATGCAATCTGATATATCTGCTCACTTGCACATGGAAACCTTTATTCTCTCACTTGCATAGGGAAATTTATCAAGTTTTATTTTAATTTCAATAAAGATATTTGATCATACTATATTCTTACCTATGAAGTTATTATAATTCATATATATACATATATATATATTTCTTCTTCATGTTTTTTAGGAGCCTACTAGAATTTACTAATTTACTGTTGTGCTTTATGCTCCCAGTACTATGTTGGTATGTGTTTTCTTCCCTGTCTTATACATGTGAACATTCCACATGTTAAATATATATGTACATGCATAAATGCAGACAGAGAATATGGTTTCAGAAGTACGTACGCATGCATATGCCTCAGTGTGTAAGCATATGCGGTCATCTCTTGTATATTGTGATCAGTGGGAGACACTGAGAAAACTCAAATTAAAAACAAACAAACAACATAAAAAGAACCTCTATTTGCAAATTGAAGAAGAGAGAAGGAGAACTGTGTCAGTATCATAGTATTGTAGTAACATAGTGCAGTATCCAAAGTCATGATTTGTAAGGAGGAACTGCTGTAGACAGCCTTTTTTATCTAAGTTTTTCAACCTTGAGAAATGCTTAGAAAATTATTGTAATTGTACTGGCTAATAAATGAAGGATATTAATATCTGTGACCTGAATTATACTGATCCCAGTCACCAGAACTTACTAGAGTTTTACTGCATTTTATTCATGTACAAATTTAGACTGTACTTCATTATCAGAAAATTGTTCTAGTCAATACTTAAATATTCAAACCTAACATTGGAAGTATGCGATAAATAATCGAGGTCATTGAAAACCTGGCTGCAAAAGAGCATGTAGATGCCAAAGGAATTGAAAACAAATCACTGAGGTGATAAGCCCATGCCTGATGGATTCAGGACTACATTTTGTAGTGGGGTGAAAAACATCAAAAATAAACAGGCTGGACTTATACCGACTACCATTTATGCAGGGTCTTCTGATATTCATGCCTGTAATAAGAGACTCATTCTTGGTGGATTTAAGTACTTCAGTCAAATACTCCATCCGGCAGTGCTGCAGCCAGATTTGTTCTGTGATTTCAACTTTGTTGTCCTGGAACTGTTTTGTGTTGAGTGCAATGTGCAGCGCGGTCGCTTTGGCATCGTGGCTGTTACAATTGGTTGCTACGGCAACAGGCTTCTGCAGGGAGAAGATTATCTGGCAAACGTTACCATGCATGTATGCTGTAGATCTGTGTAAACACAAGTTAATAAACTTTTAACATTGCAAATAAGACAGCATCTAGGTTTGCTGTCTCTGTCACCCTGTATAGGACCAGCCAAGAATCTATCTCTAGCTGAAACAAAGGGCAAATGTCACTAGTTGTAATTCTCAGTTCACTATATATATATATATATCTCTCCAACTTCTGATTTGTGGTGCTATTGTCTTGACATTTAGTTTAGTAATAGTCTAAAATTCCCAGTCCTCTATTATATAAACTCCTCTGGTTCTTAAGTTTTGCCAGCAAACTCCCTTGGTACAAATTTGGCTTAGAAGACAGGTTGAGAGCTGCTGCTATCGTGATAGTTCTGATTAGTTGCAGTGCAGGACATTGTGGTGTTTTGCTGCTGTACCAAAGCCATAAGAGAACTGAAATTCAGTGGAACCCAATGGAACTGGGTTGTTCCATTTTTGTCAATTTCCCATTGAGTTTCTGAAGCCAAAATAGTTTTAACACACGGCCACTGTATTTTATAAAATGGGAATAAAATATATATTCCCCTGTCATCAACATGCTTTTGAACTGCTTATCCAGTTTTCTGGGCTTTGAGCATATAAGATCACAGCCCAGGTTTGGTAGCTTTGTTTGTGGGTGTTGCTGTATTTTGATACAACCTTATTTGTTAGCTGTCTCAGGCCATTAAATAGTTATCTTAAAATATTACAAATATAAATGTAACGACAACAAAATGTGTAATCCCTCCACATTAATTAAAAGTAAGCAACTAGTGTAAGACACATGCCATGTGCCACATGCCTTTGCTCTAGCCTATGATCTCAGAAACTAGCTTGTCTGGAAATTAAGCAGATGGAAGTGCCTTTAGACTATGTGGGTGTTGATATAGGAGGGAGAGTGGCACAGCCAAAGGCACCTTCCAGGATGAGCAATGCTACTTTAACAGTTACCTTGTCTTTAAATTGAAATCTGCTGCCAACAGCAGCATCAGCCTTACAAATAAATTCGCTGTGATACACCAGCAAACGGTGTGGCTGTGTAAGGTTAGAGAGAAGAATGAGAGTCAATAAATATGATCTCAATATATTGGTCTCACGCACCAGCTAATATTGATTCATTCCTAATCAAAGCAACCTGCATCATGCTGTACCTATGTAAGCAGCATAATGGATTTCTACCTGCCTTTTTTTTTTTTTTTTTTTTTTTCCCCTCCCCCCCAGGAATGTGAGCTGAAGCTTAGGAAGGCTTCACACTATTAAAAACTAAGAAGTATTTCTATTAAGAAATACATATATATATATATATATATATATATATAAAGAACTGCATTTGTAATAAGTGAAACTAAAACACTGAAAAAATACAGAAAAGCTCATCTATACAATAGTGTGTTTCTCTGGGAATTGTATTCTCCATACTTACCTAAAAAAATTGTTTTTACGTATAGAAGAATTTAATATAGCAGTCATAAAGTTAAAAATCAGTCTTGTTTCTCTGAGTGGAATCAAAACTTGTATTTATCCAGTCACACATTGCATTCATTGTCTGATTGGTTTTTGGTTTAGTTTGGTTTGTATGTGTTTGGTTTTTTTTTGTTTTGTTTTGTTTTTGGTTCATCCATTACCCACATTGGTGTTTGCCTATTTAATGTTGACAGCAAAAAATGCAAGCTAAAAGCTAGGTTTGCTTTGCATATATATATATATATATATATTTAAACACTGCCATTTCACTGCCTTTTTCAAAATTGCTGAATCTGCTCATATAACTGACGTACAAAGTTTGATATTGATTGCAGAAGGAGTTATAGAGTAAGCTATAGATAAACTCTGATTCCTTTGTTGTTGTGGTGGTGGAGAAAGATAAAAAGGATTTCATTTTCAAGATAAAATGGGAGGAGAAACAAGGAACATATCAGTACCTTGTCAGTTCATCTAGGTAATATTTCTGTCTCAGAATTATCAGAACTGGTCTTGCTTGCAGACAAGACCTATAAGTCATTGTCTATTCATGAAAAATTAAAGTGTATGCAAACTGTGGTTTGAAGCTTTCATCATGAAGATGTAAGTGTTGCATGTAGTGGATTACAAAAGTCAGTCTGTTTTATTTTCATTTTCACACTGTGACATCAAATTTTTACTTTTTAATGGAAAAATATTGTAAGGAACAAAAGAAAAAATAATTTTTAAATTCAGTATTCAAACGTATATACTTCTGAGCTGTTGTAAATTCATAACACTCGCAAAAAATTGGCAGAAGTTAACATTCTTCTCTCTTACCCACTGAGTAATAAATATGAGCAGTTTTTTTTCTGTCTGCCTGTTTAAACAGAAAGTTAATGAGATCATTTTGGACAGGCTGAATAGATATATATATGTACATATATATATATATATATATGTGTGTCACACCTAGAGTCATTTAATAGAACCTTTTCCTAACAGGTTCTATCTGTGATCAGTTGCAGTGAAAATAGTGTTTTCCTGAAACAGGTGTTTTTAAAACAAAAATAAATCAAGTATTCAAGCAAAGCAGGATAAGCAATATCTAAAATACTGTACAGGCTGAACAATTTAGTATACAAATCTAGGATCTGATATATCTGTGGTAACATCTGAGATTTGCTGTGGGCTTGCTGTGTGACATTGGTCAATGATTTAGTGTTTCTGGGCCTCATTATCTAAATTGCTGAAAATGATATGTTAATGATTCCTTCTTCCATTATTTGGATTTCTTGTTTATCTTCTGTAATTTGCTTTGATGAGGTGTGATATTTTTCTGTGGGTTGAGTGTGATAGTGTAATGAAAAATTACACTGCAATCTGCAATTGCACAGAAGTGAAACAATCTATGTTATTTAATTGTTGGGCAAAAGATTTTTGTTTTATTGGCAAACTTATCTGTTTTTGAAATTATTTTGAAATACAGTATTGTTTGTAGCATCTAGACACGGTATCTTAATTTGCAGTGTAATGCGAATCCTCCTTAGGTTATTCTTAATGGAACTTTTCAATACACAGATACACACACACACACAAATCAGTTCAGTAACATTTTTTTTTTTTTTAATTTGGTACTTCCTGAGCTTAGATGGTTTAAAGTTGTTCTAGTCCATCTTAAAATATGCTGTGAAAAAAATCTACATTTTCTTTCTTTTTCTTTCTTTTTTATTTTTTAGGTGTTGTAGTAGAAATTAAAAAAAATAATAATAATTGTCTTAATTTTTTATTTTTATTTTATTTATCTATTTTTATTTATAGACCATTTGCTTTAAATATGACACTGGAAGAAATGGGTAATATCATAGTCCATGTTTCATAAACATAGACTGCCCCAGTTTATGTGATGGACCAGACAGCAATGATTGATAGATTTGGAGCAGTGAGAACACAGGAACTGACGTTATAGCATTCTTCAATGTAATGGGAGTGCTATCATTAAGCTATGCATGTGCTGCTTGTCATGACTTTTTTTTTTTCTGATAAATTTACTCAAGTGCCTTGAAGTTGAGGTGGAGATGTTTCTGGGGAAGGAACTTCAGTAGCTTTAGGGAAGGCAGGTAAGTTCTCAATATGGATTTGAAACTCTCTTGAACAGGCTTATGACAGTTACTGGATTCCGTTTTCACAGAAATTTGGATTCCTTTTTTTTTAATTTTGTTTTGTTTTGTTTTGAAATGCTATTAAAAAATGGACTGCCATTATTTTGTTGGAGGTTAGTTACAAACTCTTGTTCAACGTGTTTCAGTTACAAAATTCACTTTAGTTCAAAACATAATAATAGTCTTAACAAGTTATTATAGATGATTCCTCTCCCTGGTCTGACCATCTTTTTTTTTGCTATTAGTGAAGTGTACAAATATATATGATTCGTATCTCAGCAACTATATAAATGTAGCTATACAGGTAACTCAAAATATCATTGGAAGAAAGGCCATAAATAGTTCAGGACACAGATTTTTTTAAAAAAGAATATGTAAAAGTCATGTGCACAGGCCTCTCTGAAATTTTAATTAGGTCCAACTTTTAGCGAAGGAATACTCTCCACTACTAATGTAGGTATGAAGGAAATGATTGTCATAGGGGTGGTTTTTACTGAACACAAAATCATAGAATCATTTAGAAAAGACTCTTAAGATCATCAAGTCCAGCCGTCAAAAGAAGAACATATCACAACATGAGGACAGAACACATGTGAGACTATCACATAAGTGTGTTAGGTAGTGGTGTTGTTTTTTTTTTTAGACAAAACTGTCTTACAAAAAATATCACAGATCTGTATTTCTATTTTGATTAAAGTTTCCTTTTATATTATCCATAATGTCCTCGTGACTTGTAATTGTTTCAGAGTGATTTTTTAATTAGATTGGGAAAATAAATTAATGAAAGAGTTTCACCTGTGAATACATCTTTCCATGACTTACCCTATTGCTTAATTTCTATTTAAAATGACAGAATACAGGGGAACAGAACAAAGACATGAAGGTCTAGTTGATTCTGTACAAAATATTAGAATTCCTGCAATGTTTCCTTTTATCATTACACTTTTAAAACTTATTTCTAAATACATCCCTGTTCTGACAATGCAATCAGGAGTTTGCTGACAGTTCTGCTGACTTTCTTTCCTAAATTTCTGAGCAGAAGTGCAACATGTCTGATGACAGCCAGCCTTTGACAAGGTGGTCCTAATTGAATGTGAATGCTTCCATATCTCCAAGGTCTTGGCTCTTCATCATTGTTTCCAACAACTGATGCTATCTTAGCATGGAACATTGAGGTTACCTGGTCTTGTCAGAGGAGGAGGGAGGGTTCTTCCCAAATTTGTTTGGATAGGATTTCAAGAGCCTTGCATGTTTACCTAGGATTTCTGTTCTGACTAGACTGTTAGATATACAGAAATCCTACAGGTTTCACAATTCTTATGCAATGAATAAGATCCTTTAGGAAGTATCTATGAGACTTTCTACTTTCAAGATATATAGCTCACCTGTTCTTGTGCAGAAAGCCTTAGGAATCCTGACTGTGAAAGACTTGTAGCACATTTAGACCACCTTTATGTTGTGTGTATTATATTGATGCATTTCACAAGACTCAGACTCATGTAGCACATTTAGACCATCTTTATGCTGTATTTATTATATTGATGCTTTTCACAAGACTCAGACTCATGTATGCTCTTTCAGAGTCATACCTTTATCTGGAAAAAACAAGGCAGGAAAATGGCAATGCCTCCCAAGCCAGACATGTTTTGCTACTCACAAAGATTAGTTTCTCCATTTTAATTTTTAACTGCCATGTTAAAAGAACTGCTAAAAAGAAGTCTGCAAAATGAAAGGTGCTAAAACAATTTGTGAAGTCTGACACTGGAACGCTAACTCTGATGAAGTTATGAGACTCAATTATAGGAAATTGAAGCTCATCCGGGAATGACCATCAGTCAGGTGTAGCTTACTGATAACATAAACCAGCCGTGATTCATAATTCTGGTCACTGGCAGTGTGACTCTTAATGTCTATGTACAGAGGGTGGCATTGTAGGCCTGATACGCAAAAGATGGATTGACTGGGGCCAAGTCTTTACATGGGAAGCCTCATTTTCTCATGTCCTGATGTATGCAAGATCTACCAGTAGATTTCCTTTCAGGACACTGACTGAGCTATACGTTAAGTTGGTTTGTAGCTTGCCATCTAGATGTGTTCCAGATGCAGGCCTTCTAGAAGTCTTGAGCTGAACAGCATGTGACTCTGGCCTGACACTTGGGCAAGCTATCACATTATAGATTTTAAGTTTTAAACTCAGAGTTTTCTTTGCAATAATTGCCTATTATAGTGCACTGATTTACTCTAGTTCAAACTGCAGCTATTTCCTATTGGGTAGGAATAGGTATATTACTAAGTATCTATTACCAGATGTTTAGAAGGTAATTGCTGGCTGTGTCACTGCAAAGAGAAGTTATGTTTGCTTAGTGGAGGAAATGACAACAGCTGAGGTATGCCTGAAAATAAAAGCAGGCAATAGTATGCTATTTAACTAACTGGTTAACATGCCAACAGATTGGCGTCTAGATTACTAGACAGCATATCAAACTTTGAATATAGCATGCTGAGTACAAATGTAAATTAAGAAGAAAAGATTAAAATATAATTTAATTTATTTAAAAAGTCAAGAATAGTCCATTGACTTGCTACTGTATCAATTTTAATAACATTAAATGATGCTTTCAATATTCCTTGCCTTATAACTTCTAAGTATGAAGATATGTCCATATAAAGTATTACCAATAATGTCTTAAGTATTTGAGAGGAATTGTATTATTAGTCATTATACCTTCAAATGTAATTTGTTAAAATTGCGTCATTTATATAGTGGTATAACTTGCCTGTTTCATTATCATAAACCTGAGTGCATTATTAGACGGCTGAATGCAGTACCTGTGAGATACTGATTTGTCTTTTATAAGCCTATATAAAAACTATATAGGCTATATACAGTCTAGAGAAAATGAAAATATATCCTGTGCTTAAATTTGCAATCTATACAAGGGAAAATATAAATTTATGCTCAGACTAAATGCAAGTAGCTTGCACAGAAAATATATGGATAAATCAGGAAGTAAATTCCAGTGCGTTCCCTTGCTTATCACAGAACTATTTCTCTTATGAGAACTCAGCTTCACTGAATAGTGCAAACTGCATAAATGGAAAATTAAACAATGTTTTTCCAAAGAGCTTAAACTAGTATTTTCCTTAAGAACCTGTAAAAATTAACAGGAATTTTGGTGTCCAAATCCATAGAAAGCTTTTAAAATCTCAACTGCAAAATAGTTTTCTTCAACTATGGCCTTTGTCAGACCTTTCTCACATACTCTCTCCATGCTTGAAGCTTCCCATGGCCTCAGGAGATTAAATAGATCTCTTACAAGTGAGTAAATCAGAGACAGAAACTCCAGTCTTGGGAAAAGGAAGGGCTAATGACTTGAAACTGGTACCGCTTTTTACAGTAGTCACTTATAAAGCAGGAGATCAAGATTCAACTATCTCTTCTAATGAATATTCATTTGCATATTCAATGATCTCTCAGGAGAAACTGGGATTTGCCTCTGAGTATCCAATAGCTGTGTCCCAGAGGATTCCTCTGGAGTGTGGGTTGCAGAAAAGCTGGATTTTATCTCAGTTGAGCAGATTGGAGCTGTTTTCTTTTTTTCCAGGGAAGTTTTGAGTCCTCAGCTTTGCCTACACAGATTAAGCTACTTCTGCTTTTTTTTTTCTTTTTTTTTTTTTTTTTCTTCTTCATTAAGAGGTTCTCAGCTGACATAAAACAAACATTAACATAAAGGAAAAATTCTGTTGGTGCTTTGTTACTGAGATAGTAAGTTGAGTAGTTTGATTAGCCTAAGAGTTGTAGAATATTGTCAGCAGGCTTGGGCTAGGTACATTCCTGAATAATTTGTGTATTACTCCAATCCCATAAGACCTGCAGCAAACAATGTCATACAGTTTATTAATAGATTACTTTGAAATTGTGTAACTTGGCCATTTGGTTTGCCGAGATGCTAGAACCCCCAGTAGATACTGCCTGTAAAGAACAGAAAAAAAAATAGATCAAATTTTTCTGCATAGCACCTGTATATCTGTGTGATTTTTATTTTTATTTCTTGCATGTAGTTTGTCAAAATAGCTGAGATTTATGTACCAGCATGCGTCAATTTGTTCAAGTATCTTTAGAAGAGAGTATTCTGAAACCAGGATAGACAAAACTTAAAATCTAAAGCGAATATTTATTGGCTAACACAGATACAAAAAATCTAGGGTTTAGTGAGCTTTTAATTTCACCACTGCTAGTAAAGCACCCAAAGAGTTTTTGCTGGCCCAGAGGCATCACTCAGGGAGGGAAGGCTGAGCTTGCTCAGCTGTCTGGATTGCATCTTCAGGTTGCTGAGTTGCCCTAGCTCCACTGGCACAGATAAACAGATCTGACATTTCCTGAGTAGTTCCCAAGCTAAATAAGACTACCTTGTTTGTCTGTTTGTTTGTTTTTCTCTTTAGGATTTTATATTGTTTGTGGCAGGTTGACCCTTGCTACTGCCCACTCAGACCCTTGCTCACTGCCCTCTCCTGTGAGACGGGGAGAAAATAGAAGGAAAGTAAGATTGAGATAATAACAGGTAACAGGGGAAGGGAAAGATGTACACACATGCAAAGCAGGAAGGATTTATCATCTTGGCAGGCAGATGTCTAGCTGCTTTCCTGGGAAGCAGGGCCTCAGGACATGTAACTACTGCTTGGGAAGACAAATGCCACAACCACAAACTTCCTCCTTACACTGAGCTTCTATTGCAAGGCATGCTGTCATATGGGATGTCCCTTTGGTCAGTTTGGGTCAGCTGCCTTGGCTGTGTCTCCTCTTAGCTTCTTGTGCACCCCCAGCCTCTTTGATGGAATGGGAGCAGAGAGAAAGCCTTGCCACTGCTCAAAATAGCCAAAACACTGGCATGATACCAACATTGTTGTAGTCACAAAGTGCAGTTCTGTATGGGCTCCATCCCAGCCAGACCCAGCTGCCCTCTGAGGAGCTGGTGTTCTGCCTCTTGAAACACAAAGTTGCTAACAATCCTATCTCAACCAGCCTGCCCTCAGACTGTAATTTTACATTTCTGCAGATTTTCTAACAGCTCTGTCATGGCTCTCTGAGACAAGGTTATGTAGGTGGGCCTCATCAGAGCTTGGGTCCTTGTTATGAAGGCTGTTAAACCCCTGGAATGATGTGTGTGGGGAAGGAGCTTCCAGCAGGGTTACAAAGAGAGGGAAGCAGATAGGTTTATGAAATAAACCTTGTTGCAAATCACTCTGCCACCCATTCACTCCTAAGGTTTAAAAAAATAATCAAGATAGGATTAAATCATTCCTAGTCTTAACAGCTGGGTGCTTCATTCATAATAGCGCACATCAACTTTCTTTCCCTTGGGAAAAATGCCACACTTTCTATCATGATGAGTTTGTAGTTATAAAATGTATCTTATTTTCAATTCTCTAAATAAAACATTAGTTATTAGATGAAAAGTCAATGTTTACAAGTATGTTTATCCATAGTGCAAGCATGCAAAAAGCCTTCACAGCTGGAGCATTTTGGGTATAAGGGCTCCTCTTTCTGCTCCGTGGGGCCATAAATCAATGGGCAGACTGTGAAACTCCATAGACATTTCCAGTGTTAATTCCTATAGCCAGCTGCCCTTCTGCTAAAGTCTGTCCAGATAAGAGATGAAAAAATCATTTTTCATTTTTCATTTCCATCATTTATCGGCAGTCCTGGCTATCAGGGGAGGTCCCACTTGACTGGCGGATAGCAAACATGGCGCCCATCTACAAGAAGGGCCGGAGGGTAGACCTGGGGAACTACAGGCCTGTTAGTTTAACATCAGTGCCAGGGAAGCTCATGGAGCAGATTATCTTGGGCGTCATCATGCAGCAGTTGCAGGGCAAGCAGGCGATCAGGCCTAGCCAGCATGGGTTTATGAAGGGCAGGACCTGCCTCAAGAACCTGATCTCCTTCTATGACAAGGTGACACGCTTAGTGGGTGAGGGAAAGGCTGTGGATGTGGTCTACCTTGATTTCAGTAAGGCATTTGATACCGTTCCCCACAGCATTCTCCTCAGGAAACTGGCTGCCCATGGCTTGGACTGGTGCACACTTCGTTGGGTTAAGAGCTGGCTGGATGGCCGGGCCCAGAGAGTTGTGGTGAATGGAGTCAAATCCAGTTGGAGGCCAGTCACTAGTGGAGTCCCCCAGGGCTCGGTACTGGGGCCAGTCCTCTTTAACATCTTCATCGATGATCTGGATGAGGGGATCGGGTGCACCCTCTTTTAAGTTTGCAGAGGACACCAAGTTAGATGCGTGTGTCGACCTGCTCGAGGGTAGGAAGGCTCTGCAAGATGATCTGAACAGGCTGGACCGATGGGCCGAGGCCAACGGTATGAAGTTCAACAAGGCCAAGTGCCGTGTTCTGCACCTGGGGCACAACAACCCCAAGCAGAGCTACAGGCTGGGAGATGTGTGGTTAGAAAGCTGCCTGTCAGAGAAGGACCTGGGAGTATTGGTTGATAGTCGGCTGACTGTGAGCCAGCAGTGTGCTCAGGCAGCCAAGAAGGCCAACAGCATCCTGGCTTGCATAAGAAACAGCGTGGCCAGCAGGTCCAGGGATGTGATTGTCCCCCTCTACTCGGCTCTGGTGAGGCCGCACCTCGAGTACTGTGTTCAGTTTAGGGCCCCTCACTACCAGAAGGATATGGAGGTGCTTGAGCGAGTCCAGAGCAGGGCTACGAAGCTGGTGAAGGGTCTGGAGAACAAGTCTTAGGAGGAGCGGCTGAGGGAGCTGGGACTCTTTAGCCTGGAGAAGAGGAGGCTCAGGGGCGACCTTATCGCACTCTACAGGTACCTGAAAGGAGGCTGTAGCGAGGTGGCGGTTGGTCTGTTCTCCCACGTGCCTGGTGACAGGACGAGGGGGAATGGGCTAAAGTTGCACCAGGGGAGGTTTAGGTTGGATATTAGGAAGAACTTTACAGAAAGGGTTGTTAGTCACTGGAATAGGCTGCCCAGGGAAGTGGTTGAGTCCCCATCCCTGGAGGTCTTTAAAAGACGTTTAGATGTAGAGCTTAGGGATATGGTTTAGTGGAGGACTTGTTAGTGTTAGGTCAGAGGTTGGACTCGGTGATCTTGGAGGTCTCTTCCAACCTAGACTTTCTGTGATTCTGTGAAAAATACATCTGATCCAGGGATTCTCTAAGAGTGAGCAGGAATGTTATTCTCACATAAGAGAGAATATGTGGATGTAGCAGGAGTCCCTGTTCCACGTTTGATGTGTGCAGTGAGATGTGTCACATTTGTAGTAGCTTTAGTTCTGTTCTTCTGCTCAGGCAATGCAGCTTTATTCTCTCTTCAGCCCAGTACAGGTTTCTAAACCCTTCTCCTTTCACATTTAGAATTTCAGTGTAAGTCAAGATTCAATATTAAACAGTTTTGTTTTTAGGCAGCACAATAGAGGAAATACAGGGTAAAATCTATGCTATAGATGTCAAAACAAAGTAAAATAATAGTAGAAAACTGATACATCAAGCACTTTTGAGATGAGTACTGGGGAATGATTGACCACGTAATAATCTGGGTTACAGTATCCTTCAGAAGCTCCACAGAGTGTACAATTTGTACATTACCTGAGGCACAGGCATCAGTACAGCTCTGCCAGGTGAGCCAGAACAAAGCCTGCCTCTGGCTAAACCAGCAGGGATGCTGCTAAGCTTGTTTCAACTTGGAAGATATTATGCATATCTTACGGTAAACACAGAGGGATAATTTAGAGAAGAAAATTAATGCAGACATAAAAAATGATAGATGAGAATGCAAACCTTTGGTGATGCTTGACATTCATTTTTAGGTTCCTACATACACAGAAGCATCTGCACATAGTATAATAGGTCAAATCTGCATATAGTACAATAGGTCAAATTACAAAAACTAATAGATGATCTGTGTGGCAAGCTCAGTGTTCGTGGTTGTTTCTTTTCTTTTCTTTTCTTTTCTTTTCTTTTCTTTTCTTTTCTTTTCTCATTAATTCATTTGTAAGTGTTCAATGTCCATGATTTGCAAGTGTTCAATGGTTAATTAGAAATTTGTGTTAATGAAAGGTGTTCTGTTAAAGGGTATCTCATTGGTACATTACTTGCTGATTTCATTTTATTTTTTCTTCCTCCTCATCTGTTTTTAGATCTGATTGATCTTAGCAAATTACCCTCAATGAAATTATCCCTGAATTATAAGACTGTAAGAGCACCATTAAAGTTTTAAGTTCAAGTATTGGCTGTTGTGATAAATCTCAGCAGATATTCAGAGCTCAAGTCATTTAGTAAAGCAGATATATTTTTTGACTAACATAACTGAAACGAGAAGAGAGGACAGAAGTAAAGAGTTATGAGAGAGAGAGAGCTATAGGGAAAACCACTTAATTGTTTTCATATCACTGACACTCATCCTTAAGTGCTATCATTAGGAGAATGACTTTTATTGGCAGGGTCAGTAGGACAATAGAAAGATTACTTAGGGTTTAACAGGATTATTATTTTTTTTTCCCAACGTTCCTTATTCTTAATATTCAGAGTTACTAGTAGGTCTTGACTGAAATGCTTCTTTATACTATTTGCTAACCAGCAGTAACAGCCCTTAAGATGAGACCTCAACAACTGACAGAGAGCTGAAAATAACTGTTTTTAATAGATGAGGCTATGTAACCTGAAGTGCAGGCTCTGTAGTATTTCTTATATGAATTGTGATCAAGTAGAACCTAGAAGAGTGACTTTTAAAAAAAAAAAAAAAATCAGAAAACTGAATTTCTAGGATTTTCTCTTATTAGTCCTTTGAGATAGGATTTGGCAGTACTTGGGTTTTCCAAGAGAAGTGATAATTGCAAGCAAATGTAATATATTGAGATATTCAATTTATTAGGTTTTTTATTACTTATTAACTATTATCTATTTATTAAAAATAATTTATTCAAATTAAATAAAATATATATTAATATGTCTCATTCACAATAATAAAATTGATATTTAAGGAGTCATGCTTTCTTTGAAACTCATACCTTTCTCTGGTAATCGACAGGATATAAGCCCAATGTTTTTGCTCAGAAATTTCTATTCAGGTCCATTGTACTTAATACTCTGACTTTTTTTCAGTGATGGCAACGTGACTAATTCTCAGTGGTGTGCCAAAGTTAAATTTCCACTTTAAGCCACAGTGTGTTTCCTGCTGTCAGAGATGGAGAAGCAGTTAATGCATGAGAGCGCATACCCTACACTCTAGGTAAATAGTTAATCAAAGCTAAAGTCAGTGTGGCCATTCTTTTATTGCTGTGCATATACAAGCCAGGTAAGGGAATGGTAGTTTGGACATATCTAGAAAACTTGTTTCAGGGTTTACATAGTTTCCCCATTGCTAATGACACATTCAGATGTGTTAAGCTGAAAATTTCCTTGGAAGCCTGTAGATTCTGGCCTAAAGATATCTTTGAAGTATCATCCGTAAGTTACAGCATAAGTGCATGATAATTCAGCCCAGGAAAAGTAATGCCTTTCAGTCTTTAGATCCAGATTTCAGAGTTAAAACCAACACCCATTCCCATTCAGCAAGGGGAGCAGACATATATCAATATGGTCCTGAGAGCTGATGCAAAAGAGAAATTCCCTGTGTTCCTTTCCAGTGGTGGAAAAAAAAAAAGGTTGGTACATGTGCTTTAAAGAGATGAAGAGATGTTTCACAGTGTAAAAGACTTGCATGAACTATTTGCAAAACATTTGGTGTCCCTCCAGTGAGAATAACCAACTTCAAAATATATTTTGGTTTGGGATTACTCATTGTTTTAACAATTATTTTTTGCTTTATCAAATCAAGCTGAATATGATTTAAAAAAAAAAAAAAAAAAAAAAAAAAGACATAAAGTAACTATTTCATGTTCTAGATAGTTGATCCTCTACCCTCTAATAGAAAATGATATACTTTCAAAATAAGTACAGCTTTAAACAGTACAGTATTTCAAACTTAGGGAAAAGTAACATATTTATTTTTAAGGAAAAAAAAAAAAATTATGACAAAAATAGTAAAAGTGCAAGCTCACAATATTTGCATGGATCTTTCTTTACCTAATATGTCTGTCATGATTAAAACACTGGCAGTTTCAGAAATTAGGCAGATTCTTGGGACATTAAAATACAGAAAAGGTAATAAAGTTTTGTGGCACAACTGGTACTTTTACATGGCTTTCTGTCACTGCTCAGCTTAGTATTCCCATGTTTATCTGCTTTAGGATTTTAGTACATAATTATACTATACTGACATTATAGGTCATACCCCATGTTTAATAGATAGTTCGAAAGGTAATAGCATTGCATCCACAGTCAGTGCTTTGTCCCTTCTGGTTAGAATGGAAGATTTCAGAAGTGAGAAAGAACATTGAAATTACATGCCCAGGAGCACCCTTTTGGAACAGATTATTTTTCTTCATTTGGGGTGAAAGCAGAGGAAATACAAAAGGAAGCATGGGGATTGGAATATTCTTGCTTCTTTTGTGGTAAAAGCAGCCATGTGCACTCTAGTGGCTGTTATAAAGAGAATATATATATATGAAGAAGTGCATGGTGTATGTTTCTTATTTAAAAGAAGAGAGCAGAAAATTCACTGTATACGCTTGTATACAACTCTAAGTATCATACGTATTGCTTTGACCTTTAACAAGCAATGGACACAGAAGAAATGGACACAGGAAAGCAGTAGACACAGTAGGATTACCAGCCTCAGAGCCAAAACCAAAATAGTCATATATAAACCAGAACATAGTAATGCACACATTTCAGCACCTAGTGTCACTGTCACATACTGAAGTAGGGGCACGTGTATTGGTGCATGAGTACATAACACTTGGATTTGTTTCCTCTGTACAATATATAGTACTGTGAAACAGAAAAATGCAGTTTCTGTTTACATCCTCCTACTCCTTTTCCCTTGTATTTTTTTATTATATACATGGTCTTTACCTTGGTTAACTGCTTTGGAGTGCTGTGACTTTCCATGCCAACACAGTCGTTGATCGATATGAGTTATTCTCCTAACAACAACATGATTTTAAAGTTTTTATTTTTGTCAGTTGAAACTGATTCACAGCCATCAAATTTTAAACCATTTTTTTTTTTCTGTAGCTGATATATCCTTTTTGAATGTATAACTCACCACCATGACTTTCTGCTATTTATTTATTTATTTTTTTATTATTTTTTTCTGGTCTTGTGCCCATTTCTCCTGCTCTCTGGTGGTAGTACCATCCCTCTTTTCTTCCACTCAGAAAATACTTTGTTACATGAAGTATAAACTTTGATGAGCTGTGGTCAACAAGCAGACTTCTATCCACAGTCTTGAAAAGAGGCTACTGGATCACATAAGGTTTGCTCTTCAAGGCAGATGATTTTAGAGATGTGAATCACTGCCTCAGATCAAACCTAAAAGCACTCTGATCTTGTAATGGCATGAAGTTATAACATGCATTTTTATGGCTAGATAATTCGTTTTAACTATATTGTGACATTTTGTTGTCATTCTACAGTTTTAAATATTAATATTTTATTCATTTCTTTAGTTTTCTTTCCTGGCACCTTAAGAGGAATGTGATTGAAACTCAAGATGAATTTACTCATTTATTGAAAAACAGTACTAAATATATATTATATTATAAATATATAAATATAATTTTAATTTGTATATATACTATATGTATACATGCTACATATTACATATTATATATAATATGTTATATATTATATTATATGTTATATATATTATATGTATTGCTATAATTCTCAATTTGATGTGGTTGTAAAAAGTAGGAAAAAATTATTTTTTTCATTGAGCACTATGTTTAAAATTGAAAGTTTTCAGGTAGGATTTGTAGAAAAACTATGGATTTAACAGTCATTCATATAACATTAGCCATTAGAGCTGGACTGTTTTTTATGTTGCTTCATTAGTTATTTCTTCTTGTCTTTTTTCCTTCTCTTGCCCATTTGTAGTTAAACATATATTCCATCTTCATCTTCCTTCACTAGGACAGTGAAAAAATTAATTATATTCTAGTTCTTGTTCACAGGCAGGTGATGATCTACATAGGAAGAGTAGTAAACTTACGCTGTGAACCTCTGACATTTTCTAATTAATCAGTGACGTGTGATCTGTTTTAAATTCTTGAGTTATTTGCCCTTCTAGATAGTTCTTGGAGAATATAGACAGTTTTTGATGCTGCTGCCACAAAAGGCAATTTGAAAATTTGAATAGCTAGAATAGCTATTAATTGTATTGTCATTTTGTTCTTTAGCAGAAATTGCAGATGGATGTATGATATAATTCTTGATCGTTTTTTGGAAAGACGCAAGTAAATGAAAATTTCATAATTTTTCATGGATACGTATCAGTGTTAAGATGTATCTCTTCTCTTTTTTTCTCACACAAATAGAAATCATATGTTTTTGTGCATACATAATCTCACTAAATTTGTAATCAGATTATGATGGCTTTTTCCTCTCCTAAACAGTCCTGAAAGTGTGCTGGTTTTCATGAAACTCAGGGTCTGCCAAAAAATAAACAATCTCTTCATTTCCATTCTGAGGCCTCAGAAGCAAACCATTCAGTGCTTTGAAAATTTTAGGTAGAAATATGCCATATACATTCAGAAACCTGGTACAAATGGAAGGAATTGTTGTTTCATGGTGGTAAACTGTTTTGTTGGTTTTTGTTAGGTACTAGTTTAAATTCTTGTCTGTAGATTTCAGTGATGGAATCTAATTATGATTGTATTAGTGAACATTATTAGAATATGCAAGTATATCTAATTAATATGCCTGGGTTAAAAAGGCTAATGGCACATCATTATGTTTACTGTGTTAATGTGCTCAGAAATTGCATTTCAGCACCTATATTGAAAAATTATTACAGATTCAAATTTAGTTAGAACAGGTAAGAGTTCTTGCAACTTCAACCCAGTCCTATAATGCTATTTTGTAGTAAGTTCACCCCAAAATAATGGCTTTATCACAACAATCCTGTATGCCTGTTTCACGTTTAGAGGACTGAGGCAAATGCATGCTAACACTTCAGATTGTGAAAAATGCATGTTTTGTATGCAAACATTTTTGGTGTATTCTTTTTTCTTAGTTTTAAAGTTTTCAAAGCATGGACCCAACTGACTTAATTTGCAACCCTCTATATTCTGAAGTTTATCAAATCAAACCTAAATGCCTCAACTGATCCTGAAAATGTAGAATATACAATCTAGTGGATATCTATGAAAACTCAGGGTGTGTTGGCATCACTGAAGTTAATTAGAAACTTCAGGAAGCAAGGATAAGATTTTCTATAGCTACTCTTCAGTAAGTTGTACTAGCTTTTCTGTTCTTGCAGTTCTTTGTCTCATTCATTTCACATCTTCCAGTTTCTGCTTATCAAATATATGTCTAGACAGAAGGTTCATTTATTATATGAATGTGATAATTCAGTGAAAAGTATCTACCCTGGCCAATGAATGAAACAGGAGCTATAAGAAATGATGATGCATGCTTATCAGGTTCTGCATTCAGAACATGAAGTTGTGCTGTACATTCAGGCTACACCAAGAACCTGAAATTCAGTGTCTCTTCTCTACGTTTGCCTTTGTAACTTCAGTGATTTCTGGTAAAACATTTTATTTAACTAACGAACAAAGATACAGATTTGCTTGGAATAAGGAAATTTCACAGGTGATTGTTGACACTAAAGAAAGTCTGCTTTCTCCCAGAATAGGGAATAGAAGAGTTGTAGGCTCTTCTTTTCAACTTCTTTTCATCTATGTGGCTTTAGTCTGGATCTGATTTTTTTCATCCTTGTCTACTGTGTCTGCACATTTATTCCCCTGTTTTTGTTGTTTTTTCTTGCACTTTCTCTGTCTGTTTTCTGGCTCTCTGGATCCTGTGGCCTGTCTTCTGGCATTCCCTTCAATTCCTAGTCTTTAAATGAAATACTTTTTGCTTTCCCCACTGTGTGAGCATCTGCAGAACAAGAGGATAATTGTTGGGGGGAAAGTTGGCAGCACATTAAGAACTGCAGAAAGAAACCTGGACATCTGGTGGGAAGAATAGGGGCCAGTGATGTCCTACTCAGTTGCCTGTGGCAATGGAGTCATATCTGGGACATGAGAAGTTAGGGCTTATTTTGTGATTATAAATAAATGTAGAGGCCAAATGTCAATGTTTCTCCCATGAAGCTTCATGAAGATGGCTTGTAATTTGCCCATGTTTCGGCAGATTTTCATGAGAAGACTCAAAGGTCATATCCAAGAAACCAAGAGGAATTTCTTAAGTCCTGACTCTTGAGGCCTTAAAACTCTGAAGTGAATGATGTTGATTTGGGAACTCTAACCTAGAGATTTTGGCTTTGATGCCATTCTCAAATTTAGCCAATTTATTTTAACTTAAAATTTATAATAAATCAGCTTGAGACCTGGGAAATATAAGCCCAGGTAGCTTAAAATTTAGTACTTGAAAAAGCTTTTATGTAGGGAAATGTTCAGCAACTAAAGCGATGTATAGAACTATAAGCTCAGCCTATAATCTGTTTTATCCTGTGCATTAGTATATGTTACTAAAAAAGATTTTTCCAAAGAACAGAAAATAAAAATAAAAAATCTGCCCAGTAACTGTTTAGTTTTAGTCATTCCAGAAGAGATCCAGCAAAAATACTACCAGGTTTATTTCCTGCTATTATCAAAGCCATTAGGATGGATATTAATATGCAAGATAGGTGGCTTGAACTGAGTCTCGCTTTTTCACTACAATAATGCCTGCAGCATACCAACTTGTTGCTCAGTTACCGCATTGGTGACCCAATTTAAACCACTAACATTATGGTGGCTCACTTGCTGCTTTCTACTCTTTTAACTTTTGACTGATACATTGCTTGTGATTGGAGCTGGGCTTTGCTTTTTTTCCGAACTCTTCTAAAGAAGTATACATGATCTCAGAGATCCACGTGGTTCTTCCTATATTTATATCAGTGACAGCTTGAGAATGACTTTGAGGTCACAGGCCTTCATGTGAAATGTGTTGACATCTGCATCTACCCGTGTTCTGGATCGGGTGCTGCCTTACAAAACTGTGGGTAAACTCAGTTCAAGTTATGTGGGCTCACAATGCCCCCAAATCAGTCCATACTTGATGGTCTGATAGTTCAGTGCTTCACTCTTCTACAATGCTTTTTCTGTTCCTCAGTTGGACAGATGTTTAAGAAAGATAATGATAAGTAGGCAAAGCAGGGTTTATTTAATAAAAGAAAAATTGATTCTTTATGCCTAAAGGCTATTTGGTATTAATAGATAATATTCAACATCTGTGCATATAGATATCAGTGACAATGTGTTTTTGGCAATTTAACTGCTTTTTTTGACCCTTCCTGAAATTGGATATCAGGAGTACTCTCAAGTTCTCAGTAAAAGGAAAATTTCAAGCATAGGAGAGAGAGGTTACCATATAAAAGCCAGCCAGTTAAGTTTGAGTAGGGAGCCATGATTTTCCATTTCACATATGCAACCAGCCTTAAAGACCATCAACCCAAAGAGAAGGTGACCTGTAGATGCTTTTGGCCAAAGAAGGTTAAGAACCACATCAGTGCAAGTCAGGAGGGTCCATGATAGAGCACGTTTTCACTCAGACTCTCCAGTCAAGAGGTGAGAACATTCAAAGGATAAAATGCACAATTACCTGGGCTAATTTCAACTACATGCATAATTTTTAATTCAGAATACTTTCTGACTTTACTGCAGTAGTAGATTGGCTTCTTTCTACTGCTAATGAGGCCATTTCAGCTCCTCTGCATAGACACCTAGTTAGATCAGTAGTAAGGAGAACAACTCATTATTAACCTACTGATAAGGATGTAAAAACTGAATCAAAGCACTTTAAATCAAACCTGTTGACTTTCACGTATGTCTAAACCTGCAATCTAATCGTTAAAGAGAAACTTATTTTGGTTCAAACCCTTTACATTTACACACTGGGCCATCTGAGCTCACAGAGCTCATTCAGAGGAAGCAACTGAGAAAAACAAACAAACAAACAAACAAAAAAACCACATTATTTATTTTAGAGTTATGTGTGGTCAATTAAACAAACACATTTAGGCTGACTTCTCTATTTATTGAATAAATACTGTAAACAAGGTACATTCTCTATTATCATTTCTTATTTCAGAAACAATTGACAAGCTGTGCTGAAGTAGTAAATCTCATTTTCATATCCATGCCCCTGTTGTGTCACTGGACTTTCTCGTATTCTTTTTTTGCAGCTGGCTCAGTTTCTTTCTAAAAGTGCACTTGTGAATATTGCATTCAGTGTTTCCACCATCATAACCAACTCCCAAATGCAAAGAATTTTTTTGCAGTTTGGAAGTGAGCTTTCCCTTAAAGAAAAAAATAAATTAATTAATAAGGTGTCTTGAAACAAATGTGTCTTTTGCTCTTGTCAGACTGTAACTAATTGCTGTGACTTCTAGTACTTTTGCCACAGTATTCTGCTGGGACCAAGTGAGGGATATTACCACCTGCAGCCAATAATTAGGGAAAAGCAAGATAGAAAGTGGTGCACTTCAGCTGTACTGTATGCAAACCACATTCACTTAATACACCTTGATATTGCAAGTAAAGAAAAAAGAAAGTAGGAAATGTAAATAAAAATAATAATGCCAACAGAAAGTTATATTGAACACTGAATATGCACAGTGATGTGGGAGATCATATTCTGCATTAACAACAAAGCTATTGTTCTTACTCTCAGGGGTATGTATGACTTTAGATATATTTTACTGTATAACAGCATACAGAATTCAGTGCAGGTACTGCTTAAACATATTCAAACAGCAGTCTCACCTGAAACAGACATTTATCATATAGTCAGTTCAAAGATGTTTTTTATTGCTTCTCATGTAGTTCTCATAAACTTATGCCATCAGAATTTGGCCGGTATATGTGGCCAGTTTTGGGAGGCAGGGATTCTTTTTTTTTTTTTTTTTTTTTTTTTTTTTTTTTTTTATTTTTTTTTCCCTTCTGTTGTTCTTTTTGTAAGGTAGATAGCACTAAAATTATCTAGTGAGCCATGTTGGCTTGTACTTGCTCAACAGAGCTCTGTAAGTGTCTAAGTATTTGTGCTTTGCCTATGCCTTTTAAATCACAAGCATTAAGCTTAATCACTTGCTGTTTCACGTTATTTGCAATCATCTGCTTTTTTAATATTTATGCTTTCTTTATGCATGCTGTGGAAAGATTATTTTCTCTCATATACAATTACATTTAAATGATATGATGACAGAAACCAGAAAAGCAGCAACTTGTTTGGGGGAAGTATAAAAATGGGGGAGGCAGGTCAAACTGTCATTGAGGCATCTCTGATAAGCTATCCCTTTAATTAGTCATTAGCAGACTTTCCCATATAGTGCCTCAGCCACGATTGTGTAAATAGTGTTGTAGGAGAAGGCGTTGTATGGCAAAAAGGAAAATCTAGCCAATGGTGTCACTCAGAGCTGTTTTTAAATGGATGATTTACAGTCTCATGTCTCTTGTCAGGTTCTTAAGCCATTTTTTCTCCCCTTTGGCTAAGACTTTTCCCTTAGCAACAAATTAGTAAGCTGCATTGTTATATGCTTGTTGCTTCTTGATTAATATTGTTTTTTACTATGCAAATAAAAATGTTTTCATAGCATTTGTTGTGATACAAAATACGCACAACTCACTATCAAAATTGACCTATGTAATCATTATCTCAGCCTCTTCACTGGATCAATTTTTCATTTAAGTGTGTTGTCCTGGTCTAGAAAATTACATACACGTGTTTCTATATACCTACGTGTAATGTAATTTTAAGAATGCTGGTGAACTATGCTAAATTACAGTCCTAAGCAATGTGATCATCTGCTCTGCTAAGAAAAAAATAATAATTATTATAAAGGTACTTTGTGAGTAAGAAAGGTTTCTCTATGTCTTCATATTGTCTGTGAGCTGGTTGAATAGTGTCCTTCCTAAAATGTGAAAGACTTTCACCTTAGTACTTTAAGCCCTAAAACCAGTATCTCTATTTTCCATCCCATGGATACTGAGTTTTTTTCAGTTCTCCACACAAGCAAGAAGCTGGGGTTAACAATTTCTTTAGCATAGCTGTACTTTTGTATCCTGGAGACTTAAGATAACTGCAGACTGGCACTGGCTTTCTTCTTGCTTTATAGTATAAACCACCCTAAAAGCCTCTGAAAATGTGAAAGCCCTTCATAAATTCTGAGGTCTTTGTGTCATTTTTGTATTATATCTGCCACCACTTTTAACAAGCTTCTGTTTTGTCTTTCCATGGGTAGTGAATAGTTCATTCATGGGTTACCATGATAGTATCTTAATTTTTTTCTTGAGGTATTTCATTCTTTGTAACATCAGATTCCAGTAGGTCTCTGATAAAAGGAAGCCTTGCCTTCATGTTGATCGTATCATAGAATCATAGAATCATAGATATATGAGTTGGATGGGACCCACATGGATCACTGAGTCCAACTCTTGGGTCCTCAAAGGACCACCCGGGAAAAAAAAAAAAAAAAAAAAATCAGATCACGCGTCATGATAGCATTGTCCAAACACTTTTTGAGGGAGGCTCAGTGCTGTGACCACTTCCCTGGGGAGCCTGTTCCAGTGCCTGAACACCCTCTGGGTGCAGAACCTTTCCCTAACCCCCAGCCTGACCCTCCCCTGTCCCAGCTCCATGCCGTTCCCTCGGGTCCTGTCGCTGTCCCCTGAGAGTAGAGCTCAGCGCCTGCCCCTCCGCTCCCCTTGTGAGGGAGCTGCAGGCCACCATGAGGCTTCTCCTAAGCCTGCTCTGCTCTAGTGTGAACTATCCAAGTGACTTCAGCCTCTCCTCATAAGGCTTTCACTCTAGAACCTTTACTATCTTTGTTGCCTTCCTTTGGACACTCTAACAGTTTTATATTTTTCTTATACTGTGGTGCCCCAAACGGCGCACGGTACTCAAGGTGAGGCCGCACTAGTCAGAGCAGAGCAGGGCAGTCTCTTCCCTCAACTGATTAGCAATGCCATGCCTGATGCATCCCAAGGTTAGTCTTGCCCCCCCTGGCCGCCAGGGCACACTGCTGGCTCATGTTCATCTTACTGTCGATCAAAAACCCCAGATCCTTTCTGAGAGGCTGCTCTCCTGCATCTCATTACTCTATCTGTATGTATAACCAGGCTTGTCCCTTCCCAGGTGCGGAATCCAATCTTTGCTCTTGTTAAACTTCAAGACATGTCAAGACTTGACATACCTTTGTCAGCCAGAGATGTATGTAAGCTTCAGGCTTGCTTAAATTTGCTTAAACTAATACGTTTTTTTTGCACTCTCAGGTGGTTTACTTCTTTCTGCTACTACCAGAATAAATGCTTGTTCCTAATATTATAGAAACCAATAGACTTTCTTTGGAATTAATTTAGTTTCTCATGAAATGTAATAGCTTTTTTTTTTTTGTTCGGTGGTTGGTGTCATTTTTAAAAATATAAACATCTAATTGGCTGTCTCATTGTGGGGAATCTAAACAGTTGTCTCATTGTGGGGAATACCTCTAGTTAAGTATAGAAATCGTCAGATGAAAGCATGAGAGGTTAACTTAATGATTTATTTTTCTTTGAAGCCATGTAAAAACAGTCAATACTTTGACATATTTTCCAAGTGGAGCTAGCATTCAAATTGGCATCCTTTTAATAATGTATTCTTCATGTAAGTACCACAGTTTAGGGGGAAAATATCAACAGGATACTTGTGTGTTTTCTCAGTCCAGTACATTTTATATCAGTTTGTATAGTAGCTGACAAAGATTTGTGAGGTTTACTAAAATTTCTATGTCTAAACTAAAACAAATATATTCAAGTCAATATTAAAATACTTATCTCTGTAATTGAATGTATAGAAATCACTAAATGCCCAAGTCAGTACATTTTTACTTTTTATGTTCACATAGAGACTCGTCTTAATCCACAATATTCTCTCAATACAAAGTGATTATAACTGAATGTAGAGGAATAATTGCCTCAGTCAGTACATTTTTACTTTATATACGTACACAGAGACTCATCTCAATCAAGAATATTCTCTCAGTACAAAGTGATTCATTTTACTACTTATTACATTTTATATAACATAATAGAAATTTTTTCTTTTTTTTTTTTTCTTTCAGAAAATAAGTACCGTCATAGTATTTAATTCAGTATTTAAATGTGTTATGTACATAGTACATAACAATATTTATATGCATATGGTAAGAATATGAGGTAAAAAATAGCAAATTTAAAATTTAGTTATTTTTCTCTTTTGCTGAAATATCAGAATATAGTCATCTAATACTCTGACTCTAATACTCATGCATGCCCCTTTTCAGTCTTAACAAAACTTCTGAAAAAAAAATCCCATAATTTCTCATTATGCATGAGAAATCCTTTTGCATTTGGACATTTTGTGCCTTGTCTAGTAGAAATGGACAGTTTTGGCTATAGCCATTCCTATCACATGGTTACATTATTAAGCCTTTTCAAAGGTTAATCCAAAGACTATTTTTCTTTATTGAAAGTAAAAATATTTGTTTATTTAAGATCATGAAAAAGTTCCTGTATTGATGTTAGCTATGGATAAATAATCATTAGATTTTTCTTCTAACTTTATTATAATTTAATGTTTCTATCAGCATTTATATGTAGAAAGTTTCTTTTTTTCCATCTCCGCCTCCACGGTTAACTGCTGTAGTTTTCTTAGTTTCAGTCTTATATTCAATGCTGCAATTTTGGAGTTGTCTACTGCTGAAGACATACTTATTTAAGAGATTTTTTTTCCCTTTGAATTCTATTAATATCTCCCACAAATACACGTGAGAGAGCCCTTATTCATTTACACTGATCTCACATAATAAAACAAATAAAATTTGCTACCAAATAAGAGTGTCATTAGAAGTAGTCATTGAAATGGTCAAATCAGCTTGCAGTGGCAAACAAACTGAAAGTTAAATACTCTGGAATCTGAGTTCGTTGTGGAGCTTGAATAATGCATGTTCAGAAAATGATGTTTGATGAGAGGTGATATACAGGAGGGAAGTATTATAATTTATTAATTAATGGAAACACAACTTACACTGCAGAGGAAACATGGTCCCTGTGGCTTAGCAGTGGTTTCATTACTTTGTTTACTCTCTGCATATGTCTTGTACCAGAAGTTTCCCATAACATTACATTTTAGAGCCAGATGTTTGCAGAGTTTTTCATCTGTCACAGCTTAAGCAAGACAACCAGTGGATGAACAGTAGTCTGTATGGGCTCTTTTCCTACCAGCAGTTCCTGTGATGGCTGCTTGCTTGTGTCTCAACTACTAACACAGACTAGTCACATCTTCACACACCTTGCGCCTGTATCCCACCATGGTAATGCTGGTGGGGGATGGGACAGAGTGATTAGGGGAAATGTTGTGTGATGCTGAAATAAGATAAACCTTGTGGTAATGCCAGCACTACTGCAGATCAGAAAGGAGGAAGAAAGCCAGAAGGGGTTCAGCCTCTTGATATCTTCTCCATGTTATGAGAGAATGACATACAAAATGTTTTCAAATCAGTTATGTCTTGGAATTTTGAACTGAAGTTATTTTGTTCTTCTTTTAAATATTTTTTACTCCATTTACATTTCTGTTATATGTTGTTTTTTAAAATATATATATATGGTAAAACATGAGAGGAAGACCAAAATAGGCTCCTAGAGCTTCATCTGTAGACAGTTTACAACTGCAGTAGGATACCAACTTAGTTTTTGGTTTGGGGGAAAATAGTTATTGTCAAAGCTGGTTCAAGACTTCCCAGCAATGTAGACAAAGCTGGGTTTGCTTCCTTAAGACTAAAACTGAAATCACTTTCTCACTGAGAAGATGTAACTGAAGTGAAGGGGGTCATGGCCCATTTCTACTAGGAGTAGCAAGGGTGAAGGCAGCTGTAGCATCTAGATAAAAAGAACAGGCAGCAGAGCTCTCTTACAGCTTACAAGGTGGTTCAGGTAGTTTGTATCTGATCCGTGTAGGTTTAGGGTGTCTAGGGTAGATACTCTTCTGCTATTTTCATTTCCTGTTACATTGCTACCTGCTATGTCTATTTGAGAAGCTAGCTTTGACCTTCGGTAAGAATTTGCACAAAGCAAGTCATGAATAAGATAAGTTGCTTGGCTTTGAATAAACCCAAGTGCAATAGGAACCAGTGTCAAAAAATGAGTTTAGTTAGATGCTTTTTAATGTGCGTTTTCTAAATCTCACAGTAAACTTTTTTTTTTTTTTTTTTTTTTGACATTTTGAACTGAGATTAATAAACTAATTATCTTCAGTCATTATGTACAATGTGGAGTCCTGGGAGTCTTCAGATGGGCCTTAGATCCCTTTGAATGTCTGTTCCACAGATTCTCCTGACAGCAGGAGTGGCCTTCTGCAGCTCTTTCAAGGTGGAAACCAAATATTTAGCTCTTGAGATGATTTCCCTCGAGTTTTCCAGGTATGTCCTAGTCATGATGTATTCTTCCTTTCAAGGCTCCTGAAAGTTGTTCAGCCCAAAATACAGAGTATATGGCACAAGGTAAAAATTTTGAGCCTTTTGGCCTTATTTCCTTTCAAGTTTGTAACAGACAGCTGTGTTTCTTGATCAACATCCAAGCAAGCATATATTTTCTCATTTTTTGAGATTTCATATTTCTGAATCTGCAGCACCCCTAGCCCAATCCACTAATTTCTCCCCTCATCTGCGCCATAACTTGTATCCCCCTTATTGCTGGGGCTCAGAAACTGTACCAGGCTTGAAGGAGCTGCATTTCTCTTTAAGGAGTTTCCACCAAACTCCTTATAGAATTATTCACTTTGTTCTTATAGAGTGCTACAAATGCTGGTTTGTTTATTTTTCAGGTAGTCTTTGGTGTTTACTCCAAGGCTTCAGGTTCTTTTTTCGTCTTAGAAATAGAGTGCAGTTTAAACTAACAAAGAGACAAGCCACAACAGTGCAAGAGACTGCTGCAGAGTACTGAATTTCTATGTAGAATTTGTATCAGAAAACAAACGATGCTTCATTTCTTGGCTTTTCTGCTTGGACCTGACACATGAGTAAAGCATAACAAAGTCCTTGGTTTTATGTTTTTTGTTACTTAAATTTCCAACCTTCCATCTATATTCTTGAAGTGTCACCCTGTACTGTCTGTCTTCATTTTAGAACAGCGTTTTCCTTCCCCCTTACTATATAGACACCCTAACAGAAGACACCATGTTATAATTCTACGCACTACCACATTTGGATGAGCAAAATATCAGGCAGTCTTGGAAAAAAGATAGGAACTTCAGTATTCATTTGACCACTAAGGCTTTTCACCAAAATACCTGTTCTATTTCTTGTAGAATTTGCTTTTTAGGATCATTCTTTTGTGTCTGCTTTGTCTGCTTTGTGGATGTGGTAACTCCAGTTAAAATGTACTGAGCAGTCTTGGGGGCTCGATACCGTACTGCCCCTTGCTCGCACTGGTAGACTATAAGCCACTACCATAAGCAACATACTGATGCTCAGGATTTCTGAGCTGCTGTGTCACACAGTGTTCTGGCTGGAACCAGATCATCAGATCTACTGATTGGGCTTAGATTTGCTATCTTGAAAATCAAGATTTTAACTCTGCCAGGACTCTGATTTCTACAGTATGTCTTTTTCTTTATTCCCTGGATAATCAATCACTGTTGTTTTTAGTGTTTTAGGGCACAATGTTTATTCAGCTCCGGTTTTATTCTGGTACACATCTTCTATTAAGAACAATGTACATCGGGCACCTTAGCAGGCAAAGGGTCACACACACTATATTTTGAAGACTGACTATTGCAACAAGGCAAGGAGACAACACATCTTTTTCTTTCCTTTATTTCCTATCCTTCTTTTTTTCCTCTTCCCTGTTGTACTGCTTTCAGTTTGCCTCCAATCCAGAATTTAGATGTATAGCTGTTGACTAGGTGTAGAAGAACACAACAAGCACCAATCCATTCATTCATACAGCATTTAATTTATAAAAGAAAAAGTCATTTTGAATTGACAGTTTTCATTTGCCTTATATTCCCACTGCTGTTAGGAGCCTTCGTGTTTTGTGGTAGAGGTAGCTAACAGACTTGAGACATTTGCCATATTGTCAGCAAGCATTTGGAAATGTATTTGTAACCATGTGGTCCTTGCAGACTAACACATTGCATCTAACTTCTGCCCAGATGCTGAACTAAAACATTATATAACAGGCATCTGTTTGAGTAGTGGAAAAGTGTGCTGGTGAGCTGTTACTACAGCAAATGCAATCTAAGGAAGTTCCAGTGACTGTTTACAGACATGTATTAAATTGTTGTGTAGCTAAGAATTACCATGTCTGCGTCTCATAACTGAGCATGTTTCTAATCTGTTTTTTCCAATAAAATCCCAAAAGTTAGTGACAATTAGCTTGGAAACCTAATTTTGAATGATTGACCAAGCAGTAATGAATCATTCATAGACTGTCAAAATATTTTAATGTCAGTCATATGCCATCCTCTCACCATGTTTCTTCAGACTGGAAGGGAGGGAGGAATTAAAAGGGATTTTTAGTTAAGACAGCAGCAAAATAACAAAAATGAATGTGTTAAAAGTTATTAAAAATATGAACAAGCATTCAAGTTGACTATCTAATTAGTTCTTGGAATTCACTTCTGAGTACTGTACAAAAATGTAAGGTGTAGTTAGAATATTAGATTATGAACCTAATATGGCAGTATAATTTTGAAGCAATATATAATAGGAACTCAAGCCAATCAATTAATGCAGTGGTTCAGCTGGTAGAATTTTGGGGTAGCAGCCAGCTTCTCATATAACCTCAATTAGTTCTTCTTCTTTTCCCCCTCCTGTCTTTCTCCTAAGGATGATCAGGCTATTTTTCTACTACTTATTTTATGAAGAGATTATAGTGAAACTGCAAAAGTTAGAGGACTTGAAAATCCAGTGCCATTCTGAAACAGGATTGATTTTCGTGTGTGTGTGTGTGTGTGTGTGTGTACCAAAACGGTAATAAGTGTTGTGTGTATTCTGCAGTGCTTATAAATTTACTTCTATTTGGCATCAGAATGCAAGAAAGCCAGAAGTATCCTTGCCTCTTAGTACCCCTTTAATATATGTTTAGACACATGTTTTTTTGTTTGTTTTTTAAGGAAGGACGGTAGAACGAGACATCCATAAAACTAATAATATACTCAGGAATTATTTCCAATTCAAGTATGTTTTACTTTATATTGAATATGAATAGAATCACTGTCTAAAAATTGTTTTCTTATTTGAGAAGCACTAATGGGTGCTTCAGTTTGCTGTAATTACTTAGGAGAATAAGCCAGTGCTGAGGCAATTTAAATTATCAGTTTATATTACAGCTAAATCCCAGTGACTTCCTCTGGGAGCTGGGATTTAGGAGCGGTTGTGGTAGTATGATTTAGGAACACCTTGGTTCTTTCTAGGACTTCCTATGTGAATTTTAAATCTTTCATTTAATACATAAACCTTCTGTTTTTCCCAGGCCAGCTATATGTTTATTCATTATCTTAATGGATGATTTATGTAAGGAAACAAATACATATTCAAAAAATCCTCAGAAAGACATAAATCCAAATTGCTGCTTGAAGAATCTAAATTCTGTGATTCTAGATTCTGCGATTCCAGATTCTGCTGCACTGCTGGTTATACTTCCCTCTCCCCCTGCCTGCCAGGGCTTTAGATTTCCTATAATAGTGGCTATTCATTTCCTTTAATTACTTTCTGAAGTAATTACAAATTAAACCCTGATTGTAGTAGGAACTGCACTGTTAAATTGAGTTCAAATTTCATGATAGATTTTTTTTACCTTTAGATACCATGCAAGAATAAAATAAGCATCTATTTAAGAAAATCCTCAACACTTCCTTCTCAGACCCTCTTTCAACTTTTAAAGGAATTACTCTTTTCTAGAGAAATAATAATAATAATAATAATAATAATAATAATAATAATAAACAACAAAAAACTAGCAAAACCCTTTCATTTTATAATAGGGCTTTTGCATGTATTTGTATTTCTACCCAAGAGTGGGTAGAAACAGTCACTTGAAACAATGAAGATCACTTAGTCACTGATCTTCTTTTAGCTGTAGTAGTCATTATACTGAAATGCCTTTTTAGGCATTTAGGTCAAAGCAGCGGTCTGCATGTCAGTAAGACATGCCATAATATTTTCTTTTACCTGTAAAACTACCTTGTGCTGATGCAATTTATCCTGAGGAAATGAGTTTAGGCAGTCCCATTACAGTTCAGTATCGTTGTGCATTTACACAGAAGTCCATATAAGCAAAAAAGACAAGCGTCATAAACAAAGAGCAGAGGAATATTTTTGCAAGAAACCAAACTGGAGGATTGCTTTAAAAATATATTATCAGCTGACGGTCTACCAGACGCATCTCAACCCTTGAGCCCTTTTCATCATATTTTCTCCCCGTTCCTCTTTGAGGAGGGGGAGTGAGAGAGTGGTTGTGGTGGAGCTCAGCAACCCACCCGAGTAAAAGCACCACAGGTATTTATTTACATGTAAGAATTTTTATAGGCTGTTCCATGGTCTCACATATTTGCTCAACATATTCCAAATTTAGACTTGAAAATGAATGCATTTTCCCAGTTTTAATAGTCACTCCTCGCCCTTCCTAATATCTGCTAGCACGATGTCAAAGAAATTGTAAAAGATAAATGCCATATAGATTAATAATTCTGCACTTAAGAGTTGAGTTCAGTTTTGGAAATTAAGTTCTTTGATGTTTTGTCCCACATTACAGCTTGTGAAATACTGCTTCATATTTCTCAGCAACTCTTTTTTCTGTTGTTTTTCAAACAATAATAAAATACACAGAATTCTTGAAATGCAAATGTGTACTAATCCAGCATTTGTGATGAAAGTCTGTGTACATTATCCCTTAATTATTGTTTGTGTTGCCACAAGTCTCGACACCAAGAGGGTGAGCTGCTGAGCATACGATTACATTAGTAGCTTTTGATGGCCTCCTCCCTTCAAATAAACTTTATTCCTGATGAAGTACTATTGTAAACTGTCATTAATCTAAATCCCATTTCAGTCCATGCAGATGTGCCACAGAAAATCAGAAAATTAATGTCAAGCAATAGTTAAACACTGGTGATCTGGAAAATACAGTGCCAATTAAAATAGGTGCAGTTCCACCCTTTTCAAAGCTAGCCTTTTAGTTGAAGACACTTTTAAAATCATTACAGATGTAGGAAGCTCAAATCAAAAAAGAATATAGTTAAATTTATCTGTTTAAAATGAGAAGTATAAGTGATGATTAATGATGAGATTATATCAGAGAAAGTTTCATGTAGGAATAAGTTTCAGGTGGAATAAGCTTCATGGAAAAAATAGCAAGCTAGTTAGCCTGTTATAACAGGTTTTGTTTCATGGTTTTCATCAAACCCTAAATACTGTTTCCCATAGGAAAGGCACTTTAAAGTATTTTCCTAAGGCTAATATAAGGCTGTTGGGTTTCTCCAGCAATCACAACCTTGCAAAGTGTAGTACTGGAATGAGTATTCAGCTTCTGTAGGGTTATTCAGACTAGTTTGATGCCTTTTTAGTGGTTAGTGCTTGCTATTTTACGTATTATCTGCACTCTAGTAATCTCGCAGGAGGGGGCAGATGTAGTTGTCATATCTTCTGTCTGTGAAGTACCTCCCCTATGACTTTAGAAGACATTTTTCAGTACCTAGCAACTTAGAAAAGGTTTATTGTCTAGCATTATAAAATCAGATGAGTGGTTTTCTGCCCCTGACAGAATAAACTTCAATAGTTTATTAATAAATGCATTTTATGTTCTTCTCACAACAGACTACTGCTGTTTGAATTCAAATCACTGGGTCCTGTTAGGAGGATATTATATTATATACTCATACTTTTGTGTGTAGGATGTTCTGTGGATGCCCTCTTACTCTGAGGAGGTAAATAGGTAACCAACACAGAACCAAAGATGGTGGCAAAACTAGGAGGTGTAAGGCTACATCGCACCAGTGCTCATTCATCTTCTTTAATCTTACTTCTTACTCTCACTTTCAAGAAACATGCATAAGACATGTATGCATAAGACAACTATGCATAAGACAACTAGCAGAAGATAGTTACGTAGATAAGCATGTGCATATCTGGAAGGGGCAATAAAGGAAACAACGGAACTTCATAGAAGTTCATTTCTGGCACATCTGTGGGCTTCCAAGTCTTTGGTTTCATTTTAAGCTATATTTCAGATATTTATTGTACAAAAACTTTCTGATGATTTGCAGAGTCATTTCAGAAGGCTAGAAAGCAAGTAATATTTCGTGGACTAATTGCTTTTTTATCTATAAGATGTAAGATTTTTGTATTCCCATTAACTTTTACACTTGCCATTCAAAGTGTTAGGAAAAACATGTTTGTCTACTTTTACTATGACAATTCTGAATCACATTAAGATCCCTGGAGGTTTCTGTCCCCATCATATAAATTAGGAGCTTAGCTCTTTCTGCACGAGGAGCTGGAACACCAAGGCGAAAGATCTGAAATAGAGTGTGAAACTACTCCTCGTATAGCAGGTACTGAAATGAGAGCTTGAACAAAAAAACAACACAAGTAATTGATATTTTCTTTTTAATATGAAATCAACTTTCTGCTTCTTGTTTTTTTTTTTGTTGTTTGTTTGTTTGTTTAATTTTGTCTTAAAATGACATATTTGAATCAAAATTTAATTTTGTCTTAAAATGACATATTTGAATCAAAATAACTTTTCAAAATAGAAAAGGAAACACTTCAGTTCCAAAACTGTTAAACATTGAGTGATTATTTTTTAAAAATATGAATATTAAGATGTAAACATACTTGCACATTGTATATGATACCATAAGGCTCAATTACTATACAAAGTTAATCTTAACATTGTTCCTATACTAGCATACACCTTCCCTTGGTATTTTCTTCTCTTCCATTATGTTCTATGCTGTAGTGATAAGACATCACAACATATAAAAAGTATCGCTGTGACAGTCCATTACAAACCATGGATAGTCTTAAACACTCCAAGAATGGGAGCACTCTAACTTAAAGAGAGACCTGTTTTCTGAAAATCCTGTCAACATTCTGGAACTATGCATACTCCTGTTTATTTGTAGATGCTAGAAAAAAATGAACAGTAATTGAAATAAAATTCATTTTCATCTTGGCTTAAACAAAAACTAACACTATTCATAAGGTAACATTTAAAATAATAATTGAATCACTTCCAGGATTATATTGTTCTCTGTGGATTTCAGAAATACTCTAGTAGATGTTGAACCCAACTTCAATGAACAAATCAGCAAGCTATTTGTTCAGTTACCTTTCAGTACTATGATTTGTTTTAAACAAGTTTAAATTTATCTGAGTCCTGTGAATCTGTGAATAAAATAATTCGTTACAGTTTCAAAGAAAGAACCCATTTGTTTAGGTTATTGCATCTATAATGCTATATTTTTACTATCTCCTTAGTATCCAAAAGGTCATCAGAATAAGTTTACTGTGCTTTGGAATGTAATTCCCTCAAAATCCAAATTGTCCGAACAAAGAATAAATTCCATTCTAAAAATTTGCATTTGTTCATTTATATTTATATCTCAATCTATATGGTAATGTCAGAAACCACATTTAGAGACCATGAGAAGGTTTTTTCCAGAAATATGTAACATTTATTGCAAATGAAATGTCAAGCCAGATGACCAGCTTGTGGTACCTGGTCTGAGGTCGGTATCTATCATGCATATAGATCTCTTCCAGATGATTAAAAAAAAAAAAAAAAAATGCATCTGGCTAGGAGATAAAATCCTACATGTAATTAATATGACATTTAACTCTGCCTTGTTCAGGCCTCTTGCATCTCAGTCTGGTAAAGACTACCTGTTAAATGAATCATGCTTGCTATGACTGATTATGTCAGAGGAAATACAGCCATATAGTTTCATATTCTGTGGTGTTGCTTAGAAAGCCCTGGGAAATGTAAACTTTGTTTTTCAAGATGAGGTTGGATGATCTTAGAAAAGCCATTTTTTCATATTTATTGCTCCCAAATATATATAGGTATTTTTAAAAGTCAATTTAAATGTTAATAAATATTTCAATACCATAAAATATGTCAATATGTATGTATTTGATACATAAAACAATTTGAAGTGTGGCTGAAATAGTCGCAGCTTTACAGCTGTAAGAGAGCTGTATGAAATATGTCCATGCTAAAGATTCTGTTTTTTCATTTCTTTCCATACACTTCCAATTCAAAATAATGTGACCTCTCATTACTGAAACTTACTAACCAATATATTACCAGTTAAAGAGATTGAACTGAAATGGTTCTGTTCAAAACCTTCTAGGTCATAATGATGTATAATTAGCTTAGACATATATAGAAATAACGTTAATAACAGTTAAAGATTTGAAGACAATCTTTCACTCATTTAATATGCCAAGATTTCAGGATGGATTTTATTATTATTATTAGTTGTTGTTTTTTTTTTTGTGAGAAGTAAATGTTATCACAAATATTTACAAAAAGATTGTGCTTATCTTCCACCTCTACTTTTTCAAGATAGCCCCATAGCCAGTGACTGTTCTGTGGCTTTCCCAAATTAAAATATAATTTAAATATGTAACTGACACAAATTTGGTATAGTGTTGATGAGTCTTCTAAGAAATTTCTGCTTGTCTACGCTGAGATCTGGCCCACACTGAATTAGCAATAAAACATGAAGCCATACTGTCTGTCTATGTACATATTTCTGTTTGCAATACCTATATATATATATACTTTTGTAGTCTAGAGGGTATATATAGAAATAGAAATACATGTAAAAATAATGTGAGGTATAATTGCATAGACAGAATAAATGTTTACTGGCAATCATCCTTATGTTTATAATGTGTGAATAAGCTATAGATATAAACCCATAGAAATATATATGCAATGGTGTGAATCATTTCTTCTCTAGAGACACAAAAATATTAGCTGCTCTGACAAGTGCTGGCCTATCATTATATATGGGCCCATTTGGGTGTGTTTATATTTATCTGTATATACACACTTGCCAGTAATACTGAAATTTCAAAGGTTGAATAACAAACCCTTAGTATTCTTAACTTGACCAATTTTCTGCTTAATATATCACTTACTTGGCAGATGTTGGCGGGTGCTCTAATGTCTGTCATTAAATATAGAGAATCTGTGGTGTTGCTGAATAAATTAAATTTATCTTTTCAACTTTGAAATCTTAGTATCATAATATTATGGCTTTTGTTCGGTCTTCACAATCTAAATTATGAGTAAGGGATTGAATTGTGTTAAGTAATATTTGCATAACTTAATAGTTAGGCTTCTTCAAGGTGAATGTAGGGCTGTGCCTGGATCAGTTTACTTTTATGATATTACAGGTGTTAAGTTGGAGATAAAAAGGCCAATTACACTTTTTAATTGCTCTGCCTCCATTAGATGTTTTGCTTTGTAAAAAAATTAATCATTCATATGATACTAATAACAACAATAACAAAAACTTTCTGAATCATCAGGATTTTTAGGTTAGGTCTTACTTCACTTGGTCACACTTAATCCTTAATAGCATTGAGAATTACTGAATGCAACAACTTTTCAAACATGAAGGTCCATCCCTGGTCCCCCTGAAATTGGTCACAAAGTTTACGCTGACTTCAGCATGGCTGTTACAAAAATACAATGTTTTATTATAATAATCGCTATTTTTCATGTTCTAACATACATTTTTCAGTTCTAACATAACACTGCTTAATATTCCAGCTTAGATAAATCACATATTTGTGTACTGTCACTGCAGCAACAGAACTATGCTTTTTCTTTCTCCTGAAAAGTAATTGGAATTTACTGATTATTATGGGCTACAACAGAAGTTTTTTGCAAACGTAATTATCTTGATAGATGAAAATTTTATCGTTATCATCATTACTTCTTGTTCCCATTACTAAAAAAATGGGCATTGGACATGTGCCCACAAACCAAGTGTAGAGGTTTCATTGATGAACTCTTCCATGTTTAAACTGTCCAGGATGATTCCAGTTTGGTTTGGAAGCAAAAATCTGTTTTTCAGAAAGGCTGGAGAATTTTATTTATGATGTTTTTGCCACAGATTTGGAATTCAGTAGAGCATTTGTTAATGCCCTCAGCCTGTTTCTGTACCATCACATAATTACAGTTAAAGAATAGCAACATTTCAAAATTGTAGACACCTCCAACTCCTCCCCTAATATTTTTTTGGAAACACTGTCTGTATATGAAAACAACTTGAAAGGATAATTTGAATATAATTATAAAGCTCAGATTACTGTCCTAGGGCTGAAATATATGGAGAGATTTTAAAATGCAATGTACCTCCCAAGATGTGCAGTAGTAATATTGATGAAAGAGACCCTGGTATATCTGACTATAGATAATGACTTGATTCCTTTGTTGAAGTGGTAATCCATTCAAATGCTTTTACAGTTAATTACCTCTAAATTACTTGTATTGTATTAGGTTATTCCTTGAAAAACAGGACGTGGTAACAGATAAAACTAAGAGACAAAATCTCAAATTAGTCTATGATGGTCTGCATAGCACATCTTGGTGATATAGTTATTTTTTTACCCTGCTTGACAAATATGCCATATGATATACTTCTCAGCATATTTTTTTTTTTTCTTTTTACCTCTTCACCTTTCAAGTAAATTGTAATGGATTTTAATCCTAGTCAAATGTCTATTTATGTGTTTCTATTATCAAGACCTCTTGGAGGAAGGCCTAAGATACTCTTACTCGTTGACATTAAAATGTTTAGATTAAAAGTGAGAGCAGAACTACAAAAAAAAAAAGTGTGGTGGTGGTGGGCTCAAAAGTCTTTTCATATATGAAACTAAGCATTTATGTTCTCAATGCAAAAACAATGTTTTTGCCTAATTCCTTTTTATTTTATTTTTTTCTGTACTGGAAAAAAAGAGTACAAAGAGAAATAAGTAATTGCCTTGCTTATAGAATTGCTTTGTTCATTTGGCTAAGTAAAACTGATTGTTTGAAACTTTTATAGAACTGGTACTTCTAAGAGTATCATTTTTTATTTCTCCCTTTCTATTATCTCAAGTTGTGTCTGGTTTGTGTTGCCACATTTCGCTCTGTTTATTCTTCAAACTACTCATTACCCGTTATCAGTAGCTCTGCCAAATACCACAAATGTATTCCTAAAAACAATACCAAAAGGACTAGCTGCGTGCTATTAAAAAAAAAAAAAAAAAAAAAAAAAAAGTAAATAAATAAAACTTTTCTCCTGGAATAAATGTAAAGCTCAGTGTTCTAACAACAGGGTATTGTGGAAATGATGGAATGCTCAGTAAAATTGCAAATTAACACTGGATAAAGCCCAGACCCTGATACAGAGGAGGGATATTAGAAATGATTTGTTTAGTCTCTGTGGAGAGGTGCACCAGATGTCCTTCTGTATAAACAGTCCCTGATGATTAACCAGTGAAACAGGATTCACTGTCGCTAATAGAGCTGCTTGCCTGCTCTCAGCACCAGCTCTTATGCATTGTACAGTAACTTCTGGGGGATTGCCTTGAGAAATCTCCCCACAGAAGTTGATTTTCAATAAAATAGAAGTCCAAAAATGTCAGGTTAGGTGAATGACATAGCCTTCTATGATTTATGGTTTCTTACATCCAGACTATATAATGATGGACTGCCAAGAGAATCAAATAATGCAGTTTTACTGTACTCAGTCTGCTTTCCCTTGTCTAAGCGGCCAATTAAATCAAAAAAAGGAGTGGTTTACAAAAGGAAGGTGATTGAACACAGTACAATATAACTTTTTCTATTGTGTCTTTATCTCTAGTATAATTTATAAGTGTATATACATATATTCATACTCATTGAATGTACGCAGCATTTTTCCAGAGTAGAACAATTATCTGAAATTAGCACCGATCTTGTGCATTGGTAGCATGAAAGAATGGTATTGTCCTAACAAAGGGCAAGGCATGTTGCTGGCATAAATTTTTATGGACCTAGTAATATCTGAAGATCTGCCAGCTTTAAGACTTGGCTTTAGTTTTGTCCTCTTCATCTGTATAACTTTTTAAAGACAATAACTGCATGAACACAGTTTTTTGTTTGTTTGTTTTCATTGTTTGTTTGTGTTTAATGTAATAAATCGCCTTTTTTTTTTTTTTAGCAGTTTGTGCGTTTGTGCTGAGTGAAGACCTTGCTTTCTTGTGTGACATTCTATTTTAATAACAATTTTATTTTTTTAATACAATATAAATGATTAGGGTGATAAGAGTTAATAACAGCTGTGCTATTTTAACTGGACAAAAATCAGTAGCTGACCATATCACTGACTAGAGATGCTGAGGAGCTCAGTATATTCAGTGTGAAACCCACCTGCTTATCCCCAAGTTCAGCTGTTGTCATTGGCCTCCTCTTCAGCACAATTGAGCAATTCCTGTTAAGTATTGTGTGTCTGCCCCTTCCTTGAAAATGTTATGCATATTATGTATTTTGGTCAAGGCAGATGAGTTGACTGTCTTTAATTTGCTACAACTATAATGCAAAAGCTGCTACTGTGACCATTAACTGCATCCCAACAGGAATTAGGATCTCAAAGTGCCATTTTATGGGACAGGAACAAGCAGGCAGCCTTTGGGAAGTCACGAAGGCTTCTGCCCTGCAGCTTACTTTCCCAAAGGGCTTGGATCATCCCAGAGGAAGGTGCAAGTGTGTATATATTTTCTGCTTTGTAATAGTTGTTAGGAGACCATGCCAACTGTTGATGTTTGGAGTCCCTCACATCACACAAGTATTCATTGTGGACATTCCTGGAATCCCTCGCCCAGCAAAAGTATGCATTATGACCATTTCAGAGATTGTTAGTGGCATTCACACGGGGCTAAGCTGTGTTGACATTTTGACCCAGATTTAGCTGATTAGGGAAATATTTCCATTTCAAATTTGGCGTGTGCTACTGTAGGCTACCAGGAAAACTAGGGCACAGATTCCCAGAGGGCAGGGGTTTTGAATTGAATGTGTGTTTAAATGCATGCTTATGTAACCTTGTAACTGCTAAATCACCCATTTGTCTGTTTGACTAATAAATAGTCAAAACAAGACATTGCTCTTCAATTTTGTTGAAGAATTTAAACATTTTGTTGAATTGTTGAAGCCTTTCTTCATAGAGGAGGTGCTGCAGCCCTCTGATCATCTTCATGGCCCTTTTCTCCAACTGGTCTATATCTTTCTTATGCTGTGGGCCCCAGAGCTGAACACATTACTCCAGGTGAGGTCTCATGAGTGGAATAGAGGGGAAGAATCACCTCCCTCAACCTCCTGGCCATGATTTGATGCAGCCCAGGATACAATTGGCTTTCTGGGCTGCAAGCACACATTGCCAGATCATAGAGGGCTTTTCAACCACCAGTACCAGCAACTCCACAGGGCAATTTCATTAAACTTCTGAAAATCTTTAAATTTCTGTGTGAGCTGATTGCTTGTCTGTTCTTTGAAGTCCAAACTCTTGAATTATGCATGATGAAAAAGTGTTTTTTTGTTTGTTTGTTTTCCTTCTAAGCTTTTTTCCTTTTTGTTTGAATCTCAAAAAGCCTTTACAGTATACTTCGCTGTCCATTAGGTCCCAATATGCTTTCCACTGTTCCAATGAGATTGAAACTCCACATGACGCTTTGTGACCTGCAGAGTGTGTTAGAGAGTTTTAGAAACTGAAAGGAGGCATATTCTTCAGTCCTGGTATGACTGTATTTTTCAGTGCATGAGGAAGAACTTGATTTAGATTTATTTGCAAAATGGACTATTATTTCTAACAGCTTCCCAGTACTGGCTGATCACTTGTGACTCCGATCTTTTTTTCCCCCTATTTTTGTACTAATGTGCTAGAAACTCATTTGTAAAAAAATGTTGCCCAGATTAGTTCATTTTTTTTATGCTGATTTGTATGAAGATATTGTTTTTTTCTCCCGTCACTTAAAAAAAAAAAAAAAAGAAGGAATAGATATAATCAGTAGTTCCAATAAGCTGGGGGAAAAAAACCTGTAATCATTAGTGCTACAGAAGAAAAGATCCTTCCTATCTTTGCTGTAGTACATTTCCCATGTTTCATCATCCAAAGCTGGCCAGTTGTATTAAGCCAAGTACCATAACTCATGACAAAGGTGGCAACTTTTTCAAGAACTTTGTGGAGAAAGGGGAGTGCTTGTCTTTGACTTGACAGATGTCTTTAACAGAAGTAGCTACCCAGTCCAGATACATCTAGATAGGTATCCAGATCAACTTTTCAGGAAGCCTGAAATGTCCTCAGATATGAGCAAGATTCCTTGTAGAAACTCAGCAATGCAGAAAGGATTCAGGGTGTGGACAAATCAGGCAGAAAAACAAACAAACAAACAAAAACGTTAGCAAGGAAGTTAATAGAAAAATTGGAGACTGGGAGAAAGAGAAAGACAAGTCATTTATAGGTTATGAAGCAGAGAGAATTTAAGAACAAGATCAAAGTTAGATTTTATAGTGGATGAGGAGAGGCTGCCCATCCTAGTCTTTCTGGTAGGGTAGAAGAGAGTGTTAAGTCTGCTTAAGGTATGTGACGACTCAAAAAGAGGGAATTCTCAGTTCAGCCAAGATCTGAGGGCTGAGGTTGAGAACAGAGGAGAAACTATTAATGCTGGTGACCTGGTGGTTTCAGAAAAATATAGGATGGAGGAATGAGCATTTTTTTTTTCATGAATAGTGGTCTAGAGGTGGGAATGGCTACACTGGGATGTGTGTCTAGAGCTTAGCTTTATGTGAAGAGACTTCTCCGCTTGAAATTTCATGGAATTTGAAAAGTTTTTGCTGGTCATTGTAGTTATGCTTGTGTGTTTTGTTACTTTTAAAAGTTTTGGTAATTTAATAATAACTTGCCTGTAAACAGCAGCTAGAATGAAAATACAAAATAACATAAACACAAATGACATAAAAGCCAGCCAACCTCTTGGATTCCATTCTGAGAAGAAAAAAATACTGAGAAACTGCACTCATTTACATAAATCCAGTCTTTTCATTTTGTCTTTTAATGAGGTGGTTCATAGGATATCTAAAGCAAGTGGGAAAACAGGGAGGAAAGTAAGATTAATAACCAATAGATTGGGTCTGCTCCAAAGCCCATAGGAATTGGAGTTTCTGTGGGAGTTTCTGTATCAACATTAATAAGCTCACCTTAAATGAGCAACATAAGAAGAGAAAGAGAAATTGTCTATATGGTGCTCCCACTAGAACTTATTTGCTTGCAGGAGTTTAGTTCAATTTGGTGAGATGCACTTGGAAAGAAGTCTCAGAGCTTTGTTTCATCTTCCTTCTTGATGGGTTTCATAAAACTGGCTTTTAAAGTAATGTGTGAAATATATTTATTCTCTTGGTTTTCTCTTTTGTATAGAAGGAAGGAAGAATTGATTTATGAAAGGTATATGAATTCCACCACCTTGCTACAAATTAAAGTCTGTATATGCTCTGTTCCAGAGAGCACTGATGCAGACTGATGTTCTGAAGCCTCATAAACACATTTGTTTTACTATTATTCAGTCTCCCTCTCTTCAAGGAGTGTTTTTCTATTGATTAAACACTGTACTTAAAATCCTGAAAGACTGAAAAAATGAAGAAAAACTGCAGGAAAATTCTGAACCTAATATCCAGTGTTCTGAGTTTAGCACAGAGACATGTTTTTGTATTTATCAGTTAATTGTTAAAAGAAAATCTGACTTGTGCATCAGAATCTGAAGAAGAGGTAACATCACAACCTCTAAATTGAAGGGTCAGCTGTTCAGCACGCTTGCCATCTCCAAACTTCTGTAACCTGCCGAAAGTATTGTATAACCTAGTAGAGTGAACTCTGAAAACATAAAAGTAAGGAGAAAAGTTTTGTGGATTTTTTTTTTTTTTACATTTTTCTTTTATTATTATTATTATTATTATTATTATTCAATTGATTTATGTTTTCACTGTATGTTACGGACAGACAGTTCATCTGACACTAGGCTTAGTATTTTTATTCCATATTTGTTAAGTACAGTTATCTCTCTTTTCATTTGAAGATGCCTTGGGCTGTACTTGACCAGACCAGACATTAGCATCTGACTTCCTCCTATAAGCATTGATTATGGCAAATGGAAATAGTGTATCTCAGTAAAAAGTTTAGAAGTGAAAATAAATTAGTAACTCCAACTAATTTAAGTTACCAAGAACAACTGTCACTTTACATTCTCTTACTTTCAATTCCCTTACTCCAGTTTTTATACAGACCAAAATAATATTTGGATAGTGTAGAAAATTAGATATGCTTGCTCAGTTATTCAGAAGAGAACCCTACATAAGACAGGGAGTACTGAAACCATCTGGTTCATCCCCCTGAAACTGTGAGGTTTATTTTTCTTCATAGGATATATTTTTGAATGTATTGTTGTTTCTTATTTTTTGTGTGCATTAGTCCTGAGATTTAAAACCAAACCTGATCTATTTTTCTAAATAATGAAATTTTAATGATCCAGGTTGAGTCTTTGTGTTTCCTCTGCTAGTTTAACAGCACTAGCATTCAAATAGTTCCAGTTGGCCTTCAAAGTTAACACCTTATTTAATACAAATGACACAAGATCCCAGCTGGGGTGAGCTCTTCAACCAGTCTAGTCACAGACCAAGAAGAGCAAGGTGGTGAACATGCATTTCCTATACAGTCATAGTGACCAGAATGAGAAGCAGCAGATCAAGTTTTGGAATGTTTTAGAACAGGCGTAAGGAATTCAGAGCTTGTTGATTGATGCCTCTCACAAGATGTTAAATTGAAGGAAAAAAGGCTACTAAGTGTTTGTGTAGAGGAACTCCTCTCACATGTTCTCTCCTGATTTTCAATAATCATATATGTCAGCTTTTCTGGTAAAAGTCATTTGTGATTAGCTGTGATGTTGTATACAAACAAATGAGAGTTTCTGCCTCAGTATAGAAGATTTTTTTTCTTTTGTTGAGCAGTATGCATGTAAACTTGCACATTAGAAAAATATATGATCCAGGAGGCTAGATAGTGATCCCTCTACTTTTTCTTTTTTTTTTTTCTTTTTTCTTTTTGTGGTTTCATATTACTATACCTTGTCCTTTGAAACAGATGTGTAGGAAGATCTGGTTTTCCTCTATTTACCAGGGATTTGAAAATACTAGATCTAAGTACAGGTAGCTGCAGTCAATATTCACGACTATTATAAAAGACTACATACTGTTCATCTGAACAGAACAGACGTTCATCTGAAAGCCCCTAGTCATTCCTTCAGATGCTGCCAGTCATGAATAAACACTGCCTGAATTTTACATTTTGTCCATGAGGTGGCAAACACCGTTGATCATTGTCTCATCTTAGAAAGGTATAATATGTCAAAGTTGCTGCTATTTTTTATGGTAAGTATGGTAGTTACAGCAACCCTTCTGATGTTTTGCAGTAAATGTGTTTTGCATTTGCCACTATGAAGCAGCATCAAGTTATGATTTCTCTTCTTAAAATGCTGTTCTAAAATGTTACTATCCCTTGCTTTTCCTTCTGCTCACTATCAAGTTGTGTCTCAGCTTTCAGCGGCAATCGACACCCATGATTTAAATGATGTAGTGGGCATAGTGGTGACCTGAAACAGAGTGGAGATTGGAGTGAATTTCAGAAGACTTTAAAAATAATCTGTTGTAAGAACAATAATCTGTTGTAAAAATAATTACCATGTTGATTTACACCTTAGTTTCCATGAAAAAATATAAAAACATAGAAAAATCTGTTCGTTATTTTTTCTGTTTCCCCTTTTAACAGTTGTTTTGGCAGTCTCCAGTGGTTTACTCCATTCTCTACTGTTACTAATAATGACAATCCCATAATGGAGAAGATCTGCTACCTGTTGTTGTTGTTGTTATTTTGTTAGCTGGCTATTAGGAGTCACTATCAGCAGTCTTCTACTCTTGTAAATAATGAACTTGTAGTTAAAGGATAGGTAGGTGACATGACATATACAGTATGCAATAGCTCTCTGAATAATATCTTTGTCTGGTGATGTCACTGGAAGCCATAAAAGCAAGACAAACTGGTGGACTAGATCACCCAGGCCTATGACACAAAAACAAGCCCTTTGGTCAGCAGCTTCTGGTCATTGGGATGGGGGTAGTGTAGAGGGATGCTGTGAGAGACTTGCGAGATATTTTAAGACTTCTGGAAAACTTGTCACTGTGTAACAGAATCAATCATGGATTGATAGAATGGCTCAGGTTGGAAGGAACCTTAAAGGTCATCTAGTTCCCACTCATCTGCTATAGGCAAGGATGCCACCCACTAGATCAGGTTTGTCAGGGCCTCATCTAACCTGGTCTCAAACACCTCCAGGGATGAGATATCTACAACCTCTCTGGGCAACCTGTTCTAGTGTGCTAAATATCTTTATTATTAAGAGCTAAGTATCTTTATTATTACTAACAAACAAATGAAAGAACCACAGAGGGGTTACAAATCAAAAATATGACCATTGCAGATACAGGAATTGCCTATACAGGCAGATTGCCTATACATTGCACAGAGAGTGTATTTGGGCTTCTCTGTGGAGGTTTCCAGACTGAAGTGTTGGTGGCAAATAATTAGTTACTGAACTGTATTTGTTTTCAAGAGAAGTTCCAAAAGTCATTTGATATGTGTGGGAGGGTGCTTAGCTATTCTTTACAGTTTCCTGCAATAGACTATGCACTGTAAGAGCCTCAGTCAATTATTTTATTTTATTTTATTTTATTTTATTTTATTTTATTTTATTTTATTTTATTTTTGCATTTATAGAATTTAGAAATCCATGGAGGCATGTTCATTGAGGTATACAATTAACTGTGAACTTTCTTACATCGAGAATATGTTACTAAGAGAAAGACTTCCTCTAAATATGTATAAGCACTCAGGAGTCCCTGACATTTAGCCTTTCTTTCATTTTGTCCTTTAAATCAGGCCTGCTACTGGCATTTGTATAAGGTCCATTTGTTCTTGTATTTGGTTTGTTAATTGTTTATGAAAGTCCATATTTAATGAGTGTCAAAGTAATAAAGTGATATGTACCCTATAAAACTCAATAATTATAAAAGTAGACAATCATCTTCCTGTTTCTCCTGCCTATTAGCATGGGGCTACAATGTTCTCAGTTTGGGGTCTGTACTGTTGCCTTTTACAAGGCAAGATCAATAACTGTAGTTATTCTATGGCAGTCTACATTAGCCATACTTATTACAGACACGTTGCAAATGGTGAAATTTATAGCAGCTGTGTGGTTTCCTCAGTGTCATATGTGAAGTCCAGCAGGTTTGCATATTTTCTAACTTGACACAGAACTGTTAGAGTGCTTTACTATTGTCTGGCGAAGTCTGTGAAATCAATGTGTTGGTCACACAGAAATAGAAGTTTTGCTGTTGACATGAGAATTTCTCTTGTACTGTTTTCATTTTCTTCCACCATTTTTTCTGTAATGAGTTCTTATGCTGACTGATGGGAAGGATATCTGCCAATCAAGTTTATAGGAATAAAAGACAGCTGATAGTGGCTACATTTTTTAGGAAATGATGAAGTAGAAAATGAAGCTGAAAGCCAAGTGACTTAGATATGCATGGGTATATCTTGATTTTTGAAAACTGCTACAAAAACTATTTTTCTAGCACTGAATGATTAGAATTACATTTCATATACTGTTAAACATATGTCCAGAATAGAGGAGACACATAACTACATCATTGTTACTGAGAAAGTATTGTTTTAGAGTAGGGATTATGTTCTTTCTTTACAGTTCTTATCAGGCCATATTTTACTGGGTGTTTTGAGCCCACAATTCTCATATGAAGTAAAAATGAGCATTTGTGGTTTTGTTTTTTTGTTTTGTTTTGTTTCCCAGATATTTCTGAAAATATTGTTTCTGAAAATATTTATATGGCTTAAAATTAGGTTCTTACATGTGCCAAGTATAATCACAGAATTAACGTTTTTTGTTGGGGAACAGAAGGGCAAACCGAGCACCTGTTACTAATCTGGGCTTGAGCACAGTTAGATATGTTCCTATGGCTTTTATCAAGTCTCGGGGACAAGTCTTTTTGCTTATCACCTCTCACATCACCTTTGACTAAAACCCTAATTACAGGTATTGGGTCTTGTGAAATTCCTAGTTTTCCACAGAAACTCTTCTGTCCTGCAATTTTACAGAGGAAGATTTTGTCTCTTAAACAGAATAAAGTTGCCATTGTTACTATTATTTTGTGGAATGGGCAATGTTAGATTAGGTCTTTCAGAAGACACTGGATCATGCTTTTTCTCCTTGGTAGGTGCATCCTTAATCAGCAATTTTGGTACTTGAGTTTGGGCCTATAATTATATCTTACACAGATAAGTTCAATTTGTTGGGAATGAAACATTCCCCACTGTACTTTATGGCAATTTATGTCTAATATATAACAAAAAGTGTTGAAAAATGTTCTGAAAATTTATGATATGAGTTGGAAAGTCTAGTTCCCAGTTCCACAAATAATTTGCCATGAATTACCTTTAAAATTATCATCAGTCAGAAATTGGAAATGGAAGCATTTTTGTGAAAGATTGATTAAAATGTTTATACAAATAAACATTTTATGCCTCTAATATATCTGCATCAGTCCATAATTTCTATTTGCCATGCCCTGGAAAACAGTTCCTTTGGCATAGTTATCAAAGGAAAAAAAAACAAAACACTTTGTGCAGTAAACACATACCATCATTTAGATAATTATGTTTGATAGTTATATTTGTGTATTGGATGTGATTATGGTACCATAATCTTCTCATCTTAGATTACTGTCTCTAGGAGAGGTATAAGGAAATAAGAGAACTAGATGTTCTTCTGCTGAAAAAGAATTGTACATTAATTGATTATTTTAGTTGTTTTAGAAAGCTGTTCCCTTTTTTAACCTTTTCATAAAGAAAAAAAAAAAAACACATATTTTGCAATCTGTTATTAGAAAAATGCATAAAATGCATATTACAAAAGCACGAGTGTGTTTTTGAAATACTCTTACAACATTTATTTTCATGGCAATCAATTCATTGTTACCCTGAAATAACAGAGTATTTTACCTCCTGATTATTAGTACTGTAGCTAAACGCTCAAGGTCACTTTCACTTAGATGTATTTTATTTTTAACTTACATAGTATTTGCATTTAGCTAATCCATGATCAAGCAGCCTTCCTTTTCTTTTGCCTTTCCTTTAGTTTCTTTGATAAAACTTGCCTGGGGATTCATTAAATCTTAATTCACAATACAAATCTTAACTCTGCTCATTCCCTGCAGTGTAGCCCATCATTGATTCTATGTAGATCTGTCCTTTTGTGAAGTAATTGCTATCTTCCACCTCCTCTAATTCTCATGCTAGCCTGGGCATTTCCAGAGACTGGGATTCATAGCTGTCTCCCAGGAAGTCTAAAAAGCTCAAAAGGACCAGAGACAAATGTTATACTTCACTTTCTGTTTTGAATCATACATCATCATGTGAAACCACATACAGTCTGTTAAGCCTAATACCTGGAGGTGCAGCCCAGGAAAATTCTAGGAATACCCTTAATTGCTTAATTTTCAAAATATGAATAACTTCATCAGTGTCAATGAGATTACTAGTGCTGGTAAAGAAGTTGTCATACATGTGCATGTTGTGTGAAGATTCTGAAACTATTTCTGTGCTTTTATGACCAAAAATAATCTCATCAATATTTTTTTTAAGCCTAAAATTTTTAAGCCTACCACAAGACTTGAGTTAAAGGAGTTCTAGTGTTTCAGGCATACCTGTTTCCCACCGGAGGAAGGCCTTCAACAAAAAGCTGGTCATAAACTCAAATTACAGCGTAGAACAAACTATGTTCTCTCAAATTGTATTTGTCACTGAGACACCCCCTATTAGAGGTGAAGTGAAAGTGAATTACTTAATGAAATAATATTTTTTAGATAAGTCCCTCTATCCTTTGATGTTCAGGAATAATAATAGGGCAAGAACCATGATTTTATATAAATGAATGAAGTTAAGACTGCACTGAAACTCTGAAACACTAATATGTAACTTAACACTTTTGTAAGAAGTCAACTGGGTAAGTGCGTATTAAAACACCATTTGTTTTTTCCACCATTTACTCGTCTACTCTAGTAACTCCTGTTTATTTTTCCATGTCAAATATTTGAATTTCAAGTACTAAATTATTCTTTATTTTATTTTTTTTAACAATAAAGAGCAACTTATTTTCTGTGGATTAAAAATATCCATTATATATATATATATATATATATTTGTGGTGGTGGTGGTCAAAAAGGATGGTATAACTCATTTATAAATGTAAATGCAGTGAAGAGTGTACAACACTAGATGTATAGATTTGTCTTTACCACTGTTCTACTCTTTTTCTATTCAAATCGAAAAGCAATTCAAGACTTTGCTGTGTTATGAGCAACATATTTTTGAGTCATGTCCTAAAATGCTTGTTAAAACTTATCTTGGCTTTGTGAAACAACAGCATCTATTTGCTGCAGTTGCTGCTGTTGGTGTTTCTGAAAGCACTGCTGGGCTTGCCTGTTTGGGAATTTGCTACATTTGTTCTGAAACCTGATGAACTGTTCATGTTCACTTCAATTAGGACTTTTGAAAAGGCCTACACGAGAAACCTTAGTTGTGATTTTAGGCTTTTACAATCAGGTAACTAATGTATGGCTGGTCTTTTACAACATGTATTAATATGCTGACCAATATAAAATGATCTGCTATTGTAAGATCATTTTGTTAGAGAGAAAAATGCAAAGTACACATTCTTTTCCCAGCAACCTCTTTGAAACCTGCTACACCTTGATCACACAGTTAATATTATTTTTGATGTTTAAAAAACAGGGAACAGTTTTGTGTGGGCAATAATAAAAACATTTCCCCTTTTTCCTCAAAGATTGCATGTTGCCCATACTTACAGGTGTTTCAGAAATTATTTTCAAATGTCAGGGCATTATGGCCATTTGTTTCCATTACATTGTTCACATTATTCTAAATTCAGTGTGTATGAGAACTTATGTAGGAAGGTGATCACTTATAAGTCTATGTAATCAGAGGGATTGTATCAAAAAATGGGGAAAAGAAAGTATTATTTCAAAAATCAGTTTTGAGAAGTGCTGGAGAACTGTATGATGCTGCTACATGGGTGGGGAATAAGAGTAAACATTTGAAATACAGGAAATTTAAATACATGAAGACCACTGGAGTTATCCAAAAATTGAAATAAACATCAGCTTACTCACTTCAGATGCTTCCAATTTATGGCTGGATAGTGCCTGCTCTGAGAGGGTGATAAAAAAGTTCTGGGTTGAATGCAAAGCAAATGTGAGTGCCATTTACATTTCTGACTGGAGACGGACAGTAAAGATGTACTCAGAATTAGACATAAAAGTACACGCTCAAAAATCCAAACTTGCCTAGGGTACATATGACCATTCATATCTTGCCTGATCTCATTGTAGCACTAATATGTGCTCTGTCTTTTCCTCTGTGAATTAGACCATTTGTATCCTACAGGTGGTATTTCAATATTGTATTAATTTTACTGCTTTTCATTGTAACTGACTGCCATCTGGAATTTTTCTTGCCTGGGAATCTCTAAGCACAGAACAGTTAATGAATTTAAGACTTTGGGATACATTCTTTGGACTCTTTTAAAAATAAATAATACTTTATCTACTTGTATTACTTCTGATAGCAGGAAAAATAGAACTGGCACTTTTTTTTCTTTCATTATCCTGGCAAAGGTCAATTTAAAAAAAACTTTAAAGTAAAGTCTGTTTCAGAGACCTCCAATCCAAGTGTATTTATGTCTTATGGCAGGTGTTTCAGCAATCATTACTAATTGGAAAATTAGATGACGTTGCTATAGCAACATCTTTATTTGCTAATTGGTTTTGGCACATTTTAAGTAGCACTAGCTTAGCTAGACACAAAGCTATTCAAATGAGGCATGTGAAGATTTCTGTCAAAATGGTGAGCCTTTGTTGTGAGTCAGTGCATTAACCTTCTACGTCTATGGCCCTGGGCAAAAAACAGATTCTTCCTGGACCTGAATCTGGTGTCCTCACCCGTGTTGCTAAAGCACAAGAGAACAGGAAAACAGGTGAAATTCTAAGCTATAGCTCTTCATTTTTCTTTCTTCACTTCTACTTTAACTGTGTGGGTTACAGCAGGGTCAAAAAAATTATGCACTTTTCAGACTGTTTTGTAGCTGGATTCGTCTCTTTTCCAATTGTGAATGCATTGTTGCTTATAAATGTGTGTGATGTGTTTCTTTGTGGATCTCCAAAACATTTGAAGTTGGTTTTCCTTGACACATCTTGTGCTTTTTCCTTCATTTCCTGTAGGAAAATATTTACTGGGGCTTGGGTCAGTAAACTGCAATGTCCATGTACATTGTCCATGTACAACGTAACACTTATTTTCTGAGCGATTTAGGTTTTCCTTTGAGTGCCCCTTTGCATCTACGTCACAGTAGAATGAAGCTCCACAGTCATGCTGCAGCCTGGAATATTTTCATACTTTAAGCATCTAATTCACTTTTTGGATGTTGAAAGGTAGAGCTTGCTATGCAATTTTCATTTTCTTATTTCTCTGCCAAACCTGTTTTTCCAGAAGATTTTGAAGTCCTCGATGCTAGCAGACTTAGAAAATGAACAGCAGTTTCAAATCTCCAAATCTCCTTTTTTTTTTTTTTTTTTTTTCCCTTTCTTATTTATTTATTTATTTTCAATTCCCTTCGACACTTTTGGCAACACTGGTATTTAGGAATTGCATAGATAGCCTTCAAAGCCTCCCATCCATTCTTCCTTTTGTGGCTGTAGTTACCATGTAAACTGGAAAGAACAATTGCTCAGAAGTGACTGTGGTTCCTTGACAGGTATTATCTTTCCAGTATCCATTCTCTGCTGTTTCTTTATTAGAGTATTTCTGAGTTTCTGAAAAGGTAGCTGAAGAGTTTCTTGAAGCAAGGGTAGTGTGGAATATTTCTTTGCTCTATGTCTAACTAAGGAAGACAGTGTGAGTGTACAGTATCTATTACACTGGAGGAAAAAAAAATAATAAAATGCCAGTTTGGGGCTTTTTGTACAAAAGCAACTCAGTGAACATACACAAGTGAAATATCTCAGAGATTTTAACTTACTTGGGAAGTACATTTAGAGCTGTATTTCTTTTCTCTGGAAGCTAATTATGTGGTTGTATGTCAAGATGCTGAAGTGGTGTGCACCATAAAATTGCTAAAAGATGTTTATTCTCAATTATACATTTTGGTGGTGAAATAAACCATTTTGATCATACGGCTTTTACTTTAAAAATATTTAAAAAAAAAAAAACACTTATAAGGATGGGATTTTTATTTGGAGGTGTGTTATTCAGGCAGTGGATGAACTGTAAATGAGGTTTTGATTGTTGAATGTTATGTTTGTCATCACACCTTAAAAGCTTTTTTTAATAGCTTTTGCATTTGTAATACTTATTTTTATTTATAACAGCTAAACTCCAGTTTTTAGTTAGATGAGTACTTTGACAACAGATACTCAGACATATGAGTTTTTTGGCAGGAACAGAAATACCCTCTTGGTGCTCGTACAAGAACTTTTGAGTTGTAATTCACAGAGCATTTTCAGAAGTAAAGGAGTTTAAATGTCAGTTTAAATGTTTGTCGAAATGAGAGAGAGAAGTGCCCTCGATCCGTAGAGAAGTTGCTGTATATAAACTTTATGCTCTTGGTAATACTTCCTTACTGTAGTAAATGTCCTCTAAGGGGAAAGGAGAAATATTTTGAAAAACCCGTGTTTGTCATTATTATAACAACTATCACTCTAGGTCAGTTTTGACTGCCATCAAGAGTTCTTAATAGCTGTTTTCCTGGTTTTTGACAGTAACTAAGTGTTTTAGCCTCCAGACTATGTAAAAAGAAAAAATCACAAAACTGAATAATAAGAAAAAGTCATGGTGATTACCATCAATGATACAGTAAATAAGCAGATTTTACTGTCATTTTTGTCATACTTCACAAAACTTTGGTATGGTGTCAAATCCTTTGTGTAAGCATGTATATAACTAACACTCCCCTCAGTAAAAGACCAATTGTAATAACTTGCCTTGGCATACGTACTGTTTTACAGTAGATTTATATCTGTGATTTGAGAGGTTATGAAGTTTCAGTTAGAAGACTTAGACACAGCTTGAATGTTTCACCAGATGAACAAAGCCGGGTTAGATATTGCTGTAAATCAGTTCTAATCAGATGAGAAGTTCAAAGATCCCAAAGCCTAAAACCAAAATTTACTCAGAGGCTTAGATTCCAAAGTAGAAAAGTCACCTGACTTATTTTTAACTTAATTTGGCACAGTATATAAGAAGTCATTTCCACACAGCTACTAAACTGGTAGATATACTGCAGCTGAGACTTTCTTGATCTTGGCATTGTTGATGATTCTAACAAGTGAAGCAGTCATTTAGTCTATGAACTTTTACCCAAGTTTGTTTATTTGTTTCATTTTAGTTTCCCTTGCCCCTATTTTTTTTATGCCTTATTGATTAAGCTACTTAGTAAAACACATTTTTTTCTCATAGCCACTCAGTATAAAGTTGGAATTTATTATGGCATATACACTACTGGCAAATCTAATTATAGTAATAAATTTTAATGCACCAACTGGTTAAAAGACTTCTTCTTTATATTGGGTCTTTATAAAAATATTAGTTCCATTGCAGAGCATGGTAAGAAATAAGTGTTTGGAAACAATTTAGGTTTTGCTATGCCACACATCCTTTCTGTGAGGCATGCAATATTGTGTTCTTAGGGAAATATCCACTAACAAGAAGTCATGGCATTTGCAAAGAACAAAGGTAAGGAAATGAGCTGCATTCAGTATGTGTTAATGTAGTTACAAGGCATTCACTTTTGTTCGTGTGGTGATTTTACTCAGGTGGGCAGCCAAGCTCCACCACAACCTCTCCCTCGCTCCCCCTTCTCAAAGGGAGAGGGGGGAAAAATACAAAGCAAAGGGCTCAAGGTTTGAGATAAGGATGGGGAGATCACTCAACGGTTATCCTGATGGGGCAAAACAGACTCAGAGTACGGAGACAGTAAGATTTATTGCATGTTACAAACAAGCTAGAGGTGTGAGAAACAAAGGAAAGAAACCAAAAACACCTTCCCCCATCCACCCTCTTCCACCTCCTTGCCCCATGTGGCACAGGGGAACAGGGGAAATGGAGTTTGCAGTCAGTCTATGGCACTTCGTCTTCACTGCGCTTTCTCAGTCACTCTCTTCCCCTGTTCCAACACAGGATCCCTCCTGTGGGATGCCATCCTTCCTGAACTGATCCAGTGGGGGCTTCCCACAGCCAGCAGCTCTTCAAGAACTATTCCATATACAGGACCATACCACAGGGTCCATCCATCAGGAGCAAACTGCTCTGGCATGGGTCTCCCACGAGCAGAAGCTCCTGCCAGGTCACCTGCTCCTGTGTGGGCTTCTCTCCATGGGCTGCAGCATGGAACCCTGCTCCACCGTGGTAATCCATGAGCCCAGGGGGACAGCCTGCTTCACCATGGACCTCACCACAGGCTGCAGGGGAACTTCTGCTCTGGTGCCTGGAGGACCTCTTCTCCCCTCCTTCTTCACTGCCCTTGGTATCTGCAAGGTTGTTTCTCACTCCTCTCTCTCTCAGCTGCTGTTACACAGCAGTGTTTTTTGTTTGGTTGGTTGTTGTGGGATTTGTTTGTTTGTTTTTCACTTCTTAAAATCTGCTTTCACAGAAGTGCAAACAACATTGCTTACTGGCTCAGCTGTAGCCAGCAGCAGGGCTGCTATCTAGCATGGGGCAGCTTCTGGATTTTTCTTGCAGAAGTCACCCCTTGGCCCCCTGCTACCAAATCCTTGCCATTTAAACCCACTACACTTCAACAGATCATTTGTAGGTGAATTTTGAGGAAGAGACAGAACTAAATGGAACAGAGAGACTATTTCTGGAAGGTGTGCCAGCACTCATGACTGGAGAAAATAAAAAATCAAGTACAAACAGACATACTCAGTTACAGCATTCAGGTTACTAACAGAGTGATTCCCTACAGCCATATATAAGGTTATGTTGTTCTTGCAGTAAATTCCTTCAACAGTTAAGATGCTATTTAAACACTATGCTGAAGGGCTACTGTAAAAAGATAATGTATTACATGCCAAAAGACCTCAAATGCTATTTCACTCCAGTGAACATAAGTCAAATTAATACAAAACAAAAAGTCAGCAAATCTAATAACAAGCTTCTATGATAAACCATCTGTTCAACAAAGTATCATATTTTATTGTATAATTCCAAACTTAAATTCTGAAAAAAGTGGATCAAACTGAACACAACAACCAAATAATGGCTTAGAGATGGGAATCTCTAAAATGAAATTTTTGTGACATGTTTTGTTTTCTTTTCTCTCTGATTTGTAAGGTTCAATTGCCATGACACTTATCTAACTATTCTAAAAATAAAAAAAAAATATTTTCTTTTGAAGAGAAAAGAATAGACAGCAAAGATAGCTGTCTTCAGGAGCAGAGAAAGTAAGAGATTTACAGCCAGATCATTTGAAGTTAAATTCTGAGAGCTAGTCACACTGACTATAAAGTAAAAATAAAAATAATAAAAATTAGTTTCATGCAGAATCACATTGTTTTCTTGTGTGGTGTGTGCTTTATGTGTATTTAAATGTGGTTTTGAAGCAAAGTTGAATACCCAGGATGAAAAGAATTCTTCTGTCTGAAAGTGATAAAGATTAACATAGACCTCAGCACTGATATCTTTCTCAAACAAGTTTACTTGTGGCTGACTTTGTGGGGGTAAGTAATATAGAGAGACTCCATAATGTATGTGAGTTTCCCAAGGAGAAAGAACTTTGGGATGTGAAAGATTTCCAGTGGCTTTTGGTCTGAACTATAATGTAATCACATCAAAACGTGGTGGTAATTACCTTTATGGTGACTTGTACAAAAATAATAAAACTTCATATTCATGAAGTTTTCTTAAAAATAAGAAAAGGACTTTGTCTTGCTGGGATATTTCAGACAGGCACTACTACAGAAAATGCTTTACAGAATTGTAGAAGTATTTATTTAATATGGCAAAGCAAATGTTACAGGTCTGCACTTCCTATGTGAATAAATATGCAGTTTGCAATAGGGAGAAAAGTGTAAGTTTCACTCTTCCATTGTTCATTGACATATATTTCTTTTTACCATTAATATTTTTTAAGAAAGGACTGGAGTGGTTTTTTTTGTTGTTGTTGTTTGCTTTTGTTTTGTTTTGTTTTGTTTTGAGATAAATGAGCTCTAGTGGAAATATGAGCTGAAAAGGTGGCCATAAATGCATGATCTGGCTTGATGTTCTGACTCTAAATTAAAATTGGAATGTGATTCCCTGGTGATTCAGTTTCATTTTGTACAAACATTTACTGCAGCATTATATTCTGATCTAGATATAATCATCCAATGGTCTCTTTCTCAATACTGAATTTTTAATTTAGGGTAGATTAAATTAGAATTTGTTGCTGACCTGGCTTTGAGCGGGAGGGGGAACTAGGTGATCAGCTTAGGTCTCTTCCAAACACAATGAATACTGATTCTGTGATATTCAATTGATAGGATGTGCGTACAACTACATATGCATCTTTTGAAGTGTTATATGTATATTCTGAACACAATTAGCATATGCATGCATATGAAGACAGAGTTGTGTAGACAGAAAAAACAGCAGCTAAAAATGGAAAGCAAAAAGAACTACACAAACAGAATCATTTGCTTTTTTATGTACCTTTGAGTCAAATGAAGAAGTTTTCCTATCACTGAAGCAGGAAGTAGACTTAGAGGTAAAAAAACACTGCATAGCCATAACTCATCAAAGAATCATTATGTGTATGGTTGAACCATAATGGATTCACCCAAAGGGACTGAGCCTAATGGTTCAGATCAGAAATGATATCCGTCCAACTTGCAAAGTTAACACACTCTGAGAAGTGGTGAGGTACCCATTACTCTTTAAGCCACCTTCAGTACTTAATTAAATGTAATAGCAGAAAGGATTTTTCAGACCTTAAATAAACTTGTATGGTTCTTTTTGTTTGTTTGTTTATATGTGACATATTTTTTTTACATGTATGACAATTTACTACGTAGTAGGTTTCTAACTGTCCTTAAAATATATGCCAAACTGACATAGTATATAATGCAAGGGATTCTTTTCTTTGTTTTTTTGTTTGTTTGTTTGTTTTTTGTTTTTTGTTTTTTAATGGGATCTATCGTGTGCAAACAATGGTTGAACATTGCTATTCAGAACTGGATAACATTCTTATAAAACACGTACAAGTAGACAAAGATTGGCCATTCATAGAAAAATCACTACAGGTAAGAGGACCTATATACCTTGTATCAGCTCAGATAAGACTGTCAGCTGAAGGGTGACTTTTGGCAAGAACAGGAGGTTGGTAAGAACAGAAGTAGTGGAAGTTGTCTAAGTACTGGAACTGTCCAACAGTTTCATTCTGAATTTCTAGCACACATTACCAAATACAAACACTTTTACTGCAGTTAGTACAGTTAAATTACTATAAATGAAATATATTGTAGGCAATATTGCCTAAGAGGCCTCTAAGATCAAGTTCATGAAAACCTTAAATGTGCAAAGCAGGAAGGCTTTAAAACAACTTGTGCAAATGTGGAGGCAGGGATAGCTAAATTCAAGTTTGCTGTGAATAAAAAATGAATGTAACATAATATCACTGGTGTGAATGAGATGTCGGCAAATTAATTACTATTTTTCTATTTAATTTTTTTAATTATATTTACAAATCTGTATTTTTTAAATCAGAAGAACAGTATTTCAGCAGATGTTGAAGCATGCAGGAATTCACAAATTATCCATAGGAAATTTCTACCTAAGCAATTAGAGCAGATTGTTGTTGTTGCTAGTGAGGTAGTTGCAGTAAAGCATCCAAATATAGCTAACTGTCTTGTAGCATTAGTTGGATTATTTATTTGAAACAATTATTGCATTGCTATCACATAAGGGACTGTAGGTACACAGAAAGACTGTTACTAACTAGTCTGAGTGTTATATCTAGATCTAATGTAGCATGTTTAGTTTGGCCTTATGAGATTGCAATCCAAACTGTGGTGTTAAAGTATATTTTTGGATCTTTCACTTACATGTGGAAGCAGATTGCTGACAAGTGCATGTACATGTTGATTCAGAGTTGAAAATGTGCCAAGAGACTGCTAGCAAAATATTTACTGATAACTTTAAGATGGAAATATGTCTTCCTTATTGAGCTATAATTTAAGTTTGAAAAATGTTTGGAGGAGAAACATATTTATATTACTATATCTATCGAGCAGCATTTGCTCTTGAGGCTGTTCTTTTAGTAATTTTGTTCTTGCCTGGCATAGCTTTCGCTAAAAAATAAAAATAAAATAAAAACAAAATAAATAAATAATAAAATAAATTATATGCTATCACCTTTAATTACACATAGCTGTAAATATTTTGGAGTTGTGTGAAGGCCATGTTGTAGTTCAGCCTACTGTAGAACCAAAATATTTTTATAGTTTCATTGTTTAAGTCAACACACATTACAATCTCAAATCTAATAAATGGAAAAGCAACAAATGATAAGCAGATTTTCATCAGAAGAATTGTAAAGACTGAATGTTGCTGTTACGGAAGTTGGATAATGCTATAAAAGACATGTAGATGTAAGCAATTGCATATGAAAAGTATTTATTTAGCATTTTCTAATCTTCTATTTCTAAAAAGAATAAGAATTCTTCTTTGTGTTTTGCTTTAACACCTCAGCCTTCCTCTTTAATATGACTGCTTTGAGTACAAGTTTTTGTGTACATTTATGCAGTTGATTATTCTTCCAAAAGTATCAAACTCCAGACCTCTGTGTATTCAACTGTTCATTTCTTTGACTTGTCAAAATGAGCCTGAAGTCTTATTTTGTCTCTACAGTGGGGATGAGCTCTAAGCAGAAGTGGTGTCAGCACTTCAAATTTTATTTTAGAATTTGTTTAAATGAGAGACAGAGTGAAAACTATAAGGCAGTATATTAGTTATGAAACTCAGGTAGAAAACTAGGCAGAACAATCCTAACAAATGTAGTTGCATTGAATCAGCTTACACAAAAATAGGACACCTGACAAAGAGAAAGTTTTACATCAAAAATGTAAAAATCTGAAAGGCAAAATCGCTGCATTACCATGTCCTGTGTATTGGTTTTACACAGCTGGGAAGCTGAACTCCACCACAACTGTTCACTCACTCCACTACTCAAAGAAAAAGGGGGAGAAAATAGGATGGAAAGGGCTCAGGGGTTGAGATAAGGACAGGGAGATTACTGAACAATTATAATCATGAGCAAAACAGACTCAGCATAGGGAGATTAATATAATTAATTATTACTAACAGGCTTGAGCAGTGAGAAACTGTGTTCCCTTCCCTTTCTGTTTCCCATTCCCTTTCCCTTCCTTTCCTTCTCCCCCCCTCTCCTTTATTTTTCCTCACCTTTTCTCACATTTCCTTTCCTCACCTTTTCTTTTCTTTTGCCATAAGGCATAAGGTGTAAGAAGTAGGCAGGAACCAAGTCCTGAGCAGGTGTATTTTGTCATACTTCTGTGTTGATGTGCAAAGCAGTCCTTAAAAGAATATTTCCCTCATTGCTCCACTGAATAGACCAGGTGTTGTAAATGAAGCATCCTGAGAGGTTCACTTTTAGTGGCTTCTGGATCTTGACTAATTCTTTCTTGGCTGCAGAGCTCTAACTTTTCAGATACTGATGACTGTATTCTCCTCACCTGCATTTTCAAAGGTGAGATGTAAGGGCTATTTATATTTAAACCTTCCTTCCAGGAACTCTTTGACCACAAGCTTAATTTTCACTTTCAGTACACTGGCACATTAAATGGCTGATGAGGAAGCGTAGCTTACTGTACTCATTAAACTATTTCAGTATTGTTGAAAACATAATGTACTTAGCAATATCAGGAATACATTTTTTTAAACTAATTCCACGTTTAAAAAAAAAAAAAAAAAAAAAAAAAACAGGACAGGAGGCAATGGTCACAAACTGGAACGCAGTGGGTTCCATCTGAACATCAGGAAAAAAATAACTCTGTGGGTGGTGAAGTACTGGCACAGGTTGCCCAGAGGGGTGGTGGAGTCTTCCTCCTTGGAGATCTTCAAAAGCCACCTGGGCATGGTCCTGGACAACCTGCTTGAGTAGGGGGGTTGGACTAGATGACCTCCAGAGGTCCCTTCCAACCTCAATTATTCTGTGATTCTGTGAAGTGTATCAGCAGAGACAGATTTATTTTATATATGTTAAGTGAAAAAGGTCTTCAGAACTAATTGGTTAGAAACAGTAGAAAATACAATAAAAATGATACAGTGAGTACTGGTCTTTCCCCCTGGAGAGCCATTTACTCTGGAAATCAGAAATATGAAAATGTAATGCACTCAAAACCATTGGCATTTTGCTTTTCAGGAGTATTATGTCATTATAAATATATTACTGTCTATTCTTCAAAGCTTCTGCTTTGCCTTAGATGAATCTATGTTTTCTTAGCATGTATTTTGTTTCATAAAGACTGGGGAGCACTGAAAACAAGGAAGCTAGAGTGCTTTTGCCTTGCTATAATGAGCTGACCCCAGCTTGTCCCATTCACCATTTGTTTTGATGACTGATACCTCTTCCTAAAGTTGCAGGAAGGAGTTAGTCATGGAGTGACATATTCAGGTTGTAGTGAGATAAATGGCTTTTGCAGAGCTACACAGCATTGCACATGGCCCATCCATTGCAAGCTGTTGTCTCAGTAGCACAGCCACAGCAGCTTAAATGATGAATAATTCTTGTGATTCTAGTTTTCATTAAATAACATGGTATGAAGAACACAGAAAAAACAGATGGTTTCTTTGTGGGGCTTGCTATATACACATATGTATGTTTCACTCTTCTCAGGTAAAGGAAAACACAATTTTACAAGACCTAAAAAATAAAGTGACCTCAAGAAACAAATGCCTAGCACTATCCAAATCCCTGGTAAATCACTTCTCAGCCTGGAATTCAGAAGGATGGTGGAAGTGAAATTATTTCAAAGGAAGTCACACTCCACTCCAGTTTCATAAGGTGTATGCGTTTGATTTATTTTTATTTTATTTTATTTTTTTAGGCAGAAGTGCTACCTAAATATTACTGTTACTATTCACCCTTGACTACTCAGTCCAAATCAGAGTGTCCATTTACTATGGGAGATGAGCATAGCCTTGGACACAAACTCAAAGCAAAGCCTTGACTCATGATCTAGATTCAGAATGAGACAACATCGTTTATCTTAATGCTGCTTTACAGTTTTTATACACTAGTTTCTTTCTCTACATTTTTTTTTTTTTTTTTTTTTTTTTTCCTGGGCTTGTTTTCTGGGGTTTTGGTGGGTAGGGGATCATAGGGGATAGAGGCTTACCTACACATCCCAACCAGTGTGACTTGCTTGGCCTTTTATTTGTATTTTCTTTATGTGCACAGTTGGTATTTCAGAGCTATGTGGCAATTACTGGCATGATACAGAAAAGATAAATGTCTCTACCGAAAGAGCACACTGCAAATATTGTTCAGAGATTTAATAAACCTGCTTCCTATCAACTGTCATCAAATGTGCCTAGTGAGTATTTGTTACGTAATTATGGAGAGAATATGAGGAGGAAGTGGCAGGAACCAAACTGCACTGCACTCCCTCTCCTACCTGTTTGAAACATATTTTAAATTCAAACAGTGACAGTATCAGCTAAGACATTGGTGTAATTGAGTCTTCTTATTTTTTGTAAAATAATCCATTCTAATATATACTTCGTATATTGTCCTCTCCATCAAAATTAATTACTGGCAAGTGTGAGCATTCCTGTCTAAATGCTGATACTTTTTTCTTACCTTCTCTCTCTTTCTCCCTCTCTCTTTTTTTCCTCTTTTTCTCTCTTATTGGCTTGTTGTGTCCACTGATGGGTGGATTACTAAAGAGCGTTCTCCAATATAATGTATGTTTATCTGAAAATAGGAACTGCAGTTCTTTAGTAATAACAAGCTCTTCTATCGAAACAGTCCCTATTTTGTTTCGGTGCCTTCATTTTCTTTGTATGTCATTTTTTTTTCATTTGCTACCGCTGTTAAACTGACATCCTTTGCTCCAACAAAAAAAAAAAAAAAAAAAAAAAAAAGGAAAGAAAGAAAGAAAAAGAAAAAGCCAAAAAAATGTGTTTTATTTACAGGGCACAGCATTTGGAAGTGCTCCTGTACCTTCTCGCAGGCAATTATGTGAGTCTCTTAAATTCTGCTCTGTGTTGTAAAGATGACTATGTGTTCATGTGATGTAGCATGGCATGCTGATATAGAGTTAATGCCCTAAGGTCAATATTCAACCATTGGTGTTGTATATTGCCTGTAATGTGTTTGTATCTAACAGCTTATACTGACTACCACCCCCCTTTTTTTTCTCTCTTTGTTTTGTCCAACATGTCATTAATTGCGACCGTGATGTGCACTATAGAGTTGCAAGAAAGGAAGAAAATAACATAATGGCTCAAAGTCTGGAGGGGAATATAAATTATATCCCCAGATTAAGTCTTTGTAATGATTAGCATTGTTAAAACCAAAGGATATCTCTTTTCATTCTTCAAACTGATTTCTCAGTTGTGTAAACAAATACAAAAGAAATCTGGATCTCAAAAAAACTAAAATGAAAAATCAGGCAACATGGTGTAAGTCAGGTGTTACTAAGACCAACTTTGTTTCTTTTAAGGCTTTTCTTCTAATTAATATGAAGAACAAGTCAGTCCCCAAAGCTGAGGACTTTTTTAGAGGGATTTCCTTCAATATTTCCTTAAATTCATTGAAAGTATTGACAAAGTTGAAAGTATTGACAATAGTTCTTTGAAAAATAAAAAATAAAAAATCCCCTAGTTCCCCCCCCAAAAAGCAACACAAGAAATCACAGATGTAATTTACATTCTAACTCAAGATGATCAGTCTGCTGGTTTAACAGTGTCTGTGTATATTGAACATGTAGATGCTCACAATACCATCAGACTTTGAGATGAGGACTTTCCTTGAATTCCTTGAGTCTATTTCTGTCTCTCTCCTCATAGCTTGAGGTAAATGTCCATCCTAGACATTGGTGTCTTCCATGTGCATATAATAAGCTTCAGCCATGCACTGCATTATTATAATTATTATGCACTGCATCACAGCACTGAATGGCAAATAGATTCATCATAATATAACATTACAGGCTTATTCATAAAATACAGTGCAATTTGAACGATGCTTCATTGTTGGCAGTCTTGAAATGTGTTGCTTGCATAAATTCACCAATGTTGCTCTTGTGTATTCATAGAAGAACATACAATATTTGTCTATAAGTGTGGGTCTTGCAAAAGTAATGGAAAATATGATCTGTGTATCACTGTCCATTCTTTTGTGCAAATATCTAAGATGTTCCTATTCTATGGGATGTATCTAAGGGGAGAAAAAAATAAATATCAAGATGAAATACTGTTCATTAAACATAATTGTGCTCCTGTTATGGTTACTTACGGTTACTTTCCACTTACGGTGGAAAAAAATAAATATTCTCATTGAATGTAAATTTTTATCCTTCAGAAAAGCAATGCTGAAGTTACTATTTGTATCCAACATTTATGACTGTTGCTGTCTGCCAAAAAGAAAATTTGAACTGCTGTCTGGCTTACTTTCATTTAGGCTAATTCACTACTGTTTTTCATGATTAACAAAATTGGTGAAGACTTTGGAAATACAACTACATGGTAACACGCTTCAACATGCTTAGCTATAAATAATAATGTGTGCATTGTATCACAGCTGACAGCTTACTTCCTTGCATGTTATCCCTGTTTGAGCCTGAACGATGGAATGTCACAATGAAGTATCTGAGACTTGAACATAAGGGAAGATGTGGGAAGGGCAGGAAGTATTTTATCAGGGTAAAGTCAGGGTAAGGTTTGCATAGGAATAAAGATGTAAAACTACAAAGTAGATGAAGAGTAATGGATAATCTTTGGGTTAAATATATGGTTTGATAGATAGGAAAGAGTGATTAAAGTCTTATGAAATAAGATCAATGTATGAAATAAGGGTAAAACTAACATTGCCAAAATGGTGAGATGAAAGATGTAGGTTTAGATCTGCTTATATAGAATGTGATAGTAACTTGACTGGGAAGCAAAAGAAGCACATAAGTGAGAGAATCCATAACATCAGAGAAGAATAAATGTTATTTCAGATAGCTATTTTCTGCTTTTATGTTTAATAGAAGGCAATAATGATGCAGAACTTAAATGTTCTCATCTTCAAGCCATTGGTGGTAATTTTCCTGGTCTTTGCAAAGCATTGAACATTGCTCCTTTCTACTTAGAAAAATGGGAAATGAGAATGTCTGAGAATCCAGAGCAGAAATGCTACTGAAAAAATACATTGTGTCATCATGCAGAAATTTAAAAGTATGTTATGTTTTGTTGTTGTTGTTTTGTTTATTTCAATTGATGTTATGAATGATCTTTCAATTATTTCTCTGCAATGGAATAGGCAAGATTAATTTGATCCAAGATGTTTGAGACTAACGGAGAGTTGTAACCGCGTAATCTCCCATGTAGGCAGGGTAGATGACACACCACTCAGTGGTGATGTTGCAAGTCACTGGCAAGTCATGCACTTCTGGGTATCAGAAGATGTCAAAGACATCAAGAATCATTTGCAGTAGTGCTGTGTTATGACATTTCCTCTTGTAGCCTGCAGTCCAGATAAGCTGCTGGCGAAATGTGGCAAAGTGGTTGAAAATAAGATGCTGTTTAAATAGTATTTTCAAAAAAACCCATGCTTTTTCTGATGGGATATTTCAACATTCTGGCACTCAGACAGAGAGTAAAAAGATAACTAAAGAAAAAAAAATCCAATGTGGGAGTTAAGACTCCTTAACAAAAGATAAAAAACCTTGCCATTTCAGATACTATGGATTGTGAGACACCAACATAAGTGGGAATAAAGGAATAATAAGGAGTAAATACAGTCTAAACTGTCTCAGAAGGTCTGTATGTAGTAACAAAATAAGATGAAAAGACAGAGGATAAAGTGAATGGGGAGTCCAAATTGAATATAGATGTCATCAGAAGACCCTAATGATAACTATACATCTCAGTATTGTTCATTTGAGATCCACTGACATGAAAGCAAAATACAGATTTACAAAATACAGTTACAACTAAATAAAATGCTGTATCAAAACAAAATGAAGCTCCATATTTTGGGGCAAAAGACAGATATAATTGCTCTACAAGATTAAAGGTTTCATATTGTGTCCTGTCACTATATGGCTGTGGTGGTTTGAAACTGATGGCTAACTAACCTCCACCACACTGCTCTCTCAATTACACTCCTCAAAGGAACAGGGGAAGAATATATATTAAAAAGAAAAATAGCTCAAGGGTTGAGATAAAGAGACAGAAGGTTTAGATAAGTTTAGCAAAAGGACAGGAGATCATGCACAGGCAAAACAGACTCATTGTAGGGAGATTAATATAATTTATTGCCTATTGCCAACAACAGACTAGTGCTGAAAGAAACTTAAAAGCAAGTTAAAAAAATCCACTTCCTTCCCTGGTGCCAAACAGAGAGTGGGGAATGGGGGTTGAGATCAGTCCATAACGTTCATCATCTGCTACTTCTTCATCTTCCCTCTCTTCCACTGCTCTAGTTCCCTCCAATAGGACGCTGGCCTTCCCAAGCTGCCTCCTACAGGCAGCAGCTCTTCAAGAATTGTTCCAATATCGTTCCATAACATGTGATCCATCCTTCAGGAATGGACTGCGCCAGTATGGGTCCTCCATGGGTGGCAGCTCCATTAGGCCTACTGTTCCTGAGTGAGTTCCTCTCCACATGCTGCAGCTCTGGCCTGGAGTCTGCTACCATGAGGGCTTTACATGAGCTGTGGCCTCCTCCACGCCACATCCACCTGCTCCACGCCACATCCACCTGCTCCACCATGGGCTCTTCAACAGACTGCAGCAAAGAGATCTGCTCTGATGTAGCATACCACGGGCTGCAGGGGCACAGCCTGCTCCACCAGGGGCCTCTCCACAGGCCACAGGAGAACTTCTGCTCCAGTACCTGCAGCACTTCCTGCCCTCCTTCTGCACTGACCTTGGTGTCTAATAGGCTTTCTCTCTCAGTTCCTCACTTCATTCTCCCAGTGCACAAACACTTTTTCCTTTCTTCAATGTGCTGTCACAGAGGAAACAATGGCAGCACATTTTAAGAAAATGCATTATAATTTACATGTAATTTGGGGAATGACAAATGTTTGCCAGCATTTGATTAGCACTGCTTGGAAGAAGAAATCAGTGAGAAGGAATATCCAGTCATAGAGAGAGCCTTGCTGTAAATGATGTTGCTGAAAGACAGTGGAATCTCAACAAAAAATCAATACTGTTATGTGGTACCTGACAATCAACTTTACAGACAGAATAAATTGGATCAGACACTTAAAATAGCCATAATACATCCAAAGAATTTCATAACATCTAATGATAAAAAAGTGCCAAAACCTAACAGTTAAACTAACCTTTAGGCGGGGGATTTCATACAAAGCGGAGTATCCTGTTAGAAAACACTAACATAAAAACCAAAGGAAGAAAAATACTTTGCTACTTTTGCTACTAAATAGCATTTTAACATTCTGATCTCACAACTAAAGTTGAGTTACTTGGAGCAAACATAAATACTTCAGTGTTTTAAATTCACCTGTGGTGCATTTTTAAAGCATAAATTACAGCAGAAAAGATGTAGAATAGAAAATACAAGAGTTAAATTATTAGAACAGATCATCCAAGTTGTAAAGCAATCTTAGTGACATACTTGCCTGCTGTCAAGATGTTTCAAGATGTTTCAAAGACATTGATTATTTCTTTGGTCAGCCAGATCGAGAAAATGAGGATGATAGATACGATACTGAGAAGTTAACTGTTTTCTTGTATCATAGTGCATTGTGGAGGAAGAAACCTTTTTTGTGGGAGTGGTTTTATAATACAGAGAACAACCTAAGTTGGTAATGATAAATGTAGAATTTTCAGATTAAAAGATTTAAAACATATTGTAGAAACTTAACAGAGCTTAGAAATGATTAAATTAATCTACTAGTGAATATAGATTCTCTTAGAAAAAGTACTGGCTGTCAGTTCTTGTACAGTGTATCAAAGTATGTGGATTCAAGAAGTGTAAGTAATAGGTCAAAGTAATGCCTAAAAAAGAGATAACTTCTGATTTTCTAACATGTTTGTTTTATTACAAGATATGTCTAAATGTTTACAGGGTATGCAGAAACATGCACTTAAATTTTGTTAGGAAAAATGCAAAACTCTTTAATTGCCATAAAATACGTAGGTTCTTGATCCTATAGAAGTTTAGGTTTATGCCAGGGTGATGTCCACAATTTCACTTACTGTATATCCAGAGTTAAGAGTTATCTGAATAGATTTTCAATCATTCAACCCATTCTCTAAAAATTAATCAAGAGTAATAAGAATCAGTTATGTAAATAGGAATATTCCTTAGTATCTATTGTTTTATATTTTTAGATCATAATTCATCATTGCAATATTTCTAAAAATGGTTTCATCTGGCAGTCACCTGGTAAATTTAATTTAAAAATTCATTAGAAAGGTATCCATTTAACAGAATAGGCTTTTAATCAGATTTTTAAACTCAGCAATACATTCTTAAGTATTTAGGCCTATTCTATTGTAATCAGAAGTTATAGTCCTGTTAACTTTACTGGATGTAAGATCACATTCCATTTTTCAAAATGAGAAAATATATATTCTAACAATAGTTTTATTAGTATATTATTATTTTTAAGTCTTTCATTTGTGGGAGAGAATTCTAGTTCTTTTAATGGCAGCTTTTGCTTTCAGTTCTGTTTCCATGGAAACAAACATTAGCACAGTAAAAGTTTTTAAAAAGCGATTATTTTAAAACATTAGGGACTGGAGAATTCATTTAGGCAAATTTGGAACCCACTCAAAAAAAAGAAAACATGGAGCGTAGATATAGAACAGAAATAAAAAGTTTTTACATTGTAGATCAGCATATGTTTTTTAATTGTCTTTGTTTCTTAATTCCATGATAGAAGGAAGGATTTCTCAAAAAAAAAAAAATAATAATAATAATAATAATAATAAATAAATAAAAATTTATTGTATTTAGATTGTACTAGTGCAGAACTCCCAAAGATGGGTATTACACAGTGGCATGTGGTTCTGTACCTAGGAGAATTGAGGAATTTAGAAAAACTGAGTTTTCGATATCTACTTGATAGGTATCTTTTGATATCTACTTGAGGTATTTGTTAGACTGGTATTTAGTGATGCATTTACCATCTTGAAGAAGTTTAGTTTGCATACTGCACCTGAATGTGGAAAAAGAAACAAAACAAATATGTTGCTGCTATCTTAGCTACCTTATCCCTGAACACAGAAAAATAAAAGAAAAATGATGTCATTTTATTTAAAATCAGATATTGTTCCTTGTTTAAATTAAATTGACCTTCAAAAGCTTGGTCTTTCATCACAGAATCACAGAATGGCTGAGGTTGGAAGGAACCTCTGTAGATCGTCTAGTCCAACTCCCCTGACCCCCTTCAGGGGACTGGGATGGTTAGTAGATGGAGTGGAAGTACAGGTGTTTTCCTCTGTCCCTTCAGTGGCATGGAGGGGTACAGAGAAGACCCAGAAAGCCCACCTGATAAACACACAGCTCAGAGGCTGGTGCCAACATAGATTTTTTTTATTATTATTATTATTTTTTTTTTTGACCACAGGGTACTTTGGTACTTTACTCAGCCCCCAGCCTGACAGCTGCAGATAAGTCCCACTTACCTCTAAGGGGAAAACAGATCCTAGCCCAGGAGCTGGCAGGGCTCATTGAGAGGGCTTTAAACTAGGTAAGAAGGGGGACAGGGATGAAATGAGGCTCGTTAGAGATCAGCCGGGGGAACAGTGTCAGGGCCAGGGGAGAAGGCAATGGCCCAACTGAAGTGCATCTACACTAATGCATGCAGAATGGGCAGCAAACAGGGGGAGCTGGAAGCCATTGTGCGACAGGCAAGCTATGACTTGGTTGCCATCACTGAAAACTGGTGGGACCACTCTCATGACTGGAGTGCTGCCATGTCTGGCTATAGGCTCTTCAGAAGGGACAGGCAGTGCAGAAGGGGTGGTGGAGTGGCTCTCTATGTTAGAGAGTGTTTTGATGTAGTACAACTCGAGGCTGGGAATGATAAGGTTGAGTCCCTATAGGTTAGAATCAGTGGGAAGGCCGACAAGGCAGGCATCTTGGTGGGGGTTTGTTATAGGCCACCAAAGCAGGATGAGGAGACAGATAAGGTATTCTACAAGCAGCTGCCAGAAGTCACACAATTGCCAGCACTTGTTCTCGTGGGGGACTTCCCAGATATCTGCTGGAAATATGTCTCAGAGGAAGCAGTCTAGGAGGTTCCTGGGTCATGTGAAAGATAGCTTCCTGATGCAGCTGGTTAGTGAGCCTACCAGTGGGTGTGCCCCACTAGACCTGCTGTTCACTAACAGAGAAGGAGTGGTGGGAGATGTGGTGGTCAGGGGCTGTCTTGCGCAGAGTGATCATGAAATGGTAGAGTTCTCTTTTCTTGGCCAAGTCAGGAGGGGGATCAGTAAAACTGCTGTCTTGGACTTCCGGAGGGCAGACTTTGAGCTATTCAGGACACTGGTTGGCGGAGTCCCTTGGGACTCTGTCCTGATTGGGCAGAGGAGTCCAGGAAGTCTGGGCACTCTTCAAGTAGGAAATCTTAAACGCTCAGGAGCAGACCATCCCCATGTGCCCAAGGATGAGCCAGCGTGGAAGAAGACCAGCCTGGCTGAACAGAGAG
>CM021768.1:30960807-31069606 GCA_011076525.1 Nettapus auritus | reverse complement strand
AAGGAGAATCTCCATTCTTTACTAGATGGCGGGGGCGGGGGGGGAACCTTAGTGATGAGAGATGAGGAAAATGCTGAGGAGCTTAATGCCGCCTTTGCCGCAGTCTTTATGAGCAAGACTAGTTGTTCTCTGGGTACCCAGCACCCTGAGCTGGTGGAAGGGGACAGGGAGCATAATGTGGCCCTTATAATCCACGAGGAAATGGTTGGCAACCTGCTACAGCACTTAGATGTACACAAGCTGATGGGGCCGGATGGGATCCACCTGAGGGTACTGGAGGTGGGGAATGGGCTAAAGTTGCACCAGGGCAGGTTTAGATTGGATATTAGGAAGAACTTCTTTACTGAAAGGGTTCTTAGCCTTTGGAATGGGCTGCCCAGGGAAGTGGTTGAGTCACCACACCTGGAGGTCTTTAAAAGACATTTAGGTGTAGAGCTTAGGGATATGGTTTAGTGGAGGACTTGTTAGTGTTAGGTCATAGATTCGACTCTGTGATGTTGGAGGTCTCTTCCAACCTAAATGATTCTGTGAAATAAATAGTTTATCAGGTTGAGATTCACCAAATTCACATATAATCAGTTGGTCCTTTCCTGCTTTACATTCATGGACTTGATCAAGGGAAGTAGAGGACAGAAGCCATAAGCTATGAAATTGGTTGTGCTGTACTTGCACTACAAAATTTTAAAAAGAAAGTGTGCTTCTCTGAGCTTCTTGAACTACCTCAAATAATTTGAACTACTTCAAATAGCTGTAATTGTGTATTTTTGTATATTCTATCAAGTTTGTACAAAACGTGTAAAATATAATGTATTATTATCAAAGTGTTTTAAAATAATTTCTGTATGAAATTCTACTTTTCTGTTGAAAAGTGGTAGGTCAAGGTGGCCTCCAGAGGAACCTTACAGCTTGTCGTTCTCTCTGTAATTGAGGGGGGAGGGGGCACTGGTGGGGACCAAAAGAAGGGAAGATCTCAGTCCTCTGAAACTATTTTTGTTTAGAGTTTAATTTGTGTTTGCAAATTAATGTGCAGTAAATCTGCTGAAGAAACTTCAGTTGCCACTATTGTCTTTTTGTTGTTGTTGTTGTTGTTTTTAAGAAGTTAGAGATTGCTTTCAAGTTTTGCAAATGAAATTGACTTTTCTTAAGATTGATGCGTATTTTAACCTACAAATAAGGTTAATGTGATAAATAATTCTTGAATCAAAGTAATATTTCATTTTAGGCTCAACAAAATATTTCTGATTGATCTTGATTTTTTTTTCATTCATGGTTCAAAATGAAGTGTCCATTATTTACCAAACTCTATTTTGAGTACTGAAATTGAATCTCTGATAGCTCTCCATCAGAAGTTAACCCAGTAATTCATTTATTCTGAATAAATCACCTGTCAAAGTAATCATATTTACTATTAGTGAATTATCTAAAAGATGACAGTGATACTTCTAAAGTTATTTGGGGAACTGTAATGAATTGTCAGTATACGTGTATATTCATTTATGCTTTGTCTGCAGAGTAATCTCCCTCATCCAGTACTTCCTCTTCTGAGCACTGTAATATTTCTTCTGTTCCTGGACTCTTTCCCAGGAAAAACCTTCTCTTTCTCCAAGTGACCACCTATTCTGCTATAATTATAGCAATACATATTTTCAAATTGCCCATTGTTAAGTATTCCTGTGAGGGGAAAAAAAAAAACCTACTGACAGTTGAGTTGTTCAGTTATTGTAAATATCCTGGTGACTGAATTTTTGTTAAGTGCTTATATATGGAAAGTGTCAAAAAAAAGGAAGAAAAATGACTTTCGGAGAATTGATGCTTTAAGTCATTAATGAGTACCGTAGGGTAATAGATTATACTGCAGTTCAAGATAATCTTGAACTTAATCTTAATCTTCCAGTGAAAGAAACTGCTATAGAGAAAGTTTGAATTATGTTGAGCATGAACAATGGACATCATCTGCTGTAAGAATGTAAAACCTACAGCTAAAATGTTCTTTATCAGGACCTTTGAGTGTCAGAGATTTCATGACTTCAGATATTTTTCCTCTTGTGGATATTGGAATGAGCTTGAGCAAAGCGGTCTCAGGCAAAATTTAAACTAAATCAAACATTCAGCCATGCTCTCCAGTTTTAGAATATGTGTAATCCTGTCATTTAACAATATAAGGAATTGCAACCTCATTTTATGATGAGGACTTACGGCCTATGCACGTGCATCTCAGTCACCTGTGGTGACATTCAGTGTTTACAGTCATGGAGGCTGTATTTGTTTTTAGGTTCATCATGCTAATGGATATTCCTTTTATTTCAAGCACAGTTAAATCAAAAACTATTGCTTTTTTGTTTTGGTTGGTAGTTCCATCTTCAGGAGATTAATGTAATTTGGGACTGCTGAAGATGGTTATTTAAATTACTGAATGGCTTAATAGCCAAGTCAATAGTAATAAGTTTTCAAGCCATTCCCATTAGAGTATGTTAAGCAGTGGAGAAATTCTATGAAACTGTGCTTATTGGCATTCTAGTGATTGTTGAATATATTACTAGAGATATCATGAACATATTTTTCTTTGGCATTAGCTGCGGATGTGGATAGGCTGACTTATGAGTGATGCCATCTGATGTGTTTTCTTCTGATATGGATATTTCAGCCTGGAGAAAAGGAGGCTCAGGGGTGACCTTATCGCTCTCTACAGGTACCTCAAAGGAGGCTGTAGCGAGGTGGGGGTTGGTCTGTTCTCCCACATGCCTGGTGACAGGACGAGGGGGAATGGGCTTAAGTTGCGCCAGGGGAATTTTAGGTTGGATCTCAGGAAGAACTTCTTTACCGAAAGGGTTGTTAGACATTGGAACGCGCTGCCCAGGGAAGTGGTGGAGTCACCATCCCTGGAGGTCTTTAAAAGACGTTTAGATGTAGCGCTTAGGGATATGGTTTAGTGGGGACTGTTAGTGTTAGGTCAGAGGTTGGACTCGATGATCTTGAGGTCTCTTCCAACCTAGACATTCTGTGATTCTGTGATATTAAACTATTAACAGTTTTCTGTACTGTGTTTAAATCCATGGGATAGACAAAAAAATTCTACTTTAAAGTAACTCCTGCTGCAGAAGGCATGATTGTTCCCAGATATCCCTTCTAAGATTATGTGCAATTTCATTAAGCATTGCAATCACTTTTGCATTTTATCAACATAGGAAAAAGCATACTGGTAGGCACTTTATTTCAGATGATGGAAAAGAGTTAAAGGTTGAAATGAAAACCACATATGTGACACATATGCTTGCACCTTTTGCCTTTATCCCTCATATAACACAATATGTATATTTAGAGAGAAGCTAGACAAATGATTAATTCTGTCATTTTCCATTTATGTTGTTCATTTAGTCATTGTCCTATGAAATCTATGGATTTTATATGCTTCACAGAACACTATTTAGAATTACTTTTTTTTTTTTAATGTGACAAATACATTGCTAATTCATGAATTATTCATAGGTATTCATGGATATTTATCAAGGTCACCCATACGAACTACAAATACATTTTTAGTTTATTAAAAAACAAACAAAAAAATATTTGATATTATGCAATTTTAAATAGCAATGTATATAATAATGTATATAATATAATTTACATGAGTGTATCAAGTCAGTTTATTCAAGTTCATTCCTCTTTCAGTTATTTTCTAATTAGCTTTCTCTCCTTCTCATTCACTCATTTCTAACATCTGGAAAATATATACAGCTTTACTCTTCTATAAATGTCAATTCATTGTTGTAATTTGGTCATACTACTGATACTCAAACACACAGAAAGAGAATGAGAGGTTTTTATGTACTTAGTCAACTATCGTTGGGAGATAAATATGTGCTGAATGTTTTCTGCACATTTCAAGTGTTTATTATAAGAAAATACAATAAAAGAAGCACTCACTACAAAACCTTGTTCAGCTTTTCCATAAAAAAATAGTAATTTTTACATCCTTTCTCTCAAAAATGATAATAATTGCCTTAGTTTTGTTAATAAAATAGTACATTATATAAAGTTTACTACTTTAGGAATTTTATTTTAAGAATGACTGTTTTTTGTTTGTTTGTTTATATTTTACATTTGCCTGCATATCTCATCACCTGGATTTTAAGAGTTTATACTTCCAAAGAAAATATACATAAAAATTAATGCCGTAAAAATAAACTCTATCATATATAATAAATATATGCTAGGATTTTATTACTTGTTTTAGAATTACGACTCTTGGCAATGAAAATCTTATCCTCTGTGCTAATAAGCTAGCTGAAGAAACTGAATAGTAATTCCCTTGTTGAAAGATTTTTTCTATTTACCTTTTGGGGTCATGTGGTCACTGTTATTGTTCTACCACAGTCTTATGCCAGATCTCTTGAATTAATTCTAGAAGCTACTTCAGACTTGGATGGGAAAAACAGAAAGTAGAAATGCTAATATTGTGCAGGTAATTGAGTTTCCCTTTCCTTCTCTAATAAAACGACACAATATTCCTCATTTTTAACAGTTAAAATTGTGTGAAAGGTTAACAGAGACCTTTATATGTTAGAATAGTGACTGTATGCATAATTCAGACTTAGAGCAGCATTTAATATTTTTCTCATCAGATTATCATTGTTACCCCTGGAATGCTTTTGTTTTTCTATGTGTATGTTTATACATTGAAATTAAGGGACCAGGCTCTTAAGCAAACTGAAACATGTCTCCCAGTACAGTTGTGGAAACAATCAATTGAAGAAAAAATGTCATCATCCAGACAAACATAAGTGTATGGTAGACAAGCATAGACAGGAGTAAAAAGACACGTAGTTCACTAGTTCGTTGGAGCACTGGCTATCTTGGCCATGTGCAGGGTAGCTACTAACAAAGTTTCACCTACTTGCTTCTACCTAAATAAATTATAAACAACATAGTATGTACTAAGCCTTCATCAGAAAGGTTAAAGAAGTCTTCCTGTGAGGAACATAGATTGAGGCCAAACGAGCTAGCTTTGTAAATAAAATAAGATGCATGGTGATGAACTGCAAGCTTTGGGTGATTCTTTACGGAGCTGGCTGTCTCCATGTGCCATAAGATGAGCCACCAGGGAAGAAGACCGTTCTGGCTGAACAGGGAACTTTTGCTGAGTATCCAGGAGATAAACAGTGTTTATATCCAGTGGAATAAGCGACCAACAACTTTGGGGAATACAATGAAATTGCCAGTATATGCAGGGAGAAAAATCAGAAAGGCCACAGCCAAACACAAGCTCATCCTGGCCACTATGGTAAAGGAAATAAAATGATTTTACAAATATATTAATGGCAAGAGGAGGGCCAAGAAGAATCTCCATCCTTTACTGGATGTGGGGGGAACATGACTACCGAAGCAGTCTGAGGTTTGTAATGTCTTCTTTTCATTTGTCTTTACTAGCCAGACCACTTATCCTTGGAGTACTCAGCCTCCTGACCTGGAAGTCTGGGACAGGGAGCAGAAGAAACCCCCCACAGTTCAGGTGGAAACAGTTAGAGGCCTGCTGCTCCACCTGGACTGTCACAAGTCCATGGGGCCAGATGGGATCCACCTGAGGGTGCTGAGAGATCTAACAGATGTGATTGCTGAACCAATTTCTATCATCTATCAGTGGTTATGATCACCTGGAGAGGTCCCAGATGACTGGAGACTTGTTAATGGGATGCTCATCTATAAGAAGGGTCCTAAGGAGGACCCAGGGAACTAAAGGCCTCTCATCCTGACCTTGGTGCCAGGAAAGGTGATGGAACAGGTTGTCTTGAATGCAGCTACACAGCATATGCAGGACAGCCTGGAGATCAGGCCCAGTCAGCATGGGCTCATGAAAGGCAAGTCCTGCGTGACCAGCCTCATCACCTTCTATGACAGGCTGACCAGCATGGTGGCTGAGGGAAAGGCTGTTGCTGTAGTCTGCCTAGACTTCAGCAAGGCCTTTGACGTGGTCTCCCACAATATTCTCCTGGAGAAGCTGGCAGCCCATGGCTAAGACAGGTACGCTCTTTGCTTGGTTAAAAACTGGCTGACTGACTGGGCCCAGAGAGTGGTGGTGAATGGGGTGAAATCCGACTGGTGACCAATCACTAGTGGTGTTTCCCAGGGGTTGGTGTTGGGGCCCATCCTCTTTAATATATTTACTGATGATTTGGATGAGGGAATTGAGTGCACCTCAGTAAGTTTGCAGATGCCACCAAGCTTGGGGGAAGCCTCAATCTGTCAGAGGGTAGGAAGGCCCTGCAGAGGGACCTGGACAGGATTGGTCAATGGGCAGAGGCCAGTGGAATGAGCTTCAGCATGGCTAAATATTAAGGTCTGCTTTTTGGTCACAACAACCTCATGAAGTGCTACAAGCCTGGGAGAGAACAACTGGAAAGCTGTGCAGAGTAAAAAGATCTGAAGGTGTTGGTCAATGCTCACCTGAACATGAGCCAGCAGTGTGCCCAGGTGGCCAAGAAGGCCAATGGCATCCTAGCTTGTGTCAGGAATAGTGTAGCCAGCAGGAGCAGGGAGGTGATCGCCCCCCTGTACTCTGCTCTGGTGAGGCCGCACCTCGAGCACTGTGTTCAGCTTTGGGCCCCTCACTACAAGAAGGGCATCAACACCCTGGAGTGCGTCCAGAGAAGGGGTATGAAGCTGGTGAAGGGCCTGGAACACAGGTCCTGTGAGGAGCAGCTGAGGGAGCTGGGGTTGTTTAGTCTGGAGAAGAGGAGGCTCAGGGGAGACCTCATTGCTCTCTACAGCTACCTGAAAGGAAGGTGTGGGGAGTTGGGGGTCGGCCTCTTCTGACAGATAACTAGTGATAGGACAAGAGGGAATGGCCTCAAGTTTTGCTGGGGGAGTTTTAGGTTGGAAATGAGGAGACATTTCTTTTCAGAAAGAACAGTCAGGCATTGGCGTGGGTTGCACAGGGAGGTGGTGGAGTCCCCATCCCTGGGGGCTGTTTAAGGAAAAGTTGGACATGGCAATTAGGGACATGGTTTAGTGGGTGATATTGGTGGTAGGGTGATGGTTGGACCAGATGATCTTTTCTAACCTTAATGATTCTATGATTCATTCTATGATTCTATGAACCATAACTCCTGTCTGATCCAATATGACAGTCCTCAGCTATGGTGTGTGTGATTGTTTCTGCACACTGGATAATATTCTTGTTTGCCAGTTTATGTCTGTAAGCAAAGTTACAGTCTAGTTGTACAGTCTTGTTGTCTTTGCTGACCACCCCCTTCCTGGGCAACGACATTAGACATATATTGTGTTCAGTGAGAGAAAGCTGAGCTAAAGAGTTCTGTTTGTCTTATTCACGTTGGCCAGGAAATTTCAAATAATAAAATTGAATTGTGTTGTGGAAAAGATGGCAAAGATTCCTTTTGGCCATAACTTTCAACTAGGCAGGCACTAACTTGTGCTTAACTTCACAAGTGTGATTGAACAAAATGATGCCATTCTTGTGTATGTTTAAGTATATCTGGGTTTCTGAAGCGGACGTAGGGGTGTGTTCATACTATGATGGATTTTGTGTTGTCTTGTCTCAGGGTGGCCCACACAGCAATAGTACCAGGGCTGGGAGTAGCTCCATGTCATTTAGGAGGACCTCCTGTGACAGGGAAGTTATTTTCTTATAAAACACTTACAAACACTTGAAAGATCTCACTCACAGCTTTCAAACTTCCCAGTGATTGGTACATCCAAATGATCCATTAGGAGTAATAGAGCCACTAATCACTGAAAGTTTGATCAAAATACAGTCATTTCAGTTAGATGTCCAGGTTGAATATGAAAGGAAATCTCAAGATCTGAGAAGTCATCACTCTATTCATCTTTGTGAAGTATCTAATCTGCCTTTGGTTGCAAACACAACTGTTTTACTGTTTATTCAACATGGTCATAAATATGATGTTTATGATAGCATAAGTATCTCAAATATGTTTAAAGAGACGGACAAACAGCCACATACTAAAATGAGAATCACATCTGGATATGTTACAGTTGACTGTATCACAGAATCACAGAACTGTAGGGGTTGGAAGGAACCTCAACAGATCATCGGGTCCAACCCCCCATCTAGTATATGTACCTGGATATGTTACAGCACTAAAATTAATGCACTTTATGCAATGTGTCATAGGAAATAAAACAATAGAGTGAAAAATACCCTGCAGTATTGTTTCGTTTTAGAAGGAAAACTACTGAGTCTCAGTGCTTCAGTATATCAAATATATGTTTCATTGCGATAAACATACTGTGTCTTGCTGCACATTCTGCCTTTGCATTTGCATTGTGCTATAGTGTACTAAAGGGACCCTTGCAGAAAGCAAGGTAGTAATGTGATTACCTAATGAACTTAGAATGTCATGGAAACTACTTCTCTGAAAACAGTTAATTAAATAATTACAGAACGAGGGACTATAGTGTTGTAGTTTTTCAAGTACACTATTTAAGCTGTTACTGTTTCCTAAATTAGGTGGAACACCAAGAAATGTAATAAAGTAATTTTTCATATTGAATATTTATTTTGTAACTAACTAATCAAAGACTGCTTTTCTTTTTTTCATTTGAAAAACAACAGGCAGAAAGCAATTTAAGTACTGTAATTTATTTTTGATGGATGGTATATTTGAAGTAACTGAAAGCAAGTAATTTGAGCATGTAGCAATTAACATTCTGATCCCATTAAAGGATTCACATATGCTGACCCTTACCATCCAAGTATGGCTCTTAGCAGGTATGAGGTCTAGTTTTAGTTTCAGTTGTGAATAAGAACTGTTATACTTCCCTGTATTAGTTTGATATAAAAAGCCAAGAGATTCTACAAAACTGCTTTTACCACATCCAGATTTTGGTGGCCAAACTTTCTCTTGCTAGAAAAGAACCTGAGAACTTTCCCTCTGGGAAGGCACAAAAAGCAATCATGACCCAGTGACCTGTCAAAACTTATCTTTAGCCTAAATAAGATGAGCTAGATATTATATGATTGATATAAATTACGTGATTGCTTATGGTGTGGAGTCCCACCCTATGCACTTTCCTTTTTTCCTATTGTGTTTTTTTGTTTAATGCTTGTTGGAGAAGAATCAATGACACCTCAGGGACTCTGCTGTGCTTAACTGATTTCATCATTGGCAGTATGGCTCTAGTACAAGTGAATTTTGCCAAGTGTGTGGTGTGAAATAGCTACTCAACTTCCCCGGAATCTGGATCAAAAAGTCAGGAAATGCAAAAGGCAGTGTGTCATCTTTTTGCCATGGGGTCCCACAGCCATATAGTTATATTCTGTTATGTTACAACTTGTTGAACAACACAGTCTTGCATCACTTCGCAAGTATCTCCTAGTGAGAGCTAGGTTGTGGAAGAAGTGTAGTTTAATGCCTGGCTATGCTAAGCTATGAAATACCTTTCCTTTTTTCTTCAAAAAAGAAAGTCTGGAGCCAGATGAGCAAAATCAGTGTGGAGTCTTCTGCTCAGATTCTTTGCAGCAGCTCTGCCTTGATTATGAACCAATAGATAAGCCATAGTTTGTGAGTGCATGCTTCAGGTGAAGGAGGTGAGGGGTGGAGTATAAAATCAGAAAAATTAAATAGCCAACTTGGAAAACAATAATTCAAACAACAATTCCTTTTATATATGGTCCGTACAGATCTGCTCAGATTTTGAAAATGACTTGCTTAGAGAATAATATGCTTCTTCTAGAGAATAATGAACCTTTTTAGGCTAGTCACTTGATAATCTAGGAATGTTAATTCCTAAATGCCCATGTTCATTTGCTGACGTTATTTACAAATTTTAGACTAGTTTCAATTATATATATATGGGGAAAACAAACAAACCTCTTCCTATTATAAAGTAGTCCTATGCCTTTATTGCCAATAAACCAAACATACTGAACTCTAACTTTTGTTCTTGTTAAAAAGAATTACCTAACAAATAGGTGAATTGTTTTGATGTAGGAGGCTACCAACAGAAAAAAAATACTGAAGTTACAAAGGGCTCAACTCAGAATTGGGATCACCTCTCTAATGCTGATGAAACTTCCAGTTATAAGTTATAAGCTTAATTATGTTAGTAGTATCTCAGTAAGAACATATACTAGGTGTTTTCCTCCAAAATCTGAAATTGTCATATTGAGATTACATGAAAAAACACTGCTTTGTACTGCTTAGCTTAATTCCAAAGTATATTTTGATCTGTTTCAGCCAATCAAGTTGATCTTGGTTGAGAAAAATACAGCATCTCTGAGTAAAGTAAAATTAGGAAAATGACATAAAAATGTGTTTAAAACTAAGTGATATTTTCTGCCTATCTAAAGTTGAAGTAGCAAATAATTGCAGTTTAGATACTTTCTTTTCTTTCACCCTTTTATTTCTTTGGCTAAATCTTAAGTGAACAATGACCCCTTTCTGAAAGGGCACTGATGGCTATCTGGAGCCATTTTAAAGCTATTATTGAAGAAAATATATTTACTTTGACATCATCAGCCAAAGTATGCTTAATAATTGCATTTTAAACTAACTTACAGCTTTGCAATCATGTTATTGAAGTCTTTTCTTGGCTCCTCAGTTAACTCATCAGGATTGTGTAACAAAGAATAAAAGGATTTCTTAAACATTTTCTCTCTATTGTGGTATTGAAATAAAAAATAATAAAAATAAATCAGTAGTTGGCAACCAGTATATAGATTGTGAATAGGGTTTGTCAGTGCAAAATACGCCCACAAAATGAAGTAGAAAATAGTTCTTAGAATGATCCAGTAAGATTTCTGTTTTGTTTAGTGCTTTTTCTTTTTCTCCAATAATTTGAGGTGGTTTAAGTATATAACTAAGATGGACGTGCTCATGTTACAGTGATAGACAGCACCCCATGCTACAACTAGTATATCACAGAATCATCTAGGTTGGAAGAGACCTCCAAGATCACCGAGTCCAACCTCTGACCTAAAGCTAACAAGTCCTCCACTAAACCCTATCCCTAAGCTCTACATCTAAACATCTTTTAAAGACCTCTAGGGATGGTGACTCAACCACTTCCCTGGGCAGCCTATTCCAGTGCCTAAGAACCCTTTCTGTAAAGAAGTTTTTCCTAATATCCAACCTAAACCTCCCCTGGTGCAATTTTAGCCCATTCACCCTTGTCCTGTCACCAGGCACGTGGGAGAACAGACCAACCCCCACCTCGCTACAGCCTCCTTTCAGGTACCTGTAGAGTGCGATAAGGTCGCCCCTGAGCCTCCTCTTCTCCAGGCTGAACAGTCCCAGCTCCCTCAGCCGCTCCTCCTAAGACTTGTTCTCCAGACCCTTCACCAGCTTCATAGCCCTTCTCTGGACTCGCTCAAGCACCTCCATGTCCTTCTGGTAGTGAGGGGCCCAAAACTGAACACAGCACTCGAGGTGCGGCCTCACCAGAGCCGAGTACAGGGGGACGATCACCTCCCTAGCCCTGCTGGCCACACTGTTTCTTATGCAAGCCAGGATGCTGTTGGCCTTCTTGGCCGCCTGAGCACACTGCTGGCTCATAGTCAGCTGACTATCAACCAGTACTCCCAGGTCCTTTGTTCATTACCTCATGACTGTGGTGCAGCTACCCTTCGAGCTTTACTACATGACCTGGTTTTGGGACTTGTTGCTTCTGCAGTCTTATGAGGGCATGTTCAGAATCTCTAAAAGGTATGTTGCTCTACCAGAGCATGTAATGCAATAGCATTTAGTGTTGAATTGCTATAGAAATGTGTAGCTTGTTACAAAACAAATATTGATGAAATCATCTACTGCTGTTAGAAACAGTGCAATGAGTAATTTTATTCTAATAAGCTTTTTTGAATATATGGAAGCACTATTATAACAGTTAAAATAACTCAAAATATGAGACTATTGCTTTTGGTACTTCTTAATGTGGTAGCAGAGCTTTTCATTTAGATTTGTAATACACATTTATGCGAGTCCTCAAAAGAGTTTTGTTTGGAGTAAAGTATCTATTTTGTGATAAAATATTCACTTGAATTTGAATGAGAGAAGTCTGGAACAAAATACACATTAAAACTTACTAGAAGATGATTTTTGAAGTAGTTCAGTCTGAGCAGAAAATTAAGAAATATTGGGCCAATGACCTTATAAGAGGAAAAGGAAGGAAGATTAAAAAATAAAAAAATAAAAAGCAAAATATTCTTTGGGTAGTTTGACTATTTACTTCCCCCCTCTATCACCCTTCTAGCCTTACCAAGTGCTTTCAAAATGACACATAATTGCTGTTTTTACTCCCTTTCTGGTACACTTTGACATTAATGCATTCAAAGATATTGCAAATAATGTGCTAAACATTCTGTATTAATAGTGAAAATGAAGTTGAAAAGTCAGAATGATATCAGTTTCTACAGTTTAAAAAGTGTACATATTAGAGTATGTTTTGTTAAATAACTTTCCAAGTTCTCATTATCATTTGCATTTCCTGGTAGGGTGAAAGGTTTTAGGAAGCATTGAGAAGAAATGTAATTAATTAAAACAACGAGAGAAGTCATGAGGGAAGTTAGTATCTATTTACTCTCATTCTCATAATCATGATAACTTCTGGCTTCAGAAGAATTGCTTCAGAAGGACTTGCCAGTCTTGATAAGCTTACATTTTACTATAAATTAATTTCCATTTGCCATTTAGAAGACTAAAATAAGAAGTGGAACTGTTTTGCTATTATATTTATTTTTGATGATCTCTCAAAAACAACAGGTTTAGGCTCTTGGCATTAAGTTAAGTTCATTTTGATTTTCAGTGCATTGAACTATGTTGGGATTTGCCCTTTTGGGTTGAAAGGGAAGAAAAGAGGCAAAATGCTACTTTTCATTCTCTTCAGTCAAGATCTTTGTGGATGTACTTTTGGATCCACAGCTGTCTTGTCCTGTAAAGTCAAATCCTCTGCCTTGTGGAAACAGCTGATGAGGTTATAAAGCAGTGCATCTGACTATTTTCCTTTAATAATAATAATAATAAAATCCTTTTTAAACATCATGCTGCAGTCAGCTAGCTGTCTCCCTACATTTACCAAGATTTAAGCAAATTTGAGTTCTCCTCAAGTAGTTTAAGATATGTATCTATAGCTCATACAGTCAACTTGAAACCTACATACTGGGATGCAGGGACTGCAAGCATGAAGACAGGCATTAGGATCACCTCTTATTCTTTTTTGATAGAAGTTCCCCTGAGAACTATTTTTTTTAATGTGAATGCTGACAACCCTGTATATCATCGTTGCAGGAAATAAATCTGTATTTTTACACTTCAGTCTTCCACTTAAGATATTTTAGGGCCAAATTTATAAAGGAGACCTCCCCAGGATTATGAAAAACTGGATTATTTCACCTTATCATAAGGTTTTTTTCTCCTTGATATCAGCCATGATAAACAAGTTCTCATAGGTAAACATAATTGCATGTAATTGGACATTTGAAGGAAAACATGAAATACATCACGTGGTTCTCCATTATGAACTGAAATCAGTGGTACAAATGCAAATCTGTAAAACCAGAAAGATGTGTTATAATCATATTTCCAAGACACAACTTGCAAAGGCTTTGAGTGATTCACATAAAAAAAAAAAAATATTGCATTATAATTTTACCCTGAGATCATGACATCAAATGTATTAAATGTGTCTATGTGCTTCAGGAAATCTTTTTAACAGCTTTCTTTAGTTAATTTTTTTTTTTTTTAAGGTAGCCTCAGATTTTAATTTTGCTTTAAATAATTAAGCTCATTTTAGACTGAAGTGAATAGAAATATAAACCATAATTTTCTCAGTGAGAAAGTTTGATTAGTTCTATTGCCTTTTCTGGACACTGAAATGCTGGTCCGCTGATTAATAATGTTAGCATTTCATCCACTGATATTAATCATTTTAGGTCTACCAGGGTTTTTTAATTTTTGGCAGTTATAATTTTACGTTGATTGTTTTCATTTGTGGGAGTCATTTTGTGATGCTTGACACTTATAAATACATACTTCATAGGTTTCAAATAACCTACCTGCATGGGGCCAACTGTGGTTCATAATAGTTACCATGATTAGACATTGTTATCTTTTCATAAAGTTGGAATAGGCTTATGATTATATTTAAATTACAATTTATAGGTTTGCTATTAATATGCAGTTTATTTAATGACTACTTTTAGCAAGATCCATTCTCTATCACTGAATACTTAGATTGAAGGGTAGATAAATTGAAAGTATTCTTATCCTTCTGATTTAGCTGGAGAGCTGCACAGATCTTACACAACCTAGAGCTGTACTTCCTTTAAAGTATGAAAGGTTGCACATTTTATATAAAAATAATTTCAGTGCAATTACAGATGAGGCTTAAAACCTTCACGTTGCATTACTAGATTGTGCCCAGCCCAAGGTGAGGCTGAAAAGTGAGTCTGTAGGACAGTTCTTGAATATCTGTCGTCATGAGAAATAATTTAGGTACTTTCTCATTCCCTTATAAATCATTTGATATAGTAGGATGCCACTAAACATACATTAACCTGTGGTCTTTTAACAGTATGAAAAGGGAGAAAAAAGATGAAAGACCATATTTCATATCCTCAGCGCAGATCTGTCTGAGATAACATAGCCCACGTATAGTGTATGTATAAGCAGTAGACACACTGTATACAGTGAAATCTTACATGATGCATTATAGATACACGGATTTTGTAAAGCAAACTTACAGCTTTGGTGGAAGTAATATTTCTGGTTGTCGGTGAAGTTCAACTAATTCACCTGAGGATTCAGTGTTTTTTTTAGAGTTTTCTTGATTAAAATATAGAAAATTCCAAGCCAGAGTACTTTATATTCTCATGACAAATTTCCTTCTCGATGTGATATATACCAAGACAAGATTTCCATCATGCACGGTATTAAAGAATGAAGAATGGTAATATATGGAAAAATTAATGGATTCCTTTATTTCAGTGTAACTGGAGTGTCATCTTTGCGCTACCTAAAGATTAGCTTGGATCTGAACCTTTAATGCATTTTGGAAACATTACATTCCTCTATAAATTTAACCTGTTTATTTCCTTTGTTATCTTTGTTGGAGCTATTATTAGGCAACTGGGCACTGCTGTGAGGGCTGTCTTCTGAGACAGACACCAGGCAGATATTAAGACCTTGAACAAGCATTTTTATAATGCTCATTTACTACTGTTTGGACTGGTCTAGATGGGTGTTATCTGCTGCCTATGAAGCTCTTCTGGTTTCTTGAGGCCAGTGTTAACTATTTACTGACTGACTCCAACTCATCTGGTTACTTATAAAACTTGCAAGCTGGATCTCAGTTTTACTATTTTTGTGCAACTGTACCAAACAAGACCTACTACAAAATAATTTTATTCCTACACTAAGTCATTGTGTTATATCTGAGTGAGACAAATGGTACAATATCACAGATAGTTCACTATACTCTATTACCTCAAAGACACATATAAGTTAGGAAGTTCTTTAAACAGCAGGATTCTCAGTTTTAGGTTGCATTAGTTAATTTTAGGTTTATATTAGTAAATGTGCACCATTTCTTCCTGTACTCCCTGTGAAAAACAATACATTGAATAGATTGATGAATTCAGACATAAACCTCAAAAACCATAGCAATGCTTTGAGTCATTCACCTGTTCTCTTGTTTGCATTGTGTATTTGTTTTTGTTTTTGGTGTCATGTTGATTTAAAGTAGAAACGCCTTAAGGCATGAACTCAAGTCCTATAAGAGACTATAAAATATTTAGAATAGACTGCCATGTTGAATCTGAAGTTTTAAATTTCATGTGTTGTAATAACTAAACCTCTCACAATACCTTTGAGTGAAGTTCAAGTGACAGTGTCTCACAGGAGGTGATTCCGGAATAGTCTGTTTATTAAAAAGGAAGCTGTTTGCACTCTTTATCATAAAATATATAAATACAAGAGGAAATAGAATATAGGGAAAAAAAATTAAGTAGCATACTTCATTGTTTTTTAAGAACACAAAAGTATATATATATATATATTTAATATTGCTGCCTAAGAAATAATTGTTTTATATATAGAAAGCCTCAGAGTCTGAGGAACAACATTGCATGTGATGTATGAACTTTAATATAAGAAAATTGCAGGTTCTGACTTAATACAGTTATTAAGTGATATTCAGATATAGGCTTCAAAGTCAATGCCAATCATTTGATCCTGGAGTGAACTTAGTTGAAAAATGTCTGTGTTCTTCATCTGTGGAAAGCAATACAGATTGTTGGCAATATTGATTTTAATCCTGAAAAGCAGAAAGACAACCTCTCAGGGGAACTTGCCCTTTTAAATACCAACCGAAGCATTAAAATTACACCTTTACTTAATACTAGTTTTTAAAGGGAAACAGAGGTTGGTATTTAGTCCCTGGTTAAATCAAGGTGGTATCGTATTCAACAATGGTGTTTTAAGTGGAAGGTTCCACAGACACAGCAAATTTCAAAAATCAAAATCTTAACTAAAACCAACTGCTATGTATACGTAGACCTTTATCATTTCGTATGTTTGGAAAGGTAACTGGTATTTCCATGATACGGGAGATGTTAGTAGCAGAAAGATGTAATAAGATGTAGCATCTAAGGAGAAGAGACAAAAAGTATTGTATGTCCCATTAACTATGGAAACAAGAAAATCATTATATTATTAATGTATGTCTGAGGATCTCCTGGGAGAAAAAGGAAGTCTGGGAAGAAAAAGGAAGTCTGGGAAGTACTTACTGCAATGACTCTGGAAATGGGTCAACAAACTGTGCACATATAAGCAATCATGGTCTACCTATCTTTGAGGTGTATTAGTTCTCACAGAAAATGCTGTTGATGATGAACTTCGCAAGAATAGCAAGTTGCTTGAAATACAGCAAACATGACTGGGAAGATTTCCTTGAAGATGGAACATTTCTGGCACTCGAAGTTAACTGTTAATTCACTTCTGGTATAGCTGGTAAGATAGAATAGTATGTGGCATCTAGGGTGTACAGTCACTAATTGTGTATTACGTTAAAGGCGTATGTATTATTCAGGTGGTTCTTACAAGAATGCTACCTGCTGCTGTATAGGCATGTTTCATACTGGTGAAGGTAGCACTTCCAGAACCCAAAGTACTCAATATTAATTGTGCATTTATTTGCTTAGAGTTATGTATTATTTTTTTAATTATAAAATAGGATGGCAAAAATATGAATGGCATCTGAAGTTTAAGATATTTTTCACTGCCAACAAAGGTCAGTTTATAAAATAAGGATTTAAATACCGATGTTTTTATTCCCTTTTTGTGGTTGATTTTGAGTGCTGATTTCTCAGACAGTGAATGTAGCAAAGAGCTTGATTTGTAAAGAATATTTACTTCTAGCCTGATCATGGTAATATGATTCAAAAATCTCTCCTTTCACTAAGCTATTCCTATAAAGGATTATACATTCCCAGTAAGCTGTTAAGCCTGAAGAGCTTGGGATATTCCTTACCTCCTAGAACAATTCCAGTTAGACCATCCATAGGATAGATAGATGAATAAATGTATCCAGCATGCACTGCTCCTTTTGTGCTGTAGGATGTAGTCCTATATAGCTTCATATAGTCCTATAGCTTCATATGAGCACATAGTACATGAGCATCCCTAATATTTTTCCTTTATCCCATATTTTTCGTAATTACATTATTAAAATTTGTTACTTTGTGGTCTAGAATTCTAGGAAAAAGTTGTTCCCAGGCAGGATATAACTTCTGGATTTGATTGCATTCAGTGAATAAAATAAACCACACCTGAAGGGTGTTGGGTGAGGTGCTATGGGAACCAGTGGCGAGTCAGCTCTGAGAAATTTCCCACTTCCAGAAATATTACAGCTCATAAATTTGTTCAATTGTACATTGAAGTGTTAAGTCGTGGTAATAGGCACCTTAAGAATATGCACAGTGCCAGACTTTGTCTTTGGGAGACCAAGAACATGAAAGAAGTAAGCAGGGATAAATAGCACACCCGGACCCCAGGGATGAGCTGTTTTATTTTGAGGTACTACCTTTGTGCACATGGAGGACTATGTCTGTCTAGCAAAGGAATAAGAGTTGTAAAGCAATAATTTTGCATTACGTAACTTTCAGGACATTTCTGTACAAGTTATTTGAGGTCTTTAAGATGAAGCTTTTCATTACGCTTTTTAAAAAATTACTATAGGTGGTGTAGTGTTAAGGGATTAAAAAGATTTCACTGCAAAATAAAACTAAAAATTTGGAGATGAGATACTGTATTGTAATGAATGATGATAAAGAAACAAACAAAAAAGAAAACACCATTCTCATCTGCCTTAATTTAAATTTTTAATTTTAATTTTTTATCTTATTTTTATTCTTATCAACTGTTCGGTGAAAGTCTTTATATAACTGTGCATTTAATGAAACTGCAGTTGTTATAGATGAAATGATATTCCAAAGCGCGTCAGACATTCTTCAAAAAAGCTTGTACTATATGAAAATATTTCACTGAAAAACATGTTAAAAATCAAAAAATCCTTTGGATGTTTGAACCACTGTGTGTTTGATCCAATCAAACAATCCACTGGATGGGCATACGTGAGAAGTTCATGACCTTCTCCCCCTTCCCCCTGCAGAAGATAATGCTGCAATATCAGTACATATTTTTATATTTATTAGAAGCTTCTTGAACTTTCACATAAATTTGAGAGAGCTAAAATCAGATTTCTCAGAAATCTTGGAATCACCTGTAGCTTTTAAGGCTAGAAAAAAATCACCTCTGAATGCAATGGTTTTGTATTTTGCAGCAATGTCTTTGAGAGATTTTTTTCTCTTCTTTCTTTTTCTGTCTGGTCTGATTAATTAGTCCCTATCACCTGGGTAGATAAAGCAATATCAGAGGTAAAGGAAGAGTTCTGTTATTTTTGATCCTGATGCATTCACTGGAAGCAACTCCTCATAAATCCATTCATTTATGTATTTAATATGAAAACATGGATTTTAAGGTTACAAACCTTAGTTTAACTTAATTTACAGTATCTTTCCTTTAATACATGGATGCTGCAAACACTCCAGTCAAATTGTGGATGCTATCTTCTCTAATATAAAATATATATCTCAGTTTTTCAAACTGAATACTCAAGCCATGAAACAATAGCACAAGCTATGCAGACAAGTTTTACATAAACATTCAGATTTGTTGCAATTTAGGAACAGAGCTAACAAATACAGCAAATATTTCAGAGCCTGAGTCCAGCTGTGTTTGCTGGTTAACACAGGTACTCTGAAGCCTTGCAGAAATACTAACTTTATTTATTTATTTTTGCCTGGGACTTGAGAACTTTTTGTGTAAGGATTTTATTTGAAAACAATATAATAGCTTGATCGTAAATGCAAAAAGTAATATGATAAAGTAATGATTGCATTTGCAAACCAATAATTTTCAGTGACAGCACTTCTTTGATCTGTGAAAAAAATCCATTACTTTTCAGGATGAGTACAATAAATTTTGTATAAAATATTAAAAATACTTATTAGTTATGGTAATAAATTGCTGTAAAACTTAACTGCTTATACTGAATGAATAATGAGTTTTGAAGCTTGAAACATAAATAATCCTTCCATATAAGGGTGGAAAAGGACCATAAAAACAACCTTTCTGTTTATGTAGCCTTAAAAGAGGATTGTGGAGATGCAGTATTTTCTGGTACACAGAAGTCCAGACTGTGAAAGCATTCTGTATAGGTATGCTATAGGTCTTCAAGACTTGACTGCTTTCTGTGATGCATTTAATGTCCTTTTGGTGTGTAGTTACACATAGTTTGATCATACTTTGTTTTGTTTTGTTCCTGCTTGGTGAAAATAATTGTAGGCTCCCTAATAAGAACCAATTGGAAATATCTATGTTGAATCCACCATATCAGATTTCTGAATTAACATTTTTTTCCATTTGCATAAATGCATACCAATACAGGCACATGCTTATACACAAGCACTCACATATGTAACTATGAGCATATTTCACCTGTTGGAGATTGATCATACCAGTCTGTGTTAGTTAGCATTTTTTTGTGCTATAAATTGCAGGTAATTGAATGTTTAATTGACCTTTGTTAATGTGATCATAATGCAATTCCTTCTATTGTGATGATTTTGGGAATATATACCTGCCTTGAATAATGTGGTGGGGAAACATAAAGTAGACACTGCTGTACTGTATTCAGCAGTCACCAAACTTAAACAAACCCACTGGTGAAAAGTCTGACACAGTTCTACTATCCCAGATGCACAGTGGAGTATATTTTATAAGTAAGTCTGTTCAAGAGGTATGTTTTTTTGCCTGTCACTTTTTTTTTTTTAAAAAAAAAAAAAAAGCTAGGTAACCATAGGACAGAAAATGGATTTGGTCATAGTCATACTTGTGCTGTTCCCGCAAGTTATCAGTGTATGGATTCTTCATTACAAGTCAGAAGAAAAAAAAAAAAGGTACCCTATAACTTGTATAGCTCCCTTAAAATTTGAAATAGGGATTTTAATTCTTTCTTCTCTCCAGTGCTGCAGAGCAGTTTGGTATTTCAAATAGGCCTGAGGGTAGGAAAGTATCGGTAATTACAGTTCTGGGTACCTATCACATAAGTGAAGTACAGAAACAGGTAGAAACAATAATTCCCAAAGCTTACTCTTTTGAGGCTTCCCTTCATACAACTTGTAAAATTGTACAGTTATTTCAGGTTTCAATATTACCACCCTTATTTTTATGGAGAATGGAAGATGCTTTTAAAAAAAAAAAAAGGCAGAGTCATTGTTCAAACATAATTAATTATTTGGTTTGGTTCCAGAAGTTCACCTCTGTTTTAGTAACATAATTTGATCACTATAAGCTTTTGATAATTAATAAGATACTGCTTATACACAAATAATACTTTACATGTATGGTTCATTTTGTAATGTTCTAAACAGGAGAGGCAGCGATATAAATATATCAGTGAGCTTTGGTGAAAAGAGCAATAACAAAACAGAAACTGCCACTGTGTGGTGTTTAGGACAGCTTTCAGAGAAACCCCCAAAAGGTGATGTACCAGGTGTGTTGGTGGATAATTGCACTTTGAAGGAAATCATGGAAGCCTCATGTGCAGAAATCTCATATTTTGTTAACACACATTGTATGAATGGTCTAGTACTCCTTGTGTCCTCATGGTCCACCTGTTAGCTTCTTTCATTCCTGCCAGGCTCTTTCAGAGCATATTTTCAGATATTTTATATAAGTCATGGTAGAGTGAAGCAATGCCTTCAATTGTTTTATACATGCTAATTTTCTGTCTCTTGTAAAGGAAAGTGAAAGGTTATTAACCCAAGTTTTGGCTGGCCTGTGGTGGTTCTCCCTATATATTTTGTCAAGTCCTTCGAGTAATTTTTTTCTTTGCTTCCTAGTAGTTTATATCACTCAAGGGAGTCTGGATAATATAGCAAATTGTAGAAGTAAAATAAAGCTGTAAGTATGTGTACATAAACTACTACTGCTTTTGGCCTGCTATACATGCAGAGGACAGTGTTTCATCAGGGAAAAAAAACTACCCAAAATGTATTTAAAATTACGTTTAGTGAGATGCACTGACAAATTCACATTTGCGGAATGGGAGTATTCTCCTTGACCTGCTTACAATGCAAAGATAACTCATAGTGATGGAGCACCAAAAGCAACCCACAGAAGTTAATGATGCTTTAGATAGACTGTCCATCCTTTCATTCAGATAATTCTCTGTTCTAACATTTCCACCACCTTTTTAATTATAAGGTCAGAGAAAACTACAGTCTTTTTATCATAAACTTTATAAGACAGATAAAAGACCAAGACAGAAATATTTTGTTAGTCAACATTGCTTTCAGAGTTGTTAGCATTCCACAGACAAGCAGAGATTAAAGTGGCACAGCTTTGTAGTGTGGTGTCTTGAATCACTCATGGTCTTGCCCATTTTTTTGTACTGAGCATTACTTGCTTGGATTGGCAGCATTCCACATTATTAATGCATGAGCCAATTCACAGTTCTTTCTTCCCCTATTACTTTAATTTTTCTTTGCTACGAATAATGTGCCTGCACATCTTTAGTACTTGGTCATGTTCTGTTTCTCTTTCAATCCTAAACAAGAAAAACAAGCTGAAATCACAATTAAGTATTAATAGCTTAGAATACTGAGGATGGCAAAATGATTCATTAGTTTTATCTCAGAAAATTGAGATGTTTGTTCGTTAATCACAACTTTATGAATCGATAGTTTAACGGGAAATTTATCTTTTTTTTTTTTTTTTTCTTGGAAAAGTAATTGACATTATTTTATCATGATTAAAATTCATCTCTTCTAAGTACAACAGAAGCTTGATTTTATATTTATTTATTTATTTATTTTTGTAGGAATAACTAAAAGCAACTACCTCTTTCATATCTGTATGCTTAGTCATGTTTAGGAAAAGGGCAGGGTATTTTCACACACGCAACCAACAGAAGAATGTAATTATACTGAAGAATACAAATTGAATGAAGAGTTCACTCAGGCTATGAAATAGAGCCTCCAATTCTTTAGCTAAAATACACACGCAGAAAATTAGTCATATCATGAGTCTTATTTATGTTGTGGGTGTGACCGCCTGATGTATTTAAAGTCATGTATTGTCTTAGCGGTCAGTATTCCTTGATTTAACCTCCCAGATGCTATTCTTTAATGCCCTTGACAGAGCATTAAAAGTGACTTGGGGATCTGAGGACCTCATTTCTCCAATTCAGGTCTGCTTTCTTCAGTGCATTCTCTAAATAATAGCAAGCGATTCTCTGCTTGTAGTATTGCCAGTAATGGTGGGTCCTTATGGTAGGGCCTTTCCCACTTACAGCCTAGTTTATGTATGCTCTTGACTATGTCATGACTTTCAATTCAGTATTTTTTCCATAACGATCCTTTTGGTTTTCAAAGGCAGTATGTGAAGTAATCCCACAGAGAGGGCAGATAAATAGTATGGCTTGCCATGATTGTTCACAGCACATAAAGACTCTGTATGTTACTAGGTGCCAAAGATATACCTTAATTCGCAGCTATAGTTTGTATTAAATTAGCTTTGTTTTTGCTACCAATAAGCATAGCTGTAGTTAAATGGGATTTGTTCAGATTTTACGTATCTTTATAAGGGAATTTGAGACCTTGCATAGCGCTTAAGATCATGGTGATGTTGCTTGGTATTATGTCAGGACCTTTTTTTGTTTCATCACTCCATCAGTCTTTATAGGCACCTGAGGGCTGTACAGAAATATCCATACAGTCAGAGGTTTCATCGCACCATCCACAGTCAACCCTTATTTCACATTTTCTCCTACTTGATATAGCCTTCAAACTGCTTTGATCTGGCAGAGATTATCACTGAGTTGAGTTAAACACATTATAAAATCAGTTTTCCTCAGTATCTTTGTCTCGCAACTATTTGGGTGGTTTTGATGCCTCCTATTAATTATGTGGAGCGTATCTGTGACTTGCAATGTCCTGTGTGAAGAACCCTCTTCTGTTGGCTCATTTAATTATCAGAAGTGTTAGTTCATAGATCTTAAATAATATTCATGAATAGTTCATACCTATCCACTTTTTCCATGCCCTATCGTAATTTCCTTTACATTCTGAAGAGCCTTAGCTTATTCAGTTGCTCCTTGTACAGGAAGCTTTTCCACACTTTTGGTAGTACTTGTTATCCTTTGGATTTTCTTTATTTCTTAAAACTTCCAATGTACCATTTGCTTTCTTGACTGCTGCTGAGTGCTGAACTGATGTACCGCAGAGCCACATATCATGATACAGAGATGATCTCATTCTGGCCACTTTGTGTCTATCCACTCAGTCTTGTAATGGCCTGCAATTCTTAACAGTCAGCCTTTGCCCTTTATACCCTGAATAACACTGTATCAAACTGTCAGCCAGCCAATTCCTCTCAAGTAGAAAACATTTATTCTGATGTACACCAATTCTAGACTTTCTCCTGTTTCTAAGCATGTGCCTAGTAAGACATTAACAAGATCTGAAGGTATCCAGATCTGTGTCTTTTTTTTCCTCCATTGAGATCACATTTATCATTCTTTAGTCCTTAGACATTTAGTCTGTTTTAAGCATGAAAATATATACTGCAAGTAGTAATTTAGCTATTTCATCCCTTAGGTCCTTTAGGCAGACACCTTGCTGTTATTCTCCCCCCACTTTTCTCCAAAATGTCCTTCCTTGTCCGTCCTTTTCTTAATTTAATCCTCCAACTTACTGGACTGCTTATCTGTTTGGTTTTGGTTTAGATGTGGATTTTGTGTGTGTTTTTCAAAAAGAAAACCTATTTCTGGTGAAACATATTTTTACACCAGTAAAATGGGTTGTTGCTGTTGAAAGTGGTCTCATCATTACCTTGTGCTGGAAAAGTGTGTTGCGCTCATCTGGGAAAAGCAGTGTTGTATTAGTTATTTGAAATACTTCAGAATTTAAGATCATCAACATATTGTATTGGCCGTATACAATATGAAAATTCTAATGAACATATTTTTATGAGGTTTTGTGGCTCCACAGAGGCCTTTAAAACACAGTAAATGATGTATTAATCTGAGATCATGGACTTGATGTTGCAGTTCTTGGTTCCTTGTATATTAGTTTTTCCACGCTGGTAGGTATCTAAGATTTTTTGCTAATTAGAAAAAATATTATATTCAAATTCTGTTAATGCTGCTTCTTTGTACAAATTAGAAAAGCAATGTCAGGCTTTTAGCTTCATTTGGATGCCTGCATTGAGGCAATCACAAACATGAAAATACCTCATCTTGGACATGTTTCTTTTTGACGGTTTTTATTTCTCCCTTAAGTCAGAGGGTTTTACTATTTTGAAACTACAGAAGTGAAAGAAATTAATTTAAGTATTCTTAAATTTTAAACAGTTTTTGAAAAACTGATTTTTCTTCTGTAGGATTCAAAACTTCTATGGGAGTTTTCCAGTTTATCTCAAAGAATTTAGATTCAAAAGCTCATTGCAAGATTTGAAAGACTTGCAGACTGAAAAAGGTAACAGTGCCAAACATGAGCTACTCTAAAGACTATATCAATAAATATTTATATTTTAGCTTTATATTTAAAAATAACTAAAACAAATAGGATAGATTGATAGGTAGTGCTAAGTAGACTGTATTTCAGACAAGGTTTTAACTTTCAAATTTAACATTTTAGTTACATGGCTGAGGTAGATTTGCTGAGGTCTAAATTACACAAATATCGTTATTTCTATAATAACTAATACGTTGCAAACAAAGCTTGCTTTTTCTAAAAAAAAAAAAAAGTGATTTACTTCTTGCTTAACAAAAAGAAATAGATTGATTTGTTTTAGACTGTCTTACTTTTAAACTCAAGAAACTTGATCTTAATTTTCAGTCCCATCCCATAAATAACCATGAAATTCTGATAGTAATGGAACAAACATATATGGTATAATTTGAAGGCAAGCAATATTAAGTTGTCCTGTAGCCCTGATTCTCTTATTACTGTTGCTGTCCAAAAATTACAAGCTATTAAAAAAAGTGAATATAATGGTCTGACAGGCTAAATATCCTTACTATATTTTTCTCTTCATATGTTAATTTTTAAATTAAGATTTAAAACTGTTTTTATAAATCTTTCAAAATTTATCTTAAAAAAATAATTGCAGAATGAATTATGGCTTGATAATAGGTAACCCTTTTTTTCTGAATGAAAACATTTCTAAACTTTCAAACCCACTTTTAAGCTAGTTTTTGATTCAGTAAATCTTCTAAGATATTTATATTACAGGGAAATTTTCTCTTTATGCTTTTGTCTAACCAGCCATCTTTGTCAGAAAGAGCATCTTTGCTAAATGGCTGCATAAACATTTGGGATGCTATTGTTATCAGCGAAATTATCCAAGTGTGCACGTTTTTAAAACATGCCATTATGCTTAGGTTGATAGCCTAGGAAGATAACTTTGAATACCATGTATTACACAACCTTTATCAACTGTCTTGGCACATCAGCCTCTTACTTGTTCACCACAGAAGCATCTAAATGAAAATATATATTTGTTACTGTAGTAACAAATTGTATAGCATCAGGAAGGTAGTCTTTTCAAACTAACATGCAAGCTAAGGAGACATTATAGGCTTGTGACTATTCACTCCCTTTCTATTTCTTTGAGAAAATAGTAACAAGGTTGCACTTGCTATTTCTTCATTTCTTTCTTTGTGTTTTTCCACTTTGTACAAAGAAGCAATGACAAAATTTGAATACAACATTTTCTCTAATTAGAGAAAAGCTTCAACACCTACCAGCCTGGAAAAAAACACCAAGATACAACTAACATTTCTCTAACTTGTTAAAGCATAGTATTGAGAGAGAGAGAGAGAGAGAGAGAGAGAGAGAGAAACACATTTTGAAAATAATTTCTTCTGCAGTTCCTTCCCATGATCCAAATTTACAATTCCATTTTTCAAGTGGAGTAAATCCCTTCTTTCTGTACACCCTGTAATTTAGTTCAAAAATGTTTTCTCCTTACAAACTTTGACAAACCTTACACTGTGGAAAATCTTAGAATCAATAAATGCTGCTTCTTAACCATCTATTCTTCAGAGAGCCTGGATATGACCTTGCTGTTATTACTGCTACTCCTAGCCTTGTCTGGGGATCAGTACATCAAACATTTGAGACCATTTGATTTGTTTGTGTTTGGAAATCAGAAGGCTGGTGTAAAATGGCAGATCTGCATGGCTGAGGATTGTTACTGAAGGACGGAGAGCATCCAATTAACTGGTGAAATTTATGAAATTCAGAAATCCACAAATCTCTCCTGAAGTGTAGTTCAGCGAAGCTGAAAGTCACACTAGTGATCCAGTTTCATATGGAGACAGGCCACTTTCACCTGAAATTATACAATGTGATACCTTGGCTGTACTTCAGGGGATGGCAGATGGTGCCAGGACCTTGGCGGAAGCTTTCTGGATGTAACTTAGGCAATTCTGGCTGACAGACAAAACTGTTAAAATACTTGAAGGCTCCTCAAATGTTGGAAAAGCTAACATGAGTTTTCTAACTTTATCATACTTCTGGATGTACATCTGAGTCAAAACTGAATTTAGCCCTGTGCCTCCACCCGTTATCACTTGCAGCCGTTCCTTCTTGATTTTGAACTCTGCGTTTTGAACCCTTCTCCAATTTTCAAGATTGTTGTTGTTGTTGTTTTTCTTTTTCAAATATGAATTAAAAATTGAAGTGGAGGACAGCTGTAGTTTTACTTCATAAAAATTGACCATTGAAAACCCTAACAATAGTCTTGAAATGACACACAGCTCTTAGGCCCTCAAATTTTAGTGTTTGTGACTCTAGGTATAAGAATTGCGTGGTGTGAGGTCTATTAGCACAGTCATTTTGTCTCTGACTTTTACTGTGCAAATTTAATTGCTTTGGTAGTGGTGTAAGTTAGCTTTTTCAGGTGTCTGGATTGTCTATATTGTATTCTAAACTAACTTTAAACCAGTAAATCAGTTTTCTTATGAAAATTATTCATCATCTAATATACTACCCTTTTAGATTAACAGCTTTGCAGCAGGTACCTTTTCAATATTGCGATATCCACAAGAAATTCAAAACTCTCTGCTCTCAAAAGCAGAGTTCCAGATTGTGAAGAGACATCCCAAACAATAGTAAAAAGAAAGATAATAAAAGATGCCTCCTAACATTGCAAAGATAGTTGATATTTTTCCTTATATGTGAAAAGTCAGCTTAAAAGAGAAAGTTGGCTTGGCTTAGAAAAATTAGAAAAATTCTCAAAGAATTATTACTTCTCATCAAGTAAATATTTTGTCATGCCAGACCTGTCGTGTTGACAGGTTAGTATCTACACCTAGTTAAAACCCATATGAGAAACAATTTCATTTTTCTCACCATGTGATAGAAAGATTATCGTTTGATGTATAATTACATATGTATTAGAAGATTTCTTAAAGATGGCATATGAGTAAAGAAAAAGAAAATGTATTGGAGTTAGTAATTAAAGGTCTAACATAATGTTCTCTGAATTGTAGCAGTTCGGATTTTTTGAATTCACCACATTAGCACCTGATTATATCAAATATTTATTTGAAATATGTAGAGTGGATTCACACTCACCATCTCGGGCTTGAAGAATGAAGTGGGTTTGCAAGTAAATTTGAAGGCAGTGAACTTCAAAGTCCTTTAGACATATTCGGCAAAGTAGTCTTACTATACCAAGCCATGTTCAACCTTTTATGTTAAAAAGAGTGTTATTCCGTATACTTCTGTTCATTGTATTCCAGATGAGCATTTGAAAATGAGTCATGAGTAAATGAAATGAAAAGTATTTCTGGTAATTTTGTCAGTCTCATGAAGACCTTAAGAGTTACAGAATGAAAAGTAGATGTTGAGCTGTTCTTTCATAGGAACTTAATAGAATTGTAGAATCATAGAATCGTTTGGGTTGGAAGGGACCTTAGAGATCATCTAGTTCGAACCCCCTCGCCCTCTTCCCTTGGCAGGGACACCTTCCACTAGATCATGTTGCCCAAAGCCCCATCCATCATAGCCTTGTACATTTCAAGGGATGGAAGAATTGTATGGACTTAGGCATTTTTTTTTTTTTTTTTCTGGGCGATATTTTGCCTGCTCAAAGGGATCAGCTGTATAACAGGGTTTCCACGACTTCCATAACGTACATGCTGTACATCTAGCATGCTTTTAAAATAATACTGCCAAGCATGCTCTAAGTGTGCAGTATATTCTGTGTGTGCCACAGCTCAAACTGTCAGCATCATTGAGGATGGAAATGATATTTAGTTCAAACTCTTGGACATTGCCAATTTCTGAAACTTTCATGTTGCAAACTCTTCTGCGTAGCTCTGAGTCTGAACAGAAGTATTAGCAAGATGGTACAAATCCTGAAGTAAGTATTGCCATAATTCACAGATAACTTTCAGTAGGAAATCTAGAAATAAGTGCTTGAATTTGTACCTGCAAAACTCTACTTATTTTGAAATAAAAGACCTTGACTCTTCTCAAGTAATAAAAACTTAAGTAGCCTTCAAAGGACTTTGCAACCCTAGATTGCTTTTGCTTAAGCACAGACTTAGAAGGTAAATTCTAAATGCTTGTGCACATTATATATATCAGTAACAAAGCAAATGTGCCCTTTATAACATTTTAGGTCAGTAAAATCACTAAGCTAATAACAGGGCATGATGTAGTACATAAAACCATGTAGTTTTCCAGATTCAAATAGTTGGCATGTTCTGACCTCAATGGAGGATGTGGGGTATACATATGTAAATTGAAATGTCACAAAAATTAACCAATTATTTAAAATATAGAAGTATGATGCTTCTGTATTAATATTGAATAATAGTTCTGAATGTTATTCTTTGATCTTTTGGAAGGTATCTGCAAGAAAAAAAGACCTTTTCAGTTTTGCCAATGAGGCTCTCACTTTTTTCCCCCTGTTATAATATATAATTATAAGAACATACAGCTTTGAGGTCTATACCTCAGTCTTATGAATAACGCAAGATCAATGACCAATACAACAATATCAAAACGCCCTGCAAAATTTTCATAACTTAAAAATCATAACTAGGATGTTATGTTGTAGTAAGGTTGAATAAATATAGTAATGGGAGAGCTTTCCAGAAGGAATTACATAAATTTAATAAAATGTTCAAAGAAATAACTTGCCGAGGCGATCGGCTACGAGGCAGACGTGCTCTGCAGCGGAGCGGGGATCGGGCCAGGCAGGGCTCTTTTCCCGGCATCGAGGCCACTCGAGGCAGCCCAGGGAGCCGCCAGGCCCCGGCAGCCCTGTGAGGGACGTGACGAGGCGGAGGCGGAGCCAGCAGCGCCCCCTCCCGGCCGCTCAAAGGCAGCCCCTGGGGAGCGGGGGAACAGGACGGGCAAACAGCGCGGGGCGCGGCAGTTCCTGAGGCAGGGCGAGCAGGGAGGGCAGGGCGATCCCCCCGCCCCTAAGAACACCTCACTAGCTAGGCTGCGATCGTCTGTGCTAGGCAGCGAGCTCCTGCTGGAAAGTCTGTAGGCACCCAGCCAGACTGCCCGCTCCAAAATGCGGCAGTTCAGGTCTCTGGGTGCAGGGAGTGCCAGAGCCTGCTGCTGCCGTCTGAAGGAGGCAGAGACACCGTGTGCGTGAGGTGCGAGCAGGTGGACGACCTGGTCCGCCTGGTGGCAAAGCTCAAGGAGGAGGTGGAGAGGTTGAGGGCCATCAGGGAGTGCGAGCGGGAGACAGACTGGTGGAGCAACTCCCTGCAAGGCCCGAAGGAGAGGCTCCGGAGTGAGACTCCCCACATGGGCGTGGACCCCCTGCCCTGTCGCTGTCGGGCAGAGGGAGGGTACCTAGGAGCTGAGGAGGAATGGAGACAGGTCCCTGCTCGATGATGCAGGAAATGCGCCCCCCCCACCTGCCCCACCTGCCCAGGTGCCCTTATGCAACAGGTTTGAGGCCCTGGAGCATGAGAGAGTGGTGGATGAGGGTGTGGAAGGAAGTTTACCCAGGAAGCCTAGGGCGAGGAAGTCTGCTCCATGCCTCAAGACTGCTTCCACCAAGAAAGAAAGAAGGGTGATTGTTGTGGGCGACTCCCTTCTCAGGGGAAAGGAGGGTCCTATCTGTCAGCCTGACCCTACCCGTAGGGTCTGCTGCCTCCCTGGGGCCAGGGTCAGGGATGTTGCCAGAAAGCTTCCCAGCCTGGTTCACCCCTCTGATTACTGCCCACTACTGATAGTCCAGGCTGGCATTGATAATACTGATCAGAGAAGCCTGAAGGCTATCAAACAGGACTTCAGGGGGCTGGGACAGATAGTGGACAGAGCGGGAGTACAGGTGGTTGTTTCGTCCATTCCTACAGTGGCAGGGGGGGGTTCAGGGAGGACACGCAAAGCCCACCTGATAAACACATGGCTTAGAGGCTGGTGCCAACACAGAGGTTTTGGGTACTTGGACCACGGGGCGCTTTACTCGCACCTGGCCTGATGGCCGCAGATGGGTCCCAACTGTCCCCACGGAGAAAACAGATCCTGGCCCAGGAGCTGGCAGGGCTCATTGAGAGGGCTTTAAACTAGGTAAGAAGGGGGATGGGGAAGAAACAAAGCTTGTTGGAGGTGTGCCAGGGGGAACAGTGGCTAGGCTGGGGGAGAAGGCAAAGGCTCAGCTGAGGTGCATCTACACTAATGCACACAGCATGGGCAACAAGCAGGAGGAGCTGGAAGCCATTGTGCAGCAGGCAGGCTATGACTTGGTTGCCATCACAGAAACGTGGTGGGACCACTCTCATGACTGGAGTGCTGCCATGTCTGGCTATAGGCTCTTCAGAAGGGACAGGCAGCACGGAAGGGGTGGTGGAGTGACTCTCTATATTAGAGAGTGTTTTGATGTCGTTGAACTTGAGGCTGGCAATGACAAGGTGGAGTCGCTATGGGTTAGGATCAGCGGAGAGGCCAACAAGGCAAGCATCCTGATGGGGGTCTGTTATAGACCGCCAAACCAGGATGAGGGGGTGGATGAGGAGTTCTACAGGCAACTGACAGAGGTTGCGAAATCGTCAGCGCTTGTTCTTGTGGGGGACTTTAACTTCCCAGACATATCCTGGGAGCACAACACAGCCCAGAGAAAGCAGTCCAGGAGGTTTCTGGAGAGCGTGGAAGATAGCTTCCTGACGCAGCTGGTTGGTGAGCCTACCAGGGGAGGTGCCCCGCTAGACCTTTGTAGTCTTTGGAAAAGAGAGCGGGCCAGTCAAGGGGACTACAAGGATGTTGCGAGGCGGTGCAGGGACAAAATTAGAAAGGCCAAAGCTCATCTGGAGCTCAATCTGGCTACTGCTGTTAAAGACAACAAAAAATGTTTTAATAAATACATCAGTACAAAAAGGAGGGCTAAGGAGAATCTCCACCCTTTACTGGATGCGGGGGGAAACTTAGTTACCAGAGATGAGGATAAAGCTGAGGTGCTTAACGCCTTCTTTGCCTCAGTCTTTAGCAGCAAAACCAGTTGCTCTCTGGACGCCCAGTACCCTGAGCTGGTGGAAGGGGATGGGGAGCAGAAGGTGGCCCCCACAATCCATGAGGAGATGGTTGGCGACCTGCTACAGCATTTGGATGTACGCAAGTCGATGGGGCCGGATGGGATCCACCCGAGGGTACTGCGAGAACTGGCGGAAGAGCTGGCCAGGCTGCTTTCCATCATTTATCGGCAGTCCTGGCTATCGGGGGAGGTCCCACTTGACTGGCGGATAGCAAACATGGCGCCCATCTACAAGAAGGGCCGGAGGGTAGACTAGGGGAACTACAGGCCTGTTAGTTTAACATCAGTGCCAGGGAAGCTCATGGAGCAGATTATCCTGGGCGTCATCATGCGGCAGTTGCAGGGCAAGCAGGCGATCAGGCCTAGTCAGCATGGGTTTATGAAGGGCAGGACCTCCCTCAAGAACCTGATCTCCTTCTATGACAAGGTGACACACTTAGTGGGTGAGGGAAAGGCTGTGGATGTGGTCTACCTTGACTTCAGTAAGGCATTTGACACCGTTCCCCACAGCATTCTCCTCAGGAAACTGGCTGCCCATGGCTTGGACTGGCGCACGCTTCGTTGGGTTAGGAGCTGGCTGGATGGCAGGGCCCAGAGAGTTGTGGTGAATGGAGTCAAATCCAGTTGGAGGCCGGTCACTAGTGGAGTCCCCCAGGGCTCGGTACTGGGGCCAGTCCTCTTTAACATCTTCATCGATGATCTGGATGAGGGGATCGAGTGCACCCTCAGTAAGTTTGCAGACGACACCAAGTTAAGTGCGTGTGTCGACCTGCTCGAGGGTAGGAAGGCTCTGCAGGAAGATCTGGATAGGCTGGACTGATGGGCCGAGGCCAACGGTATGAAGTTCAACAAGGCCAAGTGCCAGGTTCTGCACCTGGGGCACAACAACCCCAAGCAGAGCTACAGGCTGGGAGATGTGTGGATAGAAAGCTGCCTGTCAGAGAAGGACCTGGGAGTATTGGTTGACAGTCGGCTGAATATGAGCCAGCAGTGTGCTCAGGCGGCCAAGAAGGCCAACAGCATCCTGGCTTGCATAAGAAACAACGTGGCCAGCAGGTCCAGGGATGTGATTGTCCCCTTGTACTCGGCTCTGGTGAGGCCGCACCTCGAGTACTGTGTTCAGGTTTGGGCCCCTCACTACCAGAAGGATATGGAGGTGCTTGAGCGAGTCCAGAGAAGGGCTATGAAGCTGGTGAAGGGTCTGGAGAACCAGTCTTACGAGGAGCGGCTGAGGGAGCTGGGACTGTTCAGCCTGGAGAAGAGGAGGCTCAGGGGCGACCTTATTGCACTCTACAGGTACCTGAAAGGAGGCTGTAGCGAGGCGGCTGTTGGTCTGTTCTCCCACGTGCCTGGTGACAGGACGAGGGGGAATGGGCTAAAGTTGCGCCAGGGGAGGTTTAGGTTGGATGTTAGGAAGAACTTCTTTACAGAAAGGGTTGTTAGTCACTGGGATAGGCTGCCCAGGGAAGTGGTTGAGTCACCATCCCTGGAGGTCTTTAAAAGACGTTTAGATGTAGAGCTTAGGGATATGGTTTAGGGGATGATTTGTTAGTGTTCGGTCAGAGGTTGGACTCAGCGATCTTGTAGGTCTCTTCCAACCTAGACTTCCTGTGATTCTGTGATAACTTTATTCTTGTCTGATCAGCATCCTCAGAGAGATGTGAAACATTATTTCTGAGCAATAACTTTTATTTACTTCTGCTCAACTCATTAGCACAGTAATAAAACAAGATCTTGTACTAGAGATGATTAAATAATTGTTGCAAGCTGAATTTTTAGAAACATTTACAAGTTAAATGTGCAAAATTTGTCCATTAAGATCCCTCGTGCCCCCATTATATTAATCAGTCCCAATTAGAAATTTTCTTTAGAACAAACAAACAAACTCTAAAGGACCAGTTTTTCAAGGTATATTGAGGTGGTGAACATCCCTTGCTTCAGGTGAAGTCATTTCTCAGAAGCTCAGACATTCAGTCTGATGTACTGGATTCTCCTGTACCCAGGAATTTTGATATTATTCCATTGTTGCATCATTTTTATTTTATTTTTAATGTGTTTGCCTTACATGAGATCATTTTGCTGTGGAACGGAGTTAGTTTCTTTTTCATACTTTTACACATTCTTCATAATGGCCAAAAAGCTCTACTGGGCTTTTGGGATCTATTTAAAATAATAATAATAATAATAATAATAATAATAATAATAATAAGTTTGTTTCTCTTAGGTAGGTCTGCAGGTGGTTCACATGTTAGGGATGTTGGAAGAAAACTGTTCTCCTGCAGCTTGTTCTTTCTCCCCTAAGTAATTTAATATAAGCCACAAGCCTGTTATAAAGAATAGCGAATAGCATCTGCAATAGCTCCTAGCTGCTACTCTAGCTTAGGGTAATCAGAGTATTTTAAAAGCATCTTTTATAATTTTAATCAGGCTTTTATTGCTGAAAATTTTAGTGGTTTTAAACAATTTGCCAGATTTACCATAGAAGAGGGTCTAGCCACACTGACAAATCCTGAGCTTCTGAAAAAAATGGCATCTAGCTTTAACTTAGTTTAAAAAAAAAAAACAACAAAAAAAAAAAACTTGATTTATGCTGGGCTCCAAATGGAATCCCACTAGCAACTTTCTTTAGTTAGTTTTATTTTTGATGGTATAACTTCTCTTTTTTTTTTTTTTTTTTTTTAAATTATGACAGTAACGCTTTGGGATGAACAAATGATAGATGTCATTCCACATATTTATCCTCTGGGTTGGTTTAAAAAAAAAAAAAGGAAGAAAAAAAATTCGATAGCGTTTTGCAATTATGCTGCTGTCCCATTTAGGTTTTATACAGTGAGAATATTTCAATAGGAAAGTATGTACTAGTGTGAAGTGGGTGTAGGGGATAATTGTGATGAAATGAAATCCCTATAGAAGTCTGTGCAAAATAATTCATCCTCTTGAAAAGCTTCTGCAATATACCAATGAATCTAGGCCTTGAGGTTTCATGAGGAAATAAAGCGATGTTCTTTCTTCAGCCAGAACAACTCAAGTGTTAGTCACTATCATGTTAAAGCTGCTAAGAAAGCTATAAATTTCAGATATGGTTTTAATACAGTGGTGTCAGCAGAATTTGCGGCTTCCAACAGGAAGACGTTGGATGCAGGTGCTTGCAAAATTGTGTATAAATGACAATGACTTCTTCTCTTGCAATTTGTTGAATGTACCAAGGCATCCAGCTCTTGTTTTACAGGACAGCTGGATGACTGCTGTGTTTTGCTATGTGACTATGCTTAAACACAGGGTATCTTGTGCATGAATCCCTGTGATGCCCAAAGCATTCCTACTTAATTTCATTTAATAAAAAATTAAATTAGGAAGTAATTAGTTTGTAAAGGAAGCTTTTTCCAGACAGCAAACTAACTGGAATTAAATGGATTAATTAAAATCAGTATGTCTACTCATGGTGTAAGGTGCTTGAGCATGATATATATGAGAAGTTATTGTCCTGGAATTCTTGATCGCTTGCTTTGAGAATAAATGCAAAAGCATCACTCTCACTCTCAAGGTTGGATTCAAACCCTCATGAGTCTACCTCTGTTAAATTGTCCTGACATTTTCCCCAAGCATTCAAAACTTTCATAAAGGCCAAACTCACAAATTCCTCCCCTTAGCCTTCTGTTTCTGTGCTATCTTTACATGTAGAGTTAACCCCCATGGAAGTTTACTGATGTGGGTCTTTTTCCCAGTCTTCCTATAAATCTCTCTCTTACAGTGCCATATAAAATTTGTTGACAAATGACTTAATGCATGGTACTTGGATGCTGGATAACCACCATAGAAATAATCATAAATATAGTGTTTCATTTCAAAAGACTTATTATACATGCTCCATTGGAGAGAGATTGTTTTATCATTAGGTAATTCTTTAGGGTTATAGTATTGGGTGGTTTCAGTTGGACCACTGGTGCTATGAAGCTTCTGAATTTGAATCTTGGTTCTGGTGTTGTTTTGCAACTAGAATTATTTTTATTCTTGATGAGGGTTTGCCCGTGTCATCAGTCCTCAGCAGACTTCTCAAAAAGAATTTATGGAGTCTCAGTTATAGGCAGCGTGGTTAAGCACCATTTGTTTAAGGTTTTATTTCATTCCTTAGCAATATCCAGTTAGTATTAGAAGGTGTTTATCTTCCATCAGTTAACCATGGCTTTCTTGACATACTATCTGTACTAAAATTTAGCAAAATCTCAAACTGAAACTACTGATAAATTTTACAATTTTAATCAAACTGCTTGGAAAGGTGCGATAATATGAGAACTTTGCTGCCTGTACCAGTAGATTCAACTGCTGTTTCATTTTACTGCTTTGAACTTCATATAATGCTGTGGTCTTCAGCTCTTCAATTTATGTGTGACTTTAGAACAGAACTTCTTGTGTGCATCTATGTTTTAGTTCTGTGTTTTATTTTTAGACTTTTCTCTGTAATTGAAATCTATGATGATGCACTAAGGAGAATGGTTACATAAAAGAGCCAACTTGCAGCAGTTCCAGTATTTCTCTTCTTTGAGCCAGCAGTCAGACTGCACAATATATAGCAATTTTGCTTTGAAACATGGGATTTCAGTTTATCATCTAATTATTACTGATTTAGAAAATAATTTAAATTAATTTGAAAATAATATTAATGATTTTTCACATAAACCAGCTGAATAACAGGAAAAATGATGCTATTTTTCATCATTAAATGGTTACTTAAGTTGTGTTTGGTTTCTCAGTTTCATTTGTTATGCTGTTCAAACTACACTAGTAAAATACATGAACCATAAACCCTACATAGTACTTAAAAGATGGTTTCCTTTAAATAAATAAAAGGATAAGATAGATACAAACTTAGTTCTTAGTAAATAGAATTAACTGAATTTATTTTCCCTTGCTTGCCAGCTTAAAGGATACATGTCAAAAGTTTTACATTGATTTCCAAATTATCATTAAGTACTGCTCAGAAAATATATACATGATCTGTGCATACACAGAATATACAATATGTAGAAGTAAACAGTTCATAGAATCATCTAAATTGGAGAAGACCTTCAACATCATCAAACCCAACCATCAACCTGACTGAGTCCCATCACTAAAGCATGTCCCTTATACTATGCATACAATACACACACACAATAATATATGATATAAACAGATGATATACAGGAAATAATGGTAACCAAAGAAGTCCCAATTCAATGAATTATTTATTTGTGGACATGTACTAGCATTGCTTAAAACAATACCTGGACTAATATTTTCTTCTCCAAGAAACTGATAAGGTCAGAACAATAAAAGATTATTCAAAGATTCAGGAAACCAAGTAATATTTAAATCTTTAGTTTCTAATGAAGTTGTATTCTAAATACCAGAAGCATGCTAGGATCCCAGTTCTTATAAATGTATCTTTTATTGTGAGTCCAGAAATTCAGTCTCTCAGCTTCTTTCATTTTGTCTATTTACTGTGCAGAAGAGGGTATTGCAGTTAAAGATGCAACCACTCCTTCCAACCACAGTCAACATTCTGGCTAGTTACTGTTAAAGAAACAAAAATACATATAGAAAAAGATAAAATAAACAGTACCAGCTGTTTCTTATAGTATAATTTATTTTAAATCTCTTTTTATGGATGGCTTTCAGCAGTGATCTTATAAAGCTCAGAATCATAGAATTGTTTGGGTTGGAAGGGACCCTACGTATCATTTAATCCCAACCCCTCTGCCATGCACAGGGGTACCTTCCACTAGACCAGGTTGCTCAAACCCCCAAAGTGTTTTTTGGCCTAAAACACTTCCTAGGAGGGGGCATCCACAGCTTCTCTGGACAACCTGTTCCAGTGCCTAAACCAACCTCATGGTAAATAATTTATTTCTAAGTTTGTATCTACCACTTTTTTGCAGTTTATAGCCACTATTCCTTGTCTGAACACTACACTTGCTGAAAAAGTGCTCCTACCCAGCTTTCCTGTAGCCCCCCTTTAGGCACTGGAAGTCTGTGGTAGGGTAATCTCTTCTGTTCTCCAGGTTGAACAACCCGAAATCCCTCAGCATATCCTCATCAGAGAGGTGTTCCACTGCTCTCTGATAACACCTTGGCAATTGGTTTACTATTTAAGTTAACCAATGTAACTTAAAATTTGTGAATCCTATATTATTTTAACACAAGTAATTAAAGCAATATATGAAAATGACTAAGATTGATAGTTAGCAGAGGTCCCCTCCCTTTGCTGCCTCCCATCCCTGCTCCCCCTGCATACAGTAGACCATTTTCAGGTGGAGGTAGTCTATTAATACGGGGACTGAAGAGGAAGAACATTTATCTATTCCTTGTCTGGAATTTTAAGATAAATTTTAAATGGCTTTTCTCGTAGCAATTCAATTGAGATTCCTCTTCAGTGACTGCAAAAATGTTAAACATCTCATTCCATGTGTTCATAACCTAATGTAATGTATCAGTTCAGATACCTGATGACGACAACAAATTTTTGGTGATAGTGGTGGGATTTGTTGCCAGTATGTAATACTCTAATAACGGACAATAATATCAACTGAAAGGTTATATCCACAGAAGACCCACCTCTCTTTACTGCAGTTATAAAGAAAGCACATGTCAGAGTGAGATCTGCAAAAGTATGGGCTGTGGTCAGCTTAGTTTAGAGTTTTCAGAACTAAGTTGAAAGGGGTCCTTCAGCATTGCCATGAAGTTTTCAAGTTGTTTGTCATTGTTTCATGTGTTTTGATATCATCCTCATTCCGTCTTTTTTTCTTTTTCTTCTATCTATCCCTCATCATGTTTTGTGTTCTTGATTACAGTGTGTGTAATCATTACCACTGTGTGAAGGAAATTCCCTACATCACCAGGTACAGTGCCACATTTCTCTGGAAACATGTATGTGTGTTTTCAAACCTTTCCTGTGTTGTGCGTTGTCATAGCAAGATTCCTTTAGATTAACCTCTTTTCTGCTTCTTTTCTTTTGCCATTAGATAAGAATTAGCATTCATATAGGATGCTTAAAAAAAAAAAAAAAAAAAAAAATTTAACCTAGTGCTCTGGAACAAAGAGGTTCTGTCTTTCCTATTGGCTTAGAAGGCAATACCCTACAGCTTTTTTATTATTCTTAGGTCACGGCCTAAACCCCCATATTATTTTGAGTGGATTAACATCAGCTATGGAGTTTTATTTTGAAGAACTTCTAAACTGCATTGCTTAGATTTTATTGTGTTTGAGAACAGTTTATCTTGATACGCTTGATGCACAACTGTAGTTTCCACCCCTGCAATGGTAAACACCAATGGATAAACATGTACTTTTATTGTTCCTTATTGTTCTAGTTCTGTGTATCCAAACCATAATTCATCAATATTTATGTGGCCTTCAGAAACATGTTATGCACAGATTGATATAGGGCTAGCTGATTTTCTTTCTGTTTTGAGAAAGTAGCAAGAACCTAAAGCTGCTCACTTAGATGCAGATTTTTCTAATTTCTGAACATCGCTGGCTTGTAGGTTGATTAGTCCATATACTTTTACACTTTGGCAGAATAAAATTTCATCAAAGAGCTATTGAAAATAAACTGTTGGTGACAGTTGAAAACTGTCTTGCAACCTGTTTTTCAGAAAAATAATTATGAATGTGAGTTCATAAGCTTATGCACTGTTTTTATACATACATATGTTAAACATTAAATGATATATTTCTATGCATTATCCTTAACACAAATATCCTCTCTAAATGCAAGTTACCAATTCTGGAGCTGGTGAAAATGAATATAATTTAGCTGATTCTGATGATGACACAGCTCATTCACCATTTGAGATGCTAGTGTCTTCTGTTTAAGATTTGATTTGAAACAATTTACGGTCCTTATAATTCTGTGAGCTGCAGTGTACCTAGAAATATAACTGTTTAGAATGAGGAAAAAAAAACATGAAAAATAAATAATAATGTTTAATAATATTATATATAATGTAATAAATAGTTTATTCTGTGTGACCATTTCTAGGCACTTCAATTGTTGCAGTCTGCAACAACTGTTGAACAGCATAAGCATTTTCACTAATAAAAAATAATTAATTTTCTGCATAAGCTCTTCTTTTGCTAAAGGAGGTGTTTTGTCTTTCCACTCAACTTCAGACTGTAAGATGATGTCAGATATTTTTTTTAAAAAAAAAAAAAAAAGGAAGTGGCAAAACTTCTTTTTAAAGTAGTACTTCGGAAAGCTGGATTTATATGCACAATTTTTTCTTGTCTTGAGTGCTAACATTTGAATTTGCTAAGGTGATCTCCATACCTCGTTCACAAGTTCACACAGAGGTGTTCAAGATGTATATTACTATAAATAAGATGTGGTCCTAAATAGTTGCAAGCTGTGGCTTCATAGCATTCAATCTCCAAGGTATATTACTGAGAGGTCAAACCTAAATGAACTATCATTTCTTCCCTGTTATGTTCCAACCTGTATAATTATATTACCTTAATGGATTTTCCCTACTTATTAGTGAAGTAAAAGATGAGGGATATAAAATTAGATATTAATTGCCTCAATTAAGCCCATGTATAAGGATCATGGCTCAAGTTACGGTAATCACGTGGGGTTATAGCTTTGTTATGTTACCTGTAGTAGAATTATATTTTGCAAAAGCACAAATTGAATTTGATTTAAAATAATTAAAAAATGATTTGTTTTGAACAGTGAGCTTCTTAGACAAGAAAGAACTGGAAACATTGAGATAAGTGGACATAGATTTAATGGATGGACTAATAGTTGAATGACTGAGTCTAACCCCACTGGTAGGCTTGCTCGTTGGTGTTGCAGCATTCTTGGATTCAAATAATAGAGACAATTCTGCATTATAAACACTGTTTGATGAACACATCTACACAGTATGTGCTACTTAAACCATGATTTAAATCTGCTTCTGAATTTATACATTCCACTTTTACTAGGTTTTTGCCGTCTCAAGATCACTCTTGAAGTTCAAGTTCCTGCCTTTTTGATTTATGAGGGCTATATAATTCCAGCAGCTATTTTGGTGTAACCTGTAGTCTGTTGGTCAAAGTTCAGTAAATTTTAGGCATTGAGAGTCATTTGGAAAGTGAAGATATATGATAATTGAGGTGAAGAACAGGATCTAAATGAAATACATAGGCTGGTAGTTTGCTTCTGGGAACAGTCTGAAAACATACAGAACTTTTGCTCGCAAAGGTGCTAATAAAACCTACCAAAAGTGTTGCCTATTTTCTGCACTGTATGTCGTGAACTAGGCAGTTCACTCAGAAGCATAATTATTCTGTATTAATGGTGAATTTGCAGAGTTTGAAAATTTATTTAGCTATTGCTATTTAAAATCCAGCCCTGATAATTTAATTCTCTGATTACTTTAGTTAGTATTATATTATTTATCACAAAAATCCCTTAAATGAATTCATAGAATAGGCTAATTAGACGTTAGCATTTTTTTTTTTTGTATGTAATAATAAATGAGGATACGGAAGTGGTAGTATTTGTCAATGTGACTGGACTTTTTTTGTTGTTTATTTTCACTTTCAAATTCTTTTTCTTCAATCACATCTTGGCAATTTGAGTTACCTCACTGAGATTATATGGATATGAGTACTGGCATATAATTACTTTTTATTTTTATCAGTGCTTCTTTTATTTGGTTTCTAAGACATGTAGGAAATGTATATATTTTCATGAGACCAAAATGCCATATAGTTAATATTATTCTTTTTCATTAAACATTGTATCGTTGATATTTCAGGTTATATACAGTTGTTATTCCATGAAGAAATTGTGAGTTTACAACATATTTTTTCTCTTAGATCATTAAAAATCTGACAGACCAAACCCAGGCCCCCAAAGACTTAAGTCTTAAGTCTTTTAAGACTAAGGGAAATATCCCTAGTTTCACTCATGAAACGGCTAAAAATCTACACGCGTGTAATTTTGTGCAAAACCAAGAAATCAAATATATTTGTATTTTTATTTTATAAAGAAAAATACTGAGGTTTCAGTGAAAATGTGCATGTGGGCAAACTTGAAATGCACTGGGAATATGAATGCTTAATAGACCTAAGATGCTGAATCACAGCGATGTCCTCTATTACAAGTATCATCTTCTAAAAAGATTAATTTTTGTAACTCAGAGAACCAATCCCTTTTGTTTCAGATTTTAATTGAACAATTCGCTTCTGGCACAGTGCTGTAATGGACAAATGCCAGAGGATAGAAACAAAGGGCAGTGTGTTTCTGTAAATCTAAACAATAGATAAAAGATATTCAAAGTCAATTTAAATGTCACTCTTGTTGTTTTCAAGTCTAATCCTGGTCCTTGGGAGATATTAATTGGTGTTTGTCAGCACAGACTGGGAAGAGGAATGTGTCCCTATTTGCTCAGTACATGCTGCTTCCCTGCAATGCTGCAGTTAGGTTGGATGAACTTAGTGCAGCTTTTGACTCTCTTCCTGTTTCTTACAGTTTTAATTTCAAGCAATTGATTAAATGAGGGTACATTTCTTGTGGCTTAATATATTCCTGTAAGCCTTTGATAATTGGAATAATCATTTTATTTCTATTTCCACTTGTCTGAGCTATTTAAGAGGATGCTACAATAGAGTGAGGCATTGAATTTTTCTCCTTTCCAGCCATGTCTGTCGTGCAATATAACTGTAAAGCAAAGCAAGATAGCCTACCAATTACTAGTTCCAAAACTTGCCTTTTCCACAATTTTTTTTATGCATATTGCCAATTAGCCATTGAGATTTTTTCCACTGGAGGACAGCAGTTCCACATGTGATACCCCTAGAGGTCTTAAAGTATGGGCAAAGATGTCTGCATTCAAGGCCCCAGGTCTCCTCTTCCTCAGTGGGACATTCTGGCTTTCAGTAATAATATCTTAAGACAATAATAGTGCCAATACTATTTGTGGTAGTGGTTTGTAAATTCAAGTCATATCCTGAAGGAGGCAGTGGTTTTAGGCAGGATGAACATAGATAAAACTTCATTCAGGGAGAGTGCAACACCATTCATGCTTACCACACACAATGTTCACACAATGCTGATGAGCCTTTGAAACTGGCTGCAGCTGTGGGTTCCCAATTTCTTGTTGATTTAAAGATGCATCAGAGCACAAAGCCTTGCCTTTTGCTGCTTCTCATATATGCTTCTCCATTTCTGATGTTTCCGGTGTTTTGTTGACACCGCTCTGGCATTCTAATAGCCAATATAAATGCTGCTTAGGAGCACATGAGAAGCTTTCTCCTGAAGTTGTCTGCTTGTATAGTTCCGAGGCAACTTTCAAATCATCTGATTTTCAAAATAGCAGTTCTCTCTTATTAGAGGGAATAGAGAAACATATCTTAGTTTCTCTTATCATCTTGAACATTTTTTTTTTTTTTTCAGATATTTAATCCAGAAAAATGTGTACTTTAGCTTGACTAACCAAGACTTATTTTTTTGCTAAAATATGTTAATGCATATTTCTAAAACAGAAAGAAATAGTACATATAGTTATAATAGTAAGTATTAGGGGGACACACATCTGCTCAGACATATAGTGCTTGCTTCAAATAAATAAGAATTTGGTGAGAAATCTATGAGACATCAAACTCTTAAATGCAATCAAATGTATTTGTCGGTAGCTGGGGAAAAAAATATACCAAAATTAACTGAGGAATGTGATTGAGAGCAAGCACAATGCAGAGAAAGTTATTACTGGTAATCCAAGTAAGCACTATAGAATGAAAAGAGTTTGTAATCATCAGAAGCGAAAAGATGCAACTAAATCATGGCTAAAAGTAAGTCAAGGGGAATTTTATGAAGTATCAAGGATCAGAAGACGCATACTGTTACTCAAATTTTTATTCTCTCCCCATGTATCATGAATTACTTCCTTCAGCAGGCCGTTTATTAAGCACTCTTTTAAGTAATAAATAAGGAATCCAGGTACCTGATTAAGAGCTATGGATTTTTCTCCAGGGCCCAGCATTTGAAAATGAATTGCTACCTTGTCCATCATTTACTTGCCTGAGTTCTTGTTAGTCTAACTCAAAGGTGCAGAATGGGATACAGGAGGCAAAACAGGAAGAGAAAGAAAGAACGGGAGCAAAATTAATTCTGAGATTGGGGACTCCAAAATTATGTTTGTAAATAAAATTATCTTGTGTGACACTCTTGAAGAACATTTTCTTTTGCAACAAAACATTTTATTGCATCGCAGTATGGTACATTACTCAGGGAACTATAATGACAATATTTGAGAAAAGTTTTATCACAGCACAGTACTCTTCAGGGAAAACAAAAAACAAAACACTGTTTCTTTGAATTTAAAAAGCATATATGCAGAGCATAAAGATGATGTTTATATACTAACTTAAAATCCAGCTTTATAGAAACTTCAGCAGCACATTTAAGGGTCAATGATTTTAGTTACTGTCAAAGAAATCACTGTAAGGAAGAAGGAAAAACTGCAAAAGTTGTGTAGAAAGTGAAGCAACAGATGAAAGAAAGAAAGAATTTGAGCTCACAAGTTCACATTTTATTCAAAATGTTGGAGTCCCAGGAATGATAGCCAGGGTGATTTAGAACATTCAAATTAAAGAGTAAAATGCAGTATGTAACCTGAATCTGTGCTAATGTTATCATTCATAATAATGGTATTATGCTTTCAGGTTGTTTTTTTTTATATCCATTGCAGGATGAACAGAAACTAGGAGTGAATATCACTAATCTAAAGAGAAGGAGATGTGCCATTTAAATAATTCTACAGATTATTTTAACCCTTCAGTTCAGCATCTATAGGAGTAACAGTACTCTGCATTCTCTGGCCAGTGGACGAAGTTTTGAATATGAAGAGTATTACGTACATAACTTTTCAAAAGAAGAGATAAGCAGGGGTAAAATTCTACAACAGTCAGTGATAAATGCATAACTCTATCATTTACCCTAATAGAACATGTTAGTCAGAAGGCTTATTCATTTTGCTATAAAAAAAAAGATGATGTTGCACTGTCAAACATGCTCATACAGTGCTTCATGGAATCATTTTTCATACTTGTTTTGTATTTCATAGAAGCAGCACAAATTGAATGGGATCATTTTTAAATAAATTTGAAGTTTATTTTTAATCAATAGCACATCAGGGATTTAGTGAACAGAACAGCTGTACCATAAATTGCAAAACTCAGTTCTCTCAACTCAGAGAGAGAAATTTTGACGTTCCTGAAGATGTGGATGAATACCCAAAGGACAGACAGATGGGAGACTTGTTTATCCATTTTCATGGCCAGTCACTGAAACAGCATTTTTTCACATCTTCAGAGGGGAGGGAAAAAAAAAAAAAAAAAAAAAAAAAGTATTCCTTTAATTTGTATATATAAATGTAGAATAAGATGGTGCAAAGTACCACGTAAGTGCTTGATTTAGAGAAAATGGCAGTTAACTCTAAACAAGACTTCAGCCAAGCTACCAGTATTAAAACAGATTGAATAAGACTGAAATAAGAATGTTGTGACAGCACTGTAGGCATAACTACTCCATGCAAATCTGTCTATGTAGGTTTAGTAGTTAACACCAGTTGTGTTTTATCAGAGTTGTAATGAAGACTATGGGGGGGTATAATTTTAAAGATTTACTGAACTGTGATGATTTAGAATGAAAGTTGTAGATTTATGGTACACTCTGATGTATTGATTGCAGTGACAGTGGCTACTTGTTTCAAGTATTCAGCAACAAATGTCCAGGAAATAAATAAATAAATAAATAAAATGTAGTTCATGAGTTAAGCACCTTGCTTGAAAATAGTCTTGATGGCAACACAGTGAAGACCTCAGGAAGCAATTCTCTAACCATATAAAGTTGTTTATGGGTCTGTAATTAGGCAGCAATCAGTCAGTGCTTGACATTTTAGCACTTCAACCAGCTGTAATTCAAAAGTAACAACTTCAACCACACATACCTCATTAAACTTCCAGTAAAACAGCATTACTGACTGTTATGATTGTGAGCATGCATTTTATTTTAAATCATAATCAGAAAAGTAATTGTAGGTCATTTTATAAATATTCACATTTACTCTATCCATTTTAAAAGTTTTTAGCTCGGGTATGATATAAATTAAGTAGGATGAGGTCATGGAACTCTCTCCTCAGAAATAGTGCATAGTTCTGTGCCAGCTAAAATCTTTAGCTTCAATTATAAAGAAAAAATAAGATGTGCTGTGGAGTGAAACTACAATGGTGAAAGATTAATTAGCTAGTATTTGTGAAACTGAAGATAAATCAGGCTACACCGTGTGTGTGTTAAGTTAAACAGTTGCTCAATGCAATGTTGAAAGTGGATTGGAGGGTTGAATTTCTTCCTGATTCACACACTTCACCTGAAATCTTCCGTATCATGATGTCTTTGTGTCTAGGCAAGTAAACATACATAATAATCTCCCTTGCACAAGTAGATCGATACTATTCAATTAGTTTAGCCCCCGCTTGTTTCACAGTCTATTAGTTGCCTTTGCATGTCTCATCACACTTAGTCCTTTGGGGGAAACTAAATGGTGAATCATTCTTCATCTGCATTTCCTTGTCTCTGGAAGATGTAAAACTGAGTGCTTTGGGGACAGTAGTGACCAGTGAAGGAAAATTCCTTAAGCAAAGTGGCTGTAGCCTGGATAAACATCCCTGCCCAAGCAGATTCTGCACTGTCAGCTTCTATATAGACAGAAAACTGTAGTGGTATGTATCGACCTCTTAGTATCAAATCACAGTTATATCAAGTAAAGTGCCAATGGAGTAATCTCACTGTTTGACTTGAATAATCTTGACAGATTCATTTAACATGGCAAGCATTAGGTGGGTTCATGCATTGCCTGACCTTAACTGGCACAAAGCAAGTGTAACAATGGTTTTTACTACCAATGGTTTTTAAACAAAAAGGTATTTTTAAACAATGGAGACCTATGATTTATTTACTATTTATACATGCTTAGTTTGTCGTGACAGTGCAAACAAAAAGTACCGGGTTCACCATAAAATTTTCTTAAGTTCATTAATTAAAATTTTCTTAAGTTCATTACAATTAAACCATGGCAGCAGTGTAACTTTTTCCTGAAGGAGAAATTACTGAAACTTTAGTTTCTCACTTAGCTTCTTTAGAGATATGTAGTGCTGCCACACTTAGATATGATGGAGATATATTACTGAGCTCTTTTTGTGGAGCAGGTTGAAGAGTTATCTTTTAATTCTGCTGTAAGGCCTGGAAATGCTTTCAAAGGTAGTTGGATTTAATATGCTGAACATGAGTTATATTCCTTGATTTTTACATTCAAACAACTCTGGTTCTGATGTACAGTAAAAAGGAGCCATTTATCTGCTCTTTAATTAATAGTCAGATAGATGGTGTTTTCTGATGATATGGGAGGACTTATTCCTCCTCTCTGATAGTAAAAAAGGCCACAGGATAGTTTAAGGATAAATGTGTGATTAGGGAAATTCTGTTTTTGTCATTGCGGAGAGGAAGCAGAGTTATTTTCCTGCTGGAGAGTAAGCCTTTCTGTCTTTGCAGAGCTGTGTCATTTCATTTGAGAAACTTTCTGATATTCCAAATGTACATATATTCTTTCTACAGTGGAGCTGTAACTGAACATATCAGGCAAACTTAGGTGTGGTAAAGAGATTTTCTCATTCATGTGTGTGAGACTTTCTGCGTGTTTGACTCTTGTTTCTGGAACCTAAAAGGAGAGATCTTTTCCAAGATTTCAGAAATACTAATACAAGTTATTCTAATTTTGTTCCTAAATAAGTGCACTAAGTTAATTCTAAATAAATATTTCTGGAGTTCCCACTTGCCTATTGGTAAAGATACTATTTTGCATTTTCCTCTGTAATTTCATCATCAATTTACTATAATTATAACAATATTAAGAATATTTATCATCCTTGTCTTGATTTTCCCATGGATTTACAACTATGTTGTGGTAATAATGCATGGTCACAAAGTGGACCAATCTGCAATTTTTAATACTTGATTTGTATTTATAGATTTTATTATTATTGTTATTTGTCAAGAGATGCAATGTTGTAGAAATGTAGTTGGACATTTATTTGTTTATCTGAAGTTGTTTGGACTTTCCACCCAAGATATTTTGTAACAAAGAAATTTTTTTTTGAAAATCTTTATTCATCATTGGGAACCTGTATCCTGTCAAAAAGAATCTGACATTTTTTTCTTAAGTTCTTCTATCTTGTCATTTAGACCAAGTTTAGGCAATTTTCTGATAGTAAATAGCAACCATCATCACAGTAATGCTTCTGCTGAATATCAAGGGACAAGATCTGAGCTCTTAAATGTTTTTGCATGTTTTCCTTCATTAAACTTCTGAGTGAAAAGATATTTTGCTGCTGTTCCCTGTTTTAGTCTCCAATAGCACAGACAAATAGCAATTGCCTGGAAAGAAGTCACTTCTTTTCAACACTTTTCAAAACCACATTAATTATCCCTGTCACCACTATTGCATGCTGGCTTTTCTTCTAGGTTAAATACAGTTGGATTCTGTATTGATCTAAAGCCACAGTGCATACACTGCTGCTCTACAAAGTGATGACTTTGTAAAGTGTTGTTTTAATGCAGTTACTCTGAACTACTCTTTTATTTCACAATAGCTTTAAAAGTGCATTTAGATTGTACACTGCCCATTTGCACAACCTAGAGCCCAAGCTCCCCATATGGCTGTGATGGAGAGCTGAAGCAGCAACCAGCAGCCCAGCAGGTTGTAGTCGCATTATGAGATGTGCCTGGTGTGCAGGGAGGTGATCTGATAAATGCTGGTGGCATCTGCCAAGCAAAGAAGGTGGCAGATGAGAAGGGGCTACCAAAGGCTTACTCACATGTGAACTCTCTGGAGATTTGGCAGGCTTCCTTTACATCCCTTACCATCACAGCACAAGAGCAAAATGTTTTCTCCACGTCAAATCTCTTTATTTCTAATGTAATTCAGTTGTTGTTGTATCCCAGCCCAATTTATGCTTGTTGTATTTCCTTTTTCATAAAATCTGAATGACATTATATGAGAAATACTTCAGCCTCTGTTAAATCTTAATGAGGAGCAAAACCATCTTGAATTAACCAGCTCTGGCCATATCAATATTTTGACTATGTAATTTATGACTATATGTAAAAGGAGGCTTGTAATTCAGGGGATTATCCACTATTGTAAAAGGAGGGGTAGGAGTGTGGGGGGAAATCTCTTTATAACATTTTAATTCCTTTCAAGGTTTTCTAAAATTGAGTTCTCCCTTAGTTATACTCCTGATAGAAGGATTTTTATATTTTTATTTTATTGCTGTTTCATCCAACCTTTGTAGAAGAGCCCTCTGGACCAGTGGAATGAAGCTTAGAGAACACAATAGTTTGTTCCTGAAATTAAGGGCCAAACTGTCATGCTACTGTGTCTCTCTACAAGGAAGTAGGAGTAAAGGCTCCCTTGGTCCTTGTGATTACTTTGAAGGGTGGAACTTGCTTCTGTATCTTCTACTAATTAAGAAGTATTTATGACATAATAAGGCTGATACTAATCATTTCATCACTTGTGCTTTGGAGGGTCATAACTAAACTTTTCTGAGCTACATTTTCTTCTCTCCAGCCCTTGCTCATAAATTGTGACAAAATAATGATAATAATAAAATCACACAGTAGCCACAAAGCAATTCATTTTATATGGCATTTGCAGCCGTAAGTTATATTGTGAATATGTAATAGAACTTTTGAAATGTGGCATACTTAACGTGTATCTCAAGCTTCTCTTTATTGTATGCTTTCCTAGTGCTTGCAACATTTTGGAAAATATTTTCTCACTCTAACACAATTTCTCCAAAATTTTCACTAGTGTTATTGAAAGACCTTTTTAGTGAAAATGCCAAAGGACACACCTGCACCCAGAATTTTATAATCTGAGATGCTCCAAGTCTAGGATTGATTACAGCCATGCTATCAAAATCTGATGAACTTGCAAAGTAGGAAAACAAAGTCTGTGCGTTTTGTTCTCTGAAAATGTCAGCTTCATGTGCCATTCATGTGTCTGGGTTTACAGTGTACCGAGATAAAAATAATCACTTCAAAGGTTGAAAAAGATAGTTCTTTTCCTGGTTACTTTTCATCCAGTTATTCCCCAATATCAAGTGTGGTTTTGGACCCAAGAGCAGTTAATTCAGAGTGGCTTCAGAAACCAGCATTAGGAGGCTGCATCTCTTCAGCAGTGTATCAGTGCTTCCAAACGATAAAGAACTTATTTATGTCACTACTTATTTATACTAACTTATTTATTATGTCACTACTTATGACAGTTGTGACAGCTTTGGCTGTCTCTTGGCTTTCACCTCTGTGACGTGATGAGCACAAACTGGAACACAAGAGGTTCTGTCTAAATATCAGGTAGCACTTCTTTTCTGTGTGGGCAATGAAGCGCTGGCACAGGTTGCCCAGCAAGTTTGTGGAGTCTCCCCCCTTGGAGATCTTCAAAAGCCGCTTGGACATGGTACTGGGCAACCTGCTCTGGGTGTCCCACTTGAGCAGGAGGGTTGGACCACATTACCTCCAGAGGTTTCTTCCAACCTCAGCCATTCTGTGGTTCTGTGAATCTTTGATTGATTAACTTGCTTTTGATCATTTAAGAATAATGAAGGCAAAGTAGTCTTCTGAAGGCAGAAATTTTACTCTTTTTTCACACCAACCTAGGCAGAAGTTCTGAGGTGTCTATGGGATTGGCTTTCCACAGTCTGCAGGCCTGCTGGGAACAGGTACAATCTGTGAAATGCTTCTTGAAAGTAGAGCTTCCTGAGTGACTTTCAATCTGTATCAGCAATGCAGCAGACAGAAGTCTTGCAAAATATTCTGACAAACTTTGAAGACTTTTTGCATTCAGTTTTCAATTTCCCTGCAACCTTATTAAAAAAAAAAAAAAAAAAAAAAGTTCATAAGTACAGTCAGTCTTTATCAAGCATCATCTGCAATGAGAGATAGGAATCATTACTTTTGCATACAGCATAAAAAAAAAAAAAGTGCATCTCTTTGAAAATCATTTCCTCACAATTCAGATCAGCTATTTACAAAAGAGAAGTGTGATCTGAGCTCAGAATACAAAGCTTTAATCCTGCTTCTGGGGAAGTCTTCTCTCCATGGTAAATAAAAAGAATTTATATGAATAGATTTTTCAGAGGAGTTATGTGGAACTGTATGCCTCTTTTTTTGTCTCTTTGAAAGAGCCGTGATTAGGTGCAGTAGGCATGAACAGTAAACAGTCATGTACACTGGCATAACAAAAGCACAGTGTAAGACTCAGGTTTCTGGTCCCAGGGACTCCATGAACCATTTTCCGGCTTTAGTTCACAAGGTATTGTTACTCTTGCATTATTTCATTCTTTCTTTTTAACATAGAATAAACCTGTAAAATTTCACAGAGTGGCTGAATGCGTCAGATCTATTAGCTGGGATCACATCTTTTCCAAACCACTTCTCAGAGTTTGCAAAATCTCTTTTAGGGCCAACTTACTTCTCCCACTCATATGTTAAATAACTAAAGAGCAATTTGCTTTTCCATTCTTTATCTTTCTCAACTGAAAACACATCAAGAAAATAAAACTATTAAAAATGACATCCAAGAACAAGCTGGTTTTATTTATTTATTTAGAGATAGATAGATTGTAAAGGAGTTGTGTGTCTGAAAATGTTCCACATTATCATGCTGCAGTTGTTGTAATGATTATTTTAGGAGCTAATGTTTGTCTTGTGGTCTACCAAATGCATTTGTATCATGGACTTTTTATTATGATTATTCTTATTCTTCTTATTCTATTTATTATTCTATTTATTATTCTAATTCTACTTGTCATTCTTATTATTCTTCTAATTTGCTTATTATTCTTATTATGATTATTCTTCTTCTTATTATTATTGTATTCTTATTGTGATTATTTTGATTATTTGAACTGTCTTGTGTTGCAACACACCTGTTTCTCCTTTATCAACCTATCCATTTTGTACGACTCTTGTTACCTTATATAATTACAAACAAATTCACTGTTCAGTGAGTAGGTATTAACAGTATTGCTAATGAATTTCTTTTTATGAGCTGAAAATCTGCTGTGTTGCCAGCCAGTATATTAGGACCATTTATAAGACAATTGACTATCTGACAGTGATACTCCATAGTATTGGCTGGTCATATCAATAAAGGTAAACATTGCCTCCAACTGAAAAGGCTGCCATTCATAGTGTAATTAATTTTTCACTGTTTGCATTCCCTCTACAATCCCGCAGCTTCTCTTAGAGCGTCTATTAGAAAAATAAGATCAATTACGCAGTATAAGTGCTCTTATTTTTAATGAGAGAATACTAATCTGTGAATTTTACAGGCTGACAACTGTACTGTAGTATCTTGGCTCTCTGTTAGTTTAATTAATGAACGTACATGTGCTCATTTTGTTAGACCAAGTTTATTGATGTAATGAAATAATATTTTACCAATGAATGAAACTCTCTAAATCTTCAGCTCGATTAATGAAGGAAGCATCCACAACTTCTCTCTCACCACCCTTACAATAAAAAATTTCTTCCTAAGATCTAATCTAAATCTGCTTTTTTTTTTTTTTTTTTTTTTTTTTAAGCAATTGCTCCATTACTCCTTGTCCTATCACTACACTCCCCAGTAAAGATGGCATACTATAATTCTTATGTGCCCTAGTACCATAGGTTCATAGGTTTGCTACATATTTCACACAGGCAGTAATACATACCAGTTCTTGAAGAATTGCAACTAATAAATCAGATTTACGATTACACTTTTGTGGTTATGTTGAAAGCATTTCAAAGCACATGGTACAGCTGCTTGCTCCCACACAGAGAAGAGAGCATCTCTGGCATGGTGGCTGGTAGATGATAAAGCAGTGGGTCTGGCTGCCCTCTCTGGTCTGCTGAAGAGCAAAGGCTTAGCTTGTAATGCTGAAGTAATGTCAGCATAAGGTTCCCATGGTGGCCCTGAATTACCACAGACGGACTTAGCCATTGGCACTTTTTAAGGAAATGCTGCCAAAGGTCCAGCTGCTTCCTGTAGGAGACCTGCCATCTGGAGCTTTAAGAGTGATCCCTTTGATAGACATCTCTGGCAGTGAATGATTTGCCGCATGTAATTTTTCTCTTATTCTTTTTTTCCCCTGAAGTTTTGGAGGATTTTCTACAATAAATTATCCACTCCTCTGAGTGGAAGTTGTCAGGTTAATCGTTTGGAATTCAGCCTTAAAAACTGAATTTCAAAATTAGAAATTTTGGACTGAAGGTCATACTGGACTCTTTTACTCCTGATTTGCTTTCTGACTTTGCTTTATACATTTGCATCTTTGTATTGTCTTGGCTACCAAACTGGAACTTATTCAGATAAAGATGGCTCCTTGCCATGACTTCCACAAGTCCTACCACAATGGTACTCTGGTCTTGCTTGAGATGTATGTGTACTACTTTCATTCACAGAATCTTTCTGTAAGAGTCAGCTGTTTTTTTTTCACATTGTTATCAAGGAGTTTACAAAGCGTGCACTGAAGAAATAATGCTGACTTAAATTTAAAGCTTTGTTTTACGTGGCTTTCATTTCATACATAGATCTCATTCTTTGTAGTACAGCAAAATAATAAATAACTGCTGCAATTAACTAACTTAGAAGTACAATAGAATTCTTCAATTCTTTGGAAAAGCTATTTATTTTGTACAAACTTCAAAACAAGGAAGATAATTTCTTTTTATATAAGGTGTACGTGTGTTATGAGGAAACAAAAGAAGAAACCATCACAACCTTGCATTCCTCCTTTAGTGCATCCAACTATAAACTGCCTCATACTTTTTGGTGATATGTGGGCCTGGCACAGGAAAAGAGAAAGTGGATGTTTACAGATGATGAATTACTAAGGAAACAACTGTTGTCACAGGAGGGAAGCTGTGCCACACTGAAATACAGGAGGTGTTTTTGAAAATGCTATTTGTAGCTAGTTTATGAAGGGTTTTTTGGAAAAGAAAAAAAAATACTGTGTGTTAAAGGTCCTTTCAATACATGGTCTAATGTGACATACCCAAAATACCACTCCATGGGTATTTCTTCTGAATTTCAGACCAGCTAGATCTATCTGCCTATGCCAGAACAGAGCCTGAAGCTGCTTTTGCCCAAAACCACCTTCAGTGATGTGGTGTCAAACATCAGCGTTAGTCCTTTGGCTATGGTGATTACAGTTTTAATACACTACCAACACCTGTTACCCACCCCTCTCCTCCCTGTGTCAGGGTTAATAACACTGCAGCAGATGGAAATGCATGCCTAGCTTGTGGTTCCCCCTCCAATTAGTCATTTTTGTTCTAATACAGACTGGGAGCTGCCATCATTAAGCCCAATGGACTCATTTATTTCTGCTGCCTCTGCTCTGTCTGCAGTCCTTTTTGACAACAGTGACAAGCTGGGCAAGTGCAGTCAGGAAGGCATATTTGTAGCCCTGTGTTGTCTTCTGGAGGAGCCAACATTCACGTGCCTTGCTTTCTTACTTTTGTTAACAAAAGAAGTTGCTAAATCATTAGCATATGGCATTCTTGAAGAATCACAAAGAAATGGCTTCACTAAGGGCAAACCATGCCTAACAAATTTGGTGGCCTTCTACAATAGGATTATAGCATTTGTGGGTAAGGGAAGAGCAAGTGACATCTACCTGGATTTCTGGAAAGCATTTGACACTGTCCCACACAACATTCTTGTCTCCAAACAGGAGAGGCATGGATGTGACAGATGGACCACTCAGTGGATAAAGAATTCGCTGAAAGGTCACATTCGAGGTGGGCCTGCACAAACTTCATGAAGTTCAACCAGGGCAAATGTGGGGTGCTGCACATGGGTAGCTGCAATCCCAAACATTAATGAAGGCTTTATGACAATTAGATAGAGAGAAGCCCTGCAGATAAAGATTTGGAGTTACTGGTGGATGAGAAGCTCAATGTGATCCAGCAGCGTGCACTTGCAGTCCAGGAAGCCAACTGTATCCTGGGCTGCATCAAAAGAAACATGGCCAGCATGTCAAAGGAGGAAATTCTCCCTCTTTCCTCTGCTCTCTTGAGACCTCACCTGGATTACTGAGTTCAGCTCTGGGGCTCTCAGCATAAGAAAGATATAGATCTGTTGGAGTGAGTCCAGAGGAGAAGCACAAGGTTGATCAGAGGGCCAGGGAACCCCTCCTATGAAGACAGAGAAAGTTGGGGTTATTCAGCCTGGAGAAGAGAAGGCTCTAGACAGCCTTCTAGTGGCCTTCCAGTACCTCAAGGTGACTTATAGGAAAGCTGGGGAGGGGCTCTTTTTTTGGTAGGGTGTTGGAAATAGATGGTGTTTAAGGTCCCTTCCAATTCAAACCATTCTGTGATTTTTTGAAAAGCAGAAGTAGAAATTTGCATGGTCTCCTATGAAAGTCTGGAGGTTGTGTAGCATATTTGGGAACTACCCCTTTATGGTTGCCCAAGGTCTGTCCTGGGCACTGTGTCTTGACTACTGTCAGAGGCATGATGTTGGGTTACCACAATTTTGCCTAATTTCTTCTGTGTTCTTTTGGTCATAAGAAGCAGGAAGCAAACATGTAATGTCTATATGACAGAATCAGTCTACAATGGAAATGAAAAAGAGTAGCAAACGATTTGAATTCACTGAGTAAAAAAATGAAAGCATAGGTGATTGTATTTTTTTTTTTCCTTTTTCCTTTTTTCCTTTTTTTTTTTTTTTTTTTTTTTTTAATTCAGTCTGAAAACAATATTGGGTCTTGTAAAAATAGCTTCCCATTTGCACTGTTAGAGAGTTTTTGCAGACATTTGACTTATGGTTGCGATTTATCAATGAACTGGGTGGCTAACACCATAAAATAGATCTGGTTACAGATGTGGGCATATGGAAAAAAGGTATACTTCTAAAATTTTGAATAGCTGAAAAATAAGAAAATTGATCTGAGCTCAGAAATAACTTTCTCAAACAAATCCTTTAGGTCAGAAATTATCAAAGATGTAGAATTAGGAATGAAAACTGGAACTTAAAGCTAGTAACTTGCTAATATTATGCTGTTTTATATATATATGATTTTTTAGGTCTAGTTCACATATTTTCGTTTCTTGTAGCAGATTTATGCTAGTAACAATTGCTTTATTCCATCACTGTAATTGTTTGATAGCAAATAGCCTTTTCCTTTTTATCAACTTGCTTTATCAGTTTATCTTTTCTCTTTAGGCTGATACAGTAGAAGTAGTGTTCAAGATGCTAAGTAAAATAATGAAATAATAATAATAAATTTGCACTACACACCTCCTGTAAATAACTAGCTAGTGTTCTTTTCTCTCAGAATTACTAATAAAAAAAACAGGTTCTGTAATGCCTTTATAACAGTTTTTGGAGCATCTGTTTTCTTTTATGTGTACACCTCACACCTACTGTTTGCAAAACAGGCATTCTTCACTGTGTTATTTGTTGATGCTTAAAGGTTCAATGAATAATTCAGCCCCTTTACCCTTCTTGCTTTGCTGAACACCTATTGACCTCTCAGAGCAGAGTCATATCAATAAATTCTGAATTGCTTTACAGCTTCAATTTCATGCTTGGCCTTTCTGAAGATACATACAGCCAAAAATAAATAACTGAAAGAAATATCTGTGCAAATTGCTTTACAAAAACTCACATGTATGTAGTAAGCCCTTAACATCCTTCCTAAACTAAAATAGATTGATAAAAGGAACCTACATATTTTCTTCAGGTAAACCCTTCTGTACTACAACTGTGTTCACCAATGTGTGGGTGAGAGTTCAAAAAAATAATAAAGTTGTATAGCACTGTGGATGCTGTCTTTAAAAACCATGAGCACTGCAAATGTACCTAAGCAAAGCATATATTTTGGTGAAAAATTGAACCATTCGGTCCCACTTATGTATACTTATGGTAATTGCAGTGGGAGCCCCGTTATTGTCAAGTAGTCAGGCATGTCATGTAGTCATCCACATGTGCTTCTAAGTTTCTAATTGTGATGAAATATGAACAAACACATTATCTATGTCAACTGTTCTTGCAAGTTGTTAATTCACATACACTTTAGGTCGCTGAAAGCTAATTATGTACTGAACAACTGGAGGTTCAGCAGGGGAAACAATGTTTTTTAACCTTCTTCTGTAGGAAGAGTTACCCTCATTGGAAAACTGACCACTGTTTTACTAAGCATGCTGTGAAACCTGGTTCATTCCTCAATGCGGCCAGGACAGTCATTTCTAGTCTTACACAAGAAAGCAAAAATTTCTTCTCAGATTCCAGAAGCATTTGGGAATCTCAGTGTCCTTGCAGGTAGTGGAATTTAGCAGCTTATGTTGAGTTCAATTCCTCTAGGAAGGTGGATGAGAGGATTAACCATAGACATTTGAAATTATGACAAATGTAAGGGTTCATTGTCCTCAGTGAATATAATAAAGCATATTCAGCATCATGCCTCTTAGCCTTTCTTTAATTAGGAGTGATGTCTGAGGGATATATTTGTACAGTGGAAAATAATATTATTTAAGGACTTATTACCTCTGGACTTGCTTGCCTTTTTTTTTTTTTTTTTTTTTTTTTTTTTTTTTTTTTTTGAGGAAGCAATCAATCTTCTGAAGCTGAAATTCTGTTGGAATTTAAATAAAATTATTTCTGGTTTTGCTCAGTTACAAGCTTATCAGACAAATGTAAAGTTGGAGTTGTTCAAGAAAAAAAGAGAATGTCCCTTTCAATAGTGCTGTTCATGAAAAATAAATTTTAACATTCATTGAAGAGAAAATCTGATAAGGCACTCAAAGTATAAATTAAAATAACTGTTTTTTCTATATATAATAAAACAAAAAGGGACTTGATTTTTCTACATAAACAAAACCTCTTGTTACAAATGATGAGCTGACTATAATGTCTGTTGATTTGTGAGAAGCCCTGGTTGTTGTTGTTTTTGTTTGTTTTTGTCGGAGTGCTGCCATCCAACTTCTGTTGCTAAATTATTTGCTAGACCTAAATTATTTGCTAGGTTTATTTAAATATAAGTTTATGTTCCTCCTCTTCCATGTAAAAAAATATTATTCACTAAACTTGTAGGAAAAATCTTTCCTAAACCACAATTAAAATTGAAATGCTAGCAGAGCAATGTCACCCAGTATGCCCCAAGAGATCTAATTTGCTAGGGTTTTTTCTAATCGGAAATACTCATGCAGGGTATGATAAAGTATGAAGCTATAAGTGTGAATCTTATTTGTTTATTTAGGATATTAATTCACAAATTTAGATGCACTCATTTAGGAATAAAATTCATTTAATGTGCCTGAACATGGTTGAATGCTTCAGTTTGCTGGCTGTATTTTCACTGAGAGCTTCACTTCTCCACACTGAGTTTCTATCGTATATATTGCAGTGGAGAATTAAATTATTATTAGATAAAAAAGAATACGAGTATGTGAAAAATGGGAACCTGGTACTGTGAGGTGTCATGTAAGCATGTCTAATTTTTTTTTTTATTATTATTACTTAGAGACTGTAGGATAAAAGGGGAACAGCTATAGACTTATTTATTTTGCCCAGGCACTTTATATCATTGTCTAAATATTATACATCATTAAAGCTTGCTTGCTGTTTATCCTGACTATGCACTCATTTGTGGATGGCTATGCTGAGATACTTCTCCAGAGCTTTACGAAGTGGAAAAGATATATTCCAGATAATGTTTCAAGAATTTTCAAATCTTATGATTTTCTAGGTGTACCTACCACATTCTGTCAGGATGGCATAGTAGTGTGCTTTCTTTTAAAGTGTATTTTAGAACAAAGTGGCTTTTTATACCTAATTATATTCTACAGTTTATATCTCATCAAGCATACAGGTTGTTGGGACAGCAATTCCAAGTTTTAGCAGATGGAGGTCACCATTTTTATAACTATAAATAGATATTTTACTGTTATTCCTTATTCCTCCAGAGATAGAGGAAATCATAGGAAGCAAATTGATAACAGTAATAAAAATAAATTTGCAAGGTTTTTATACTGGCTCTTACTATTATATTTTGGTGTGTTCGATCTTTTTAGCCCTCTTTTTTGTTTAATTATGTTGATGGAAGTATAATGAAATCTCCGTTCAAAGAGTTATTTAAAATGTTTATCCTCCAAATAATACTAGCTTTTCGGGGAACAACATTGTGATAATGATCTCCACACTTCTTGTGATTTGTGTACTGTTACTGACATTAATGCACATCCTGCACATGGGTCAGTGAGAAATATGCCTTGGAAAAAATTAAAAAAAAGTGAATTTATGGATATGGCAAGTCAGATGATTCTCTTCAGTGAGTACATGAATTCCCTTTATATTCCTGTTTTTCACCTTGTTTCACTTTTTTTTTTTTTTTTTTTTTTTTTTTTTTTTTTTCTCTTCTCTGAAGCTTTGTGTGTTTACAACATTTGTACACTTAACTTCCAGTAATGTAATTAGGTGCTTTGCAATTATGTGCTTTGACTGGCCTGGCTTTTCCCATACACTTCACCTCTCTGCTGTGTTACCCATTATTGTGATCGTTGAAAGCCATACTTGTGCTGACTGCAAAACACAGCTACTACAGGAGATGCACTTTTTAGCAACACAGTAATGTGGCATCCCTGTAACAGTGAGCACGCTTCCACAGAGAACCAAGAGCAGTGCTGCATCTTCTACACTGTTAACCCCAGAGCACAGGTATAGCACTGTAGTTAGGAGGCCTGTGGCATGGTCACTGTGGACAGCAAGAAGCTGTCTTCCTTATGCAGTTGAACTTTGAGCATGTTATTTTCTTCCTAATTCAAGAATCTGAAATAGTTTTTCTTATCTGTGAGGAAGGCAATACATAACATATATATTTTTTTCTTTTACCATCTCTGTAGTAACATTAAAACAATTTACATTACGTTTTGGTTTCACTGCTCTTCAAAATATGTTGCTTTTCTTAATTTTCTTAATTAAAAGATGAGACGTCTCTGTCACCAACAGCTCACATTCAGGTAGATGTAGCCTGCTTTTGTTTGGTATTTTTGCATTTGGACTCAATAAAAGAGTTCAAGATGTCCCCAGTTCCTTCTCTGGAATGCAGAACTTACTAGGTTTGACCTTGGTCAAAGATGTCCTCAGAACTGCACACACAAGTTGTTAACCTTTAAGGTCTGTCCTTCAGTGCATCTTAAATAACTTTGCCCATTGTTAACCCAAGGTGCTAATATAAGAAGCACTTAAATCATCTAAGTTAAAAAGTTAACTATCAGAAGACAAAAAAGACTGTTTGGGTTTCAGGTGCTTAGGTTCCTTTACTTGTATCTCACACATGAGAATTTTCTGCAGTTGGTAACCAGAGTAAATAACAGATTTGAAAGAGGTAGTTAAGAAATGACACTTAGTAAATAATGTGTCATCATGCACAGTTGAAAAAACAACATTTCTGAAGTAAGTGATATAGAACAGCATGTTTCAAAATTAGTATCATTACTGAATGCTGTTCCCATGGACAGCATGAATTACCAGCTCATGGTAGCAGCTTCATTCAAAAAAGAAATGACTACAGTGGCAGGTCAATATATTGTCACATATTTTAAAGCCTGTATTTGTCAACAAACTGTTACTTCTGTTCCCATTACAATAGTTTATTTTTGACCTTCATACCAGTCTTTGATGGGACTTCATTGTTGTTATTAAGTGAGTAAAGGCATCAACTGAGTCAGTAAAGCATCTCTTATCCACAAAAAAAATTTCAAACACCCATCAGAATTCTATTAAAACAGGAGATTGTCTCTAAAGTAGTACATTTTACACAGCAAAACAGATATAGCAAATTTTAGGCTTATTCAGTGATTTACTGTAACAAGTGGGCAGCTTGTGAGTGGGATGAAGGGTATGAATCTGATAAATTGATGAGAAATCTCTGTATGACAGAGTACAAGAGCCAATTAGGATTGCCATTAGACCATTTGTGTATTTGTGTATTAAAAAGCTTCTTAGAAAGGAAAAATACATAAAAGCATATATTGGTGTCTACAACCCTTAGAGGGCTTGCTAAGGGTCGATGTTATCAGGAAACAGATACATGCACTAAGGGTTAAATCTGTGTAACTGGTTGGTGTGGAGTGAAATCCTGCCCACAATCAGATGAAAGATACGAGGACTTAGTCCAACAGGAACAGACATCAAATCAACAGCTTTGAGAGAAGCATATCAATTAGGAAGATTCATTAGCAGGTGCAATGGGTTTTAAACAAAATACAGGAGATTTAATTTTTCTTGCTTTTTATTTTTCTCTATAACAATTTTAAATGAGTCTCATAATGAATAACTGAGGTCAGATTTCCAAATTTGTTCAACGTTGTCCTAAACCAGCTCCTACTGAAATCACTGTGAATTCTAACCATGTCTTTAAGACCAGATTTGAGCCTCTGCTGAATCCTTTAATTATAGTTTGGGGAGGAGGTGGGTTGTGTGTCCATGAGTGGACTGAGTGATTTATATATATTTTATTTAGTTTCAGATGTTAATTCACTGGCAAATATCAAGTAGGATGTAATTTTAAAGAGGCAAAAGGCAATTCAAATTCTAATTAGAAAATGGGTATGTTCTTTGCAGCATCATAACATAAACTTAAATCCTTCTGTCGTAGCATATGTTTCCAGCTTCAAAGCAAGAATAGGTTTTCTTGCAGCTGTGTTAATTGGCATGGGTCATCTTTTATGATGGAAAAAATAACAGTTAAAATTAAAGGTACTGCAGTTAAAGTAAGAGGCAAATACCTGCTGTATTTCACTGTCTACCATCTAAGTTACACAGCGTGTCCTTATTTCCTTCTAAGAAAGTGATATGCATTTGAAGTAATAAATATTCCCTGCTGGGGCCTCTACTAAATTAGGGTACCAGAAGAAACAGTTTCTCCCCCATCTCTCCCCCCAATGATTAACCTGGTTTCTTCCTGCGTATGCTGTTTGACTCAGCTTCTAATATGGCAAGTGAGCTCTACTGCTGCTCCACTTTTACACAAGTCAGTGAATAGCATTATTAAAAAAAAAAAAAAAAAAAAGTGAATCTTCCTGTTTCAGTTTTCTGACAGATTTTTTTTGAAGGAACCCATGACATTTTGGTGCCCAGTTTGTATTTACTGCATGATACTTGGATACATTGATAATCAGGCTTCTTTGAAAATCTAGCTGTTATAAAGGGTTTTCAATATCAAATAAGTGATAATGTGTCACTTCAATATCAATTAAATGACTTTAAGAATTTACCTTTATTTAGGATACTAGATTAATACAATCATTCTACCTTTGGGTTTCCTTTTCTGTCTTTGAGATGCTTTAAACTGTTCATGCAAATCTTGGGGATCTCCACTGGTTCTTTTTGTTTATGAGCATAAACTACTTAAGAGAGAAGGAAATGATTAATTATTTATGAAGTTGATAATATTTTAGATTATTATATCTTTATTTATGTTGTAAATATCATGTTGTAAATGTCATGTTGCAAAGTAATCATGATAAACTTAGTAGAATAAACCTGAAAAATAATTTGTGTCCTAACTGCACTAGGGATTTCTGATTTGAATCTCAATGAGGTGAAGTTATAATGGTTTTAAACACAGAAGAAGAATTAAGAGAAATGTTCAACATAAGACATCAAAATAAGAAACAACATTTGATTGCCATTCTTCCATACTTCTCTAGATTGGGCTGTTGGGATTAAAACTAACAGTACATATAATATTTGTTTTTCTCTCTGTTGTATACGTAAGAATATCCATCTGTCTTTCTTTGACTTCCTTTATTTCAAGTAGATCCAATTTCTGTGCAGCAATTTCCAAAAGCATACAGGAGGTTCTCTTAGTATGCATATCAAGCCTGGCAGTCTTATTGGTTTCATCAGGCGTTTTTGTTCACCCATTATATTTATTGAGCTCTTTTACAGGTTGTTTTTGACATAGTGTTTCCACTCATTCATGGAAATAGATGAAAACAAATGATCAGTCAATATTTGAAAGAGAAGGTATTTGGTTAGCAGGTGTGTTTGTGCATTTTACTGGAACATCTCTACTTTAAAACTTGCAAATATGAAGCTGAAGCTGGGGTCTGGAACTTCAAATCCAAACATAGTTGGGCAGAAAATATCTCCATATTGATTACACAGTGGAAAATTGTTTCACTTCATTAAAACATCATCAACAACAAAGTATTTCAGCTGAAAAGCAAAGGCATACAATATTCTCAAATGAACCTTCTATGTTTTCAGTTTCCCAAGAAAAATCACAGGAAGCAAATACTTTTTTTTCTTTTATTTTCTTAAAAAAAGAAAAAGAAAAAAGGGGGGAAAAAAAGAGTTTTTTTCTTTGAAAAAGACATCCAAGATAGTCATTAACCTTAATTCTTATTAATTCTTTGCCATTCATCATGTCTTGAAACTCTCACTAAGTTTCTCTGTCTTTTTTTCCCTTCTCTAAAGGCAAAGTAGTAACATTTTATTGTATCAAAGTATTGTGAGGAATCAGGAAACAGCTTAAAGGAGTCTTTAAAGATCTTTAAAATCAGTAGGTTTCAAACTGGCAAATTAAACTGTTTTTATTTTATTTTTTTTCTCAAGGCCTTGACTCAGTTAAATAATCTACCAAAGCAAGCAATATGGGAATGGTACTGAATTAAAACAATAATAATAATAAATCATAATATAATCTAGGAGCACGAGTGAAGTGAATGGGTAGAAGTGGAAATTAATGCATGCCTTCCAGTGGCACAGGCTGTAACTGTGTTGGGTTATATTAATGTAAATGGTAAGACAGTGTGATTCTAGCAGTTGTAGTTCTGCTAATTGCTTGCATTCATAGCTTAATGTTGCTGTAAAGAAATGGTACATTTCTCAGTAAAATACATCTGACACTTAAGCCAGCATTATGTTCAGCTGTGATCTAAGTGACTGTGAGCTGTGTGTAGCTCACTTTGCTAGTGTATGAAGCCATGCTATCCTTTGAGATTCCCTGAGGGAGAGGAAGTGTTGTGCTCTTGATTTAAAATTTATCACAACCGTTCACATGCTAAGCAACATATGCATTGAAAGATTTCTGTAGACTCACAGGAATGTTTCATCTCTTTCACACTAATATTTCCAAGTACCTTTTGGAGCATATATGTGCATTTTTTTCCTCACAGGACTTGATTTCAGTTCCTTGAGCTTGGATTAATGGGAATAGGAAGCTTTAGAGACAAAATTTGCTTAATGGGGAAAATGGGTTCTATTTCCTTCCTTCCTTCCTTCCTTCCTTCCTTCCTTCCTTCCTTCCTTCCTCCCTCCCTCCCTCCCTCCTTCTTTTAAAGAATATAAATATAAATTTCAGCAACAGTACAACCATAATTGCATTGCATAGGTACACAGGATGGAAAATGAATATATCCATTACTGAATGCTGTGCCCTGAAAAAGGCTAGTGAAGCCTTCGGAACTAGTGAACTGCCTTCATGACTGTTCACTTCGTGACTGTTCACTGTCCTTCTGAGATGTCAACGCTTCAGAAAACTGTGAGCTCATATTACTACTTTTTTTTTTTTTTTTTTTTTACTTATATTGTTGAATTCTTGGTCTTTTCTTAATGCCCTTCCTATAGGTTTCTCAATTTCTAGTGTAAAAAAAAAAAATTCTTGCCTTGCTGCACTGTTTGAAAAATAGTTCCAGAACTCCTTTCTCCTATTTACTAATCTAAATATACTGCAATACTGTTCTTAATACATTGCAAATGAGACCATGTATAGCGCATCAAAATATTTGATTACTTTTATATTGCCTTGTTACATTCATTGCATGTGATCACACTGACCACACACACTGAAAAACAATATATGCATGTATGAGAATATTACAAATAATAATAGAATAATAATAATGCTGGTTTTAGTGCATCACATTCATGCACAGAAACCCTCAGTGTGTACCCTAAGTGATTATCAACACATATAATGCATTGGAAATGCTTTCACTGACTTCCCAACGCAGAAATCCAGGATCTCCTCTCCTCTCCTCTCCTCTCCTCTCCTCTCCTCTCCTCTCCTCTCCTTTTTTTTTTTCTTTCTTTTTTTCCACTGTATATGCATGTGAAGAGTACTGAAGGCCAGTTCTTAAGATGTAAATTCTCACCATATCCCATGGAGGAGTTTCAGGATGGGGATTGTTGGCCTACCTAAGCTTATGTAGAGTTTTCACTGTGTGTGTGGATTTGACAGTCAATTTGAAGGGTGAGAAATGTCTCCATATTTGCGTTTTTAACATTCATTATGGAGAAGCAAGAAGCCTGTGGTTTTCAATTGCCTTTCTAACAGTGGTCAGACGATGAAGACAATCTGTTTAACAAACTGGCATAGAAGATAGCTTTCTCCGTATGTCACACATTTGCCATTCCATCTGCTTGGTAATAAAGCCAGCAAAAACCCAGCCTGACCAACCCCTTAGGTGATCTTCTTGTTGTCTTCCAAAAAAAAACCAAACCAAACCAAACCAAACAAACAAACAAAAAACAAACAAACAAACAAAAAAAACACCAGAAAGAGTGACAAACTCACTTAAACTTTAACACATTTTATTTCATTTCATTTAGAGCTTCCTGTTCTTGTTACTACATAATGCAAAGCCAATAGACATAAATGAAGTATTTGACCTAAATTTTATTTTTAAGTCTTTCTTCTTAAAGATGGGGATATGTGACGTTATGAGAATATGATGTGCATTATTAATATCTGTAATGGGTACAATAACCTACTGCTTTTCCTTTGTTTAGGTCAATTAGCATGAGTAAAAAGTGTCCAACTCACAATATTGGATAAGATTTCTGTGCTACCAGCATAGGTGATAACATGAACAAACAAATGGAAGTTTTTCTGTGATTGAAAAAAGTCCAGAAAAATGCAAGGAGAAAATAAACAAATCAATGATTTGCCAAAACACATTTTTATAGGCCCTTCAAATCTAGTGGAATGTGAAAAACTTTGACAAGAATTGATATGAATATATTTCTGAAGCTAAACAAACAAACAAAAATCACAGAATGTCTAGGTTGGAAGAGACCTACAAGATCGCCGAGTCCAACCTCTGACCGAACACTAACAAATCATCCCCTAAACCATATCCCTAAGCTCTACATGTAAATGTCTTTTAAAGACCTCCAGGGATGGTGACTCAACCACTTCCCTGGGCAGCCTATTCCAGTGCCTAAGAACCCTTTCTGTAAAGAAGTTCTTCCTAATATCCAACCTAAACCTCCCCTGGCACAGGTTTAGCCCATTCCCCCTCGTCCTGTCACCAGGCACGTGGGAGAACAGACCAACCGCCACCTCGCTACAGCCTCCTTTCAGGTACCTGTAGAGTGCGATAAGGTCGCCCCTGAGCCTCCTCTTCTCCAGGCTAAATAGTCCCAGCTCCCTCAGCCGCTCCTCGTTAGACTGGTTCTCCAGACCCTTCAGCAGCTTCGTAGCCCTTCTCTGGACTCGCTCAAGCACCTCCATGTCCTTCTTGTAGTGAGGGGCCCAAAACTGAACACAGTACTCGAGGTGCGGCCTCACCAGAGCCGAGTACAGGGGGAGAAAAAAATCAATTTGATATGTTGCTGTAAAAGTGCCATTTAATATTGGGGTGTGTTAGAACTTCCTTGATGCTAGGCCTTTAGCAGTCCTCCACTAAATGTAGTATTGTTCATTGCCAAATGCTGATAGGATTATACTGAAAACAGTCAAAATGAGATTCATCATACTGTGTGACGGTGAATTTAAGTATTTTTGAATGCAGTGTTTATTTCACAATTTTTAAAGAAAAAAGAAATCAGGGAAAACCGTCTGTCATAACTTAGGGCTTCTTGTTAAAAGTGCCTTCATTACCTTGGAGATGGGTAAAATGACTACAACCAAGTGTTGTCCTCAATTTTTCAGCTATACTCAACTACAGAACTGTACCAGCACAGCAATAAAATGAAGATTTAGTTTATAGTATTGTTTGGGTAAAAAATACTTTCAGAGTGCCTCATGGAAACTTGCATTTTTAAAAAACATTCTTTTAGGTAGGCAGAACTCCGCTAGAAAATTATTTCAACTTTTGAGGATTACTTGCATTAGAGATGATAGCAGCAAAACATTATTATTTACTAGATATCGGAGTATAAGATGTTCTCAGCTCAAAGACGTGATCAGTAGCTACATAATTATTTGTATACTTAATGGGATGGTCTTCTCTACCATTTTATTTTTAATAAAATAGGGCCACAAATTTGATGAGAGGTCTGGAGCACCTCTCCTGTGAAGAAAGGCTGAGAGAACTATGGCTGCTCAGCCTTAAGAAGAGAAGGCTCTGGGGTGACCTCATTTCAGTATTCAGTACTTAAAGGGGGCTTATAAAAAAGATGGAGAAGAACTTTTTCTCAGTCAGATAATGACAGGATAAGTGGGAATGGTTTAAAACTAAAAGAGCAGAGATTTAGAGGTTAGGAGGATGGTGAGGCACTGGAACAGGTTGCCCATGGAAGCTGGGGATGTCCCATCCCTGGAATTGTTCAAAGCCAGGTTGGATGAGGCTCTGGGCAACCCAATCTAGTGGGTGGCATCCCTGCTTATAGCAGGGGGGTTGGAATTAGATGGTCTTTAAGGTCGTTTCCAACCCAAGCTATTCTATCATTCTATGAATAGAAGGGTGCATAGAAATCATACATCATGCATTCCACATGCCATAGCTGAAGTGCATATATTATCAAATGGTAAAAAGATGAATACTGGGATGTCCTTGGTGGATGTGTTTGGAGGGCTATTTGTGCATGTTGTCACTGAAATGCTCGGATTTAATATTAGAAATACAGGTACACATTAGGGAAGTTCTCTCTTCTAATTTGAAAGCTCCTTTTTTCTTTCCATAGATGTGGGCTGGGACAACTATTCATTCTTCAGAGGGTGGTGAGGCACTAAAATAGGCTGCCCAGACAGAGGGGTTGTGGATGCCCCATCCCTGGAGGTGTTCAAGACCAGGTTGGTTAAGGCCCTGGGCAACCTGATCTAGAGTGTGGCATCCCTATCTATTTCAGGGGGATTGGAACTAGATAGTCTTCAAGGTCCCTTCCAACCCTAGCTTTTCTATGAATCTATGATTCTTAGTTTACAGCTCCATAAGAGGATACTGTTTCTCTAGCGTTTTTTGTTGTTGTTTCTAATACAAAATCAAATACATTAATACTTGAGCCAAAATGTATCCTTTGACAAGCACAATTATGCAACATATGTTAGCCACTCATATCTCAGTGCCATGAAGACCACATAAGAGCTTGAAGAAACAAGGTTCTGTCAGATGATGAATATTGTGATCTCCTTCTGTTGAAGCGAAGGAGCTTCATATGACATCATCCTGTTACTGTTATGTTAGTATTGAATTTAAGATTGTATTTGCTATTTCCAGGTTTTATTAGCTCTTGCAGATACCTTCATGTAGTAAAAACTTCTCTCAGGTCCTTGACTAAACTACTTAAAACATAACTGTTATAAAGCACCACAGAGAGTAAAGAGATGCCTTCTATTTTTTTTTCCAGGAGAGCAGATTTTTACTGAAACAAAATGTAAATAGGGATGGATACTGCTGTGACAAGAGCATTATAAAAGTACATTTAACATTATGAAGGGCTGCTCTTGTAGGGAACACTGGAATATGCTGAGTACACTCTGGTAAAAAGGAGAGAGTTAATTTCAGTTACAAGCCTCTGGTTACTTTTGTTACTTGTAAACTTCTATATTTTGTACTCAATGTTAAAACATATTTAAGAGTTAACAGTAATTGAAGACACATTTTAATTTTCAAATTTAATTGCTTACAACAGCTCCCTGACTTAGAGAGCCGCCTTTTTAAACGATGATGGCAGCTATAACTGCTGTGGTACTCCACTATGCCTGTTGTCTTCAGACACACAGAATCATACAATCATTAGGGTTGGAAAAGACCTCCAAGATCATCTGGTCCAACCATCACCCTACTACCAATGTCACCCACTAAACCATGTACCCAAGCACCATGTTCAACCTTTCCTTAAACATCCCCAGGGACGGGGACTCCACCACATCCCTGCACAACCGACTCCAGTGCCTGACTGACCTTTCTGAGAAGTAATGTCTCTTAATTTCCAACCTAATCCTCTCTTGCCACAACTTGAGGCCATTCCCTCTAGTCCTATCACTAGTTATCAGTGAGAAGAGGCTGACCCCAGCTCCCCACACCTTCCTTTCAGGTAGTTGCAGAGAGCAATGAGGTCTCCCCTGAGCCTCCTCTTCTCCAGACTAAACAACCCCAGTTCCCTCAGCCGCTCCTCAGAGGATTTGTGTGCCAGGCCCTTCACCAGCTTCGTAGCCCTTCTGTGGACATGTTTCCCTCATCCACCAGGTGGGTCACCTGGTCATAGAAGAAGATGATGTTAGTCAGGCAGGACTTGCCTTTCACGAACCCATGCTGACTGGGCCTGATCCCCAGGTTGTCCCACATATGTTGTGTGATTGCACTCAAGACAACCTGTTCCATCACCTTTCCTGGCACCGAGGTCAGGCTGAGAGGTCTGTAGTTCCCCGGGTCCTCCATAGGACCCTTCTTATAGATGAGCATCCCATTAGCAAGTCTCCATTCATCTGAGACCTCCCTGGATGACCATGACTGCTAGTAGATGATGGAAAGTAGCCCAGCAATCACATCTGTCAGCTTCCTCAGCACCCTCAGGTGAATCCCATCTGGCCCCATGGACTTGTGACAGTCCAGGTGGAACAGCAGGTCTCTAACTGTTTCCACCTGAACTGTGGGGGGTTTCTTCTGCTCTCTGTCCCAGACTTCCAGGTCAGGAGGCTGAGTACTCCAAGGATAAGTGGTCTGGCTAGTAAAGAACTGTGAAGAAGGCAGTAAGAACCTCAGTCTTTTCCTTATTCTCAGTAGTAACGTAAAAAGATCTTGATGTCAACCTATAGATAGACTAAAAGAGGGGTGGAAGAAGAGAGGGAGAATTTGAAATCACCTATATTGAGGAAGTTATCCCAAATTAACTCGGGTCTTCTCTTGGAGTGGTTGTGTAATGTATCTAGCCCTAATTTATGTAACTCATCTGACTGGCATACCATACTCACCCTGGTTGTAGAAGAGCAAAGCTTTTGGCAGCCATATATCTTGATATAGCAAAAATAGTGTTTGCTGGGCAAATGATTTGTTGCACTAGTATCATTCCTCAGGCCAGAGGAGATAAAAGGATGCCAGTATGGAGAGATTCCAAAATTTTATAGAATGTATTGAAATTTAGAAAAATTGTGAGATGAGAAATATGACGGCATACAGCAATACTCTCTATGCATTGCATTTGAAAATGTGTAGTGGTACGTCTTCAACACACTGGCATCCTCTTCAGCACTTCATCTCTGGGCTGTGGAGGTATGCAGAAGGCTGAAGGTATGTAGTACTGATGCGTTGTTACATGTTTCCCTGGGGAAGATTAAGATGTGTAGGGTACAGGAGTGCTGCAGATTGCCCCATGTTGACAGGTCTTTCTCAGAATAACTATGTTGCAGGCAGCTCTAGCAGTGATTATTATCTTGTGATTATGTTATCTGGAGAATTATGTTATCAGTGATTATATTATCTTTAGTATTATCCCTGTGTAGAGCGTTTTAATTACCTCCCTGCAGATCCCGGAGTTAGAAAAGTCTTCTAAATGAACATCTATGAGCAGTTTCATATTCCTCATTAAAAATAAATAAATAGAAGATTTTCTGAAAATCATATTGAGTTTTTTGGAGAGAAAAATTGGGAACAGAAGAGTCCACTGTGTATCACAATTTAGGTTCCATTTAAACTGTTTGTAGAAGCAAGTTTGATACATATTATTTTTGATTTGAGATAAAAGCTTGTTTGGGAGAGATCAGTGTTTTGGGACGAGAATAATCACATGGAAGTGAAATACTAAATTATTCACTGCTTTAAAAATAAGGACTGGATTTTGTAATTTTGCTAAGTTCTTCCTTACTCTGAATAACTATTTAAAATCTCATGTGTCTGTATACTTATTTTCTGTGGGAACTTGTTTTGTCTGATACACCTCTGTAGTAGTATGGATTTTTATGCTGTAAAAACAGGTCCTTATAATCACTCCAAAAATTGTTTCACTGCCTTCTCATTTGTACTTGTTGCCTGGACTGTACTCTTTTTTTCTTCTTCTGCGAGAAAGCTTTTTTCTTTTTAACCCAATGAAAATGAATATTTTCCATTTTTTCATTAAATAAACCCTTGAAATTATTTAAATTAAAAACAAATCTTAAGCTTATTTATAACAGGATGGTGGTTTTGTTTTTGTTTGAGGATTTTTTTTATATATATGTGTAAAAACAGAGCAATAGAAATGTAGGCCCACAGTGCCAGAAAGCAGGAGGACATTACGCAGTTTAGTCAATGTAGAGCATAGGCAAAGAGCATCTAGACTGATTTTTTTTTTTATTTTTTATTTTTCTTGACTGAAGAGATTTAAAATCAGCTCCTATCCGTAGAGTCATAAAGTATTATGAGGTGCATTGGTTTCAGACTTTGCTGTTGATTCTTTTTTGTAGTTTCAGACATGATTGTTTTGTTTGGTTTGTTGTTGTTTGTTTTATTTTTTTGTTTGTTTCTCATGGAAGAATATAAGTGTTATGTTGTTATGTTGCATTTTTATTGTTAGAAGTGATGGTGGTAGTTTGTTTGTTTTTAAAGAAAAGAAGAAATGCCAACAAGAGAAAGTGATGAAACTTATCTTAGAAAATTGTATAGCTAAGTGGTTAGGGCCCTTGCTCAGATACAGGAGTTTGTGTTCTTTTTAATACAGAGATTCAAATCTGTTTTGTCATGAATTGGAACTATTTGACAGCCTGCTATTCTTGGAACAAATACTTCATGCTGAACAGAAGAAGTGCTTGAATGTTATCTTCGTCTGAAGGGATATGTGGGATTGTTTTGTTTGTTTTTAAATTTAAACAACATTTTTGTTGTTTTCCAAGGTTGAAAGATGAGTATTGCTTCTGATAGGGACCATCATGGCTGAAGTTTCTCAGACAAATAAGGCTTCCTTAAAGATAAATAAATATACAGCATTCAAAAATTTCCATGCAATTTATGCTCAGTTTACCAGAGCGTATGGCTAAATTTTTGATGTGTTTGAATTTCTTCTGGCAAATTAGAGAAGTTAAGGCTTCCTAACAAAAGTTTAACTAGGTAGAAAAAATGAAATCAAAGTGAAGGGTGACAAGGTTTTGACAACTTCTGTGGTACAACATTTAAAAGAATTATTTGAAGCATTTCCTCTAAGAAATGCTTTAACTGCTTTAACATATTTGATAAGTGTTTCATTTTCCTGTTTTCCTTTTTTTTTTTTTGATAGTTATTTGTTATTGTTAAATCCTCCCAATATTTTTTTCATGGCTAGTTCAAAAGAAATTATTCTGTTGTGTTAGATCACCTCCCTCCTGGAAGAAAATAAGCTTGACTATATGCGCTCATCCTTACATAACATCCTTCTATACGTTTCTTCTATTTTGGTAGCCATCTGCTTCAAATTTAAAAGCATAGAGATTTCAGCTGCTACAGGAGTAGATTATGTGTAATATAATACATACAATAATGTATGTGATGGCTTACATAAGCTGTTTTTTGCCAGAAAAGAGATTTTTACCCATTATAGGGATTCTTCTCTATATTCATTTCAGTCTTTTCACCACTGGCTCGAAGTCAGTCTACTCTTTTTAGCATTTATGCAAATACCATATTCAGTACTTGCTCTGCAGTTATAACTTGTGACCTTAGGCTTCAATTTTCTTATGGAGCCCCAGGATACATAGTGTTCACATTATTCATGACTGCAGTCATTGCAAAGTCATCCAAGTCATATTTGTGGAATTTATATGTGCCATGGTGTACTGACAGTTTTATGGGTGAAATTAATCGCAGCATCTAAAGATAAGTTTGTTACTTGCCACTTCATTCTCTTTCCTCTGTCTCATTGTAATTAATGGGATTTTTTTTTTTTTTTTTTTAACATCAGGCTGACATAATTTTAATGATGTTTCTTCTTTTCAAGCTTTAATTATATTTTATAATTTGTGATACATTACACTTTCTCCTTCCTTGTGCTAAGTGGGTGATAATCTGCAAAATGATACTTCTCTCTAGGCTTGTACAGATGAGGAGTGATGAACAGTATATATACAAGTTGTTTATCTTGATGAACAGTGTGTATATATAAGCTGTTTATCTCTTAAAAAGAATGCTAGCTTTACTTGCTCTAAAGCTGATGATATTCTTGAAAAAATGAAATTATTTTGAGTAGCATGTTCAGAACTATATGGGAATGATATACGAAGTCTTATTATATTTATTGTAATTATATTTTTAATTATAATTACATTATAATTACTGTAACTGTAAACAGCAATGAAATGAGGTGTTGAAGTGTTCATACACAAAAGATGAAGAAGCTGGTAATTGCTGTCTTTGATACACTCAAGTTACCTAAAAGACACAGGAAGGAAAATACCACATATAGTAGAAAACACTAGCATGTTCCTGATACGTTTGTCATACTGCATATTCTCAGTAGAAGCTTAACATTAATTTTACCTTAAGAATGAATGTCTTCCAGCATGACTACATGAAAATGTACTTTGGATAATTCAATGTAATCCTAGTTTCATTAAAGCTTGTGATGTAGAGGTTTGTTATTTTGCAGCAAAGTTCACAGGTATGAATGACCTAGGATACCAAATGCAGAAAACTTTACTTTCCATTCCAGATTGGAAGAATGAGATTAAATTTTCTACAGAACAAAACTTACAAATATACTTAATCATAAAGAAAAAAAAAAATGTTATTTCGCATTGGTGTTACACTAGAATCATTGTTGTAGTTTTACACAAGCATCTTTGACAGCAATCAAAAAAAAAAAAGATGATTGAATCAAATGATGATTTAAATAGTCAGAATTACGTTATCAAAAAAAATTGTCAGGAAAAGTTTATTTATTTATTCATACTTTTTCTTTTAAAAAATTAAGTAATTAATATATTTTCCTAAAAGCAGTTTATTTTGATGGGGCTGCATTTGATTTTCTAATGACTAATGTTACAAACATTATAACCAGATGTAATGAAAAGGAAAACCCTGTAAAGATCTAATGAGAAGGAAAAACCTGAGTAATATTCTTGCCAGTTAGCCTGAGATAACCGTTCTCAAAAGTGCTTTGGACACAGTAATAGAGAAATAAAAGATATGGTTTATTTGATCATATGGGAACAGGTTTCCTTGTGATTAAGGTAAATAGAGGCTCTGTAACTATTAATGCTTATCATAAATAATTTGAAGTTAGCTTGGACATGTTAAAACAAGGCAGACTAAGCATGATTTTTCAGTTAACTGTTCCATAAGAGCTTCATAGAAAGGACTGAATTCTATCAGTAATATTTGCAGATCTGGGAATAATTCTAAGGATTTGAGGGGTATGTATCTGTAGGTGCTTTCTCTTTTGTAATTGGCAGGAAGAAAATCATCTCCTTAGCAATATTACCTACGTTTTGTTTGGAGTGTGGCTTTTGCTGTTCCTGCATAAGTAACTTTCTTTTTTTTTTTTTTTTCTTATAGTAGTCCAGATATAATTTTCAATTTATTGCAAATTTTCTTGTGAGACTTATCATCTGCATATTAACACAGTTTTGGAGAGATTTTCAGTTCACCTTGTAACGTCTTCTAGCTGATGAAGATACTGCATCCACTTCTTGAAATTATTTGCTTTGTTCCATGGTATTTGGAAACGGTGTATCATCTCCCAGGTCATTCATATTTAAGGAATAAAAACCCAGACCCACATATGAACTTTGTGGCATAGGTAGGTCCACCTATTATCTTTCTCCATTTCTAATAATTACTTTTTGCTAAGACTCCTGTTGTAAGTAGGACTTAATTCATTTTAATAATTATTTTCTGCTCGTGACACTCTAACAATTGTACCTCACTGCAGACATGAATTTTACACTGGGAGTCTGATTTTCATTTCATACAAATTGTACCCATTAGTTCATATTTTTTCCTTCCAGTTCAATGATGTGCCTGAAGGAATTAAAGCATGTCTGACAGGTGCGATCCTCTTTTTGTGAATCTGGGCTGACTGGCCCTGACTTCACTGATTGTTGTGTATAATCTGTTTCTCTTAGTAGTGTGTATTCCAACTGAGGACAGAATCATTCCTTGATCTTGTTGCAGTTTTTCTTTCCTGTGGGGACCTACTGGCCATCTCCTAGAACTTGTTCAATATCCCATGAATGGCAAAACAATCTTCCACAGGTTTACTTATTTCCCTCATGAATGAAGACCTGCACCCTTCTAATTGGTTGAGGGTGTCTTTCAAGTCATGGTTGTCAGCACACTGAGCTATTTCATTGATTCCAGGTTGTTAAATATTTACTCTGCACCTGAAGTCTTGCCACAGTATCAAGTGTTCTTTAACACTACGGTAATCAAACTAGTAAATAAAGTACTTTTATATCAGAAAAATCTCTGAGGAACCACCTTTGGCTTTCAGAAATCATGCAGCCTCTCAGCAACTTCATCTCTCACCATGATATCACTCGTGTCTGTTTAATGGTCCAATTGTTTCTTTACCAAGCTGCTCATACCTCATGTATTTAAAAATTTGCCAGCAATTCATCATTATTTTCTGTGCTATTTTTATTTCATTGACTGTTTCTATTCCTCCTTATCCATGCTGAGATTCTAATTTAATTTATTTTTCACTCAGCCTCCTTCACTGATATTTATACATTCCAGTAAGACTTTTTCTCAGTCTTTCATCAATCTCCCTTTGCAGCCAAACGTGACAGAATTGTGGCATTTTAGCAATGTATTTTTCACTTTTCAGCCCCTATAATCAATGTCAATACTATTTGTAAGTTCAATTAATCACTCTCAATTCTTCCCTTTTCACTTATTCTTACTTTTCTGCCTCATTCTGTTTACTTTTCTGTGGGCAAATACATGGTTTTAACTGCACCCAGCCTTGTTGTTACATCTCTTATTCATAATTTCTTTTTTAATCAAAATTGTGCTGCTGAGAGATTCTTCCCTGCCTTTAGTCACACCTATTCTGTCACTTTCTTTCTGTTCACTTGCAATTTGATGTATATGTTGAATTTAGTCACATTCTAGATAGTCTAGCATATCGTACCCTATGGTCTTATTACTTCAAGTAAATGCAATGTAGGTTCTATTTCTCTGGATAATTTAAATTTTACACTACCAGCATTTCAACCTTTTAATATACTTTTTTATTAGCACAGTCATTTCATAGTCCAGTTGCTTTTTCTGCTGAGAATAAGGCCAACAATCTAACCCTATAACTAATTTGCCATCTGAAGCATATTCTGCTACCATCCTAATTTTTCTGCTGTTCCCTTATCAAAGATATCTAAGTCCTCTGATAAATCAGACTGTCTCTTCTTTGTTGTTAGCTGTGTAATGTATTTCTGTATTCTGACTTCCTGGAATATAACATTGAATATCTTCCAGACAGTTCTTGTCATTGTTTGATAAAAACTTCTTGCATTTTTTAAATGAGAAATTAATACACCTGAACAGAACGGGAATTCAAATGTCAGGCGTTTGTCATGTTTTTCAAGAACATGAAGAAGAAGGTGCATGAGAAATAGGTGTTGTCCTATTCTTTCCATGTCTACAGTGAAAGTAGTCCATTGTGTTTGTAAATAACATTTGCAGCTTGGTTTGCACCAAAGAAGTGACACACGTTGAAATTTAACATATGTTTAAGATTAAGTGTCTTTGTGTATAGGCCATTGCCGAGCAAGCTTTTAAGAGACTGCTGTGAGTTAAAAAAATACTACATAAATGACAGGTTAGAAGAATTATCAGATTGCAGTGAGTCATCATTTACCATGAATGAATTTGGCATGTATATTTTAAAGTAAGTTTTAAAGTAATAGTTTTGCAGACAGTATCTCCCTGTCAGCTTAAATAGCCCTACCTTTGTTGTAGGCATAATAATTTTGCTGAGTTGCAATTAATCTAACTTTCCACAGAAGGAAATTGTTCATCTGGACTACTCTTTGTATTTAAAACCTACCTGCCTCATAGATATAACAAAAATCTGACTCGGTAGGAATTTATATGCAGCTGGAAGGCAAAACTGAACACTTGTTTGTGTCTCACATCTGGCTTGGAAAATAATACCCTAAGGAAGCCCTAGCCAAAGGAAATAATTTCTTGAACATTAGTTGACAAATATTGGTATGAATAAACATAAGTATATATATTTAAGATATCATCTGGACTAAAAATGTTTAAAAATCACATTCTGATACATTTTAATAAGGATTGTAGTATTTTAGTTGTAACATTACTATCAGTAAGTTTTCAAGATTGAGTAAAGCATCAGAAGTTGGAAGATCTTAGAATAAATGTATTCATTTTTTCTATTTTTCTCTGACAAATAAATAATATTTTATATGTTCAGAGAAAAATGCCGTCAAGATTCTCAGGAAAACCTAGCAGTTCAGTTAATTCTACAGACATCTCACTTGACACTGTTAAACATATTCAGTTTCTGCACTTTATATATATATTTACTGTTTAGGATGGAATTAATATACTTTAATTATTTTCAACAAATCTTTTCTTTAGAAGTAGTGATGATAATCAAGCAATAGTTTTTGTTTAGCAAAAATTTCTTTCTGAAATTTTCTATGTGCAATATTAGTTTGCAGACAATAATATTTATTCATTTGAAGAAGCCCATCATAAAAACAAACAAAAATAATCATGTGTATATGTATACATATATATATATATAATGCTGTTTCTTCATGCATACAGCTTAAGAAACAACTTTGTCCATAATTGGCCAAATTATGGCCAAAAATGTCCAAAGCTTACTCCTGAGTAATAAGAATGCAGAAGAATAATTAAACAATAAGCTAAATTCCTTCCTCAAGAAAACGTAGTCAGTTAAGAAAAGGATTCAAGATTTGTTACACAGAAATAACATTTATTTTAACTCCTCAGGCAGGAGATTCTTGGAACCCAGATATTTCAAATACAGTTTGCAGAGTAAAAGCAGTTCAAAGTCAGCAATAATGTTAATTATTATGCCATATCTGTTTCATTATTGAGTAATAAAAGAATGAGTGGCATATTTTATAATAATCTTCACAGGAATGCTTTTTGGGAAATTACTGTAATGTCTATCTGTTTAGATATTCTGCTTTTTTAGAAGATACATTTATTCACTTAGTTAATTTTACTTTTCATAATATTTGGACGATTTTTGACGTAACCAGCTTGTGTATTTTTAACTTCAGGTTTTCTCACAGTTTATCCTGAGGCAAATTATGATAATTGGACTTTGTGTAATGTTATTATGCTACAAATTTTCAAAGAGGTAGTAAAATGTCTCCTAAACAATTGAGAGTGAAATTAACAGCAGATCCTTCTGGAAGTGAAATGTTTAGTCCAGTCCTGTTGTTGATGTTTCCAGGAGAGAGGATAATGATAGTCAGTATAAGCTTCAAATGTTGGCCCTGAGAATCAAGAGAGAAATGGATGCCAATTTTTTTATGAATAGTTTCTCAGCACTTATACTATTAGATAGGAATAAAATTGGAAATTTATTAATGAAATGTGACACTGCAGTCAGAGAAATATCTTACTTCATTAAAACATTTATTTTTTAATGTTCCTTGCTGTTCTTTCCTGAGGTGCAAATGTAACCATGTGTGGAAAACCCACACAAAGCCTTCCAAAGTATTCGTTCCTCATGTGTGCTTCTTGAAAGAGAAAAACATTGGCTGAATATACCCCTCCCCAAAAAAGATGCCCCCCCCAGTCATTTAGATTATGCATCCACATTTTGTACAGGAGCATTATGACTTGACACTTTGGTTACAAAAAAAATCAGTTTAAGTTTTTTCTGCAACAGTAGAAGAGCTTCAAAATGAGTGGGACTAAGTAATGCTGGATGGAGGCAGGCACAGAGAAGACTCCTTGCTTTCTAAGCTATGAGCTGCTTTCATGGACTAATAGAGTAGGAACTGCACTGTGATTCACGGGAAAACATGTACATGCTGTGCATGCACATGTATGTGAAAGAGATTCATCTACCTTTTCTTCCCCAGCCATTCCCATCTTCATTGCTGGTACTTCAGAAAGTGTGGATATTCAGTTACTTTGCACTTGTACCACACTGAAAGGACAACACCACATAGCAAACAGGCAGCTGAACAGAGGATCTGATTTTCTTCTGCATTCAACTCACTATATGTTCTAACCTTTTCAGTACTCTTTCACATCTACTGATGAAAAACATTTTTTGAAGAGCTGGATATTAGTTTTCATAAGAAATGTTATTGGATTATAATTTAGTTGAATTGTTAGACCCCCCTGCTTAGTTTATATCCTATGACAATTTTTATTTTTATTTTATTGAAGTGCTGTAAAAAATGGATTGGATTGTCCAGAGATAAATTTCGAGACTTAGTCTAGAGTCCATTGATGTGGGTGAATGTTGTATTGAATTCAATGAAAAAATGGTGCAAAAAAGACAGCTTTGTTTAGATTTTAGTGATCTATTGCCACTTTCCATAAAGTCATTGCATGTGCATGTGCAGTGCATTTTTAATTTTTTTTTTACACCAATAAAATAATATGTCTGGCAGTATCTTTTAGAGTGGTGTTTGGCACATTTATAGGCATCACATTGTCATTAAAATGTCTTGAAACAGTAAATGTTTTAATTTGGTTGCAGATTACACAGTAGGCAGGAAACATCATGTTTACAAGAATTAATGGGTGATCTTGCAGTCATTAGAAAAGTAGTCTGATTCAGTCAAGGAACAGCAAAATTCTCAGAAAAGTAAAATTCTCGACATTTTGGGTGTCAAATGTGGGTGCTAAAGCCAGAAAAGGAACATGTACTTCCCATGTTAAAGTTGATGTGTCCATCAGATCATCAAACAGTGAAACACACAAATATTTAGCTAATGCTAAAAGCTGCTGAAGAGGTATGCATGTGCATATGCATGGAAAGGGAAGAAGGGACTTGAGGAGAATCACAGAAGCACAGAATGGCTGAGGTAGGATGGAACCTCTGGAGATCACCTAGTCCAACTCCCCTGCCAAGCAGGGTCATCTAGAGCGTGTTGCACAGGATCACATTCAAAGAGGTTTTGAGTATCTCCAGAGAAGGAGACTCCACAGCCTCTGTGGGCAACCTGTTCCAGTGTTCTCTCCCCCTCACAGTGAAGTGTTTTCTCATATTCAGCCAGAACGTCCTGTGTGTCAGTTTGTGCCCGTTGCCTCTTGTCCTGTTGCTAGGTACCACTGAAAAGAGCCTGTATATATCCTCCTGATGCCCTTCCTTCAGATATTTATACACATTGGTATGATCCCCTCTCAGGCTTTTATTCTCCAAGCTAAACAGGCCCATTTCTCTCAGCCTCTCCTCATATGAGAGATGCTCCTGTCCATTAATCATCTTAATAGCCCTCCACTGGACTCGCTTCAGTACCTCCATGGTATAATAAGTTACCTTATAAGTATAAGGTGTAAGTACAAGTATAAGGTGTAAATATAACGTGTAAGTACAAGGTATGTTACCTTATACTTCCATGGGAGGTATAATTAAAAAAAAAGGAGTAAGGTTTTTGCATTTTCATGGATGTGTAAAACCAGCGGTTTGAAGTCACTTAAGGTTTTACTGTTTGTATGTTTGGCATAATCTTTCTTGATAGGGCCAGTTAAGTTTTGTATAAATACAAAAGCTTAAATATGTATTATTTTTTCTAACACACAGATCTAAGATCTGAGGAACAGAAGATATTTTGTTTATTTGTCAAGGGGAAATTGTTTTGAGGGGAAAAGCTATCAGTTTAACCTAAAAAGCACCAATACTTTTATTATAGAAAGGGAAACATGCAAGTTGTAAAGTGGGAAGAATTTCCAAAAGCTGAACTGAGATGGTCAGACATAGTGCACACAGGAAAGAAGACTATATGGTCTGTTTTCTCTTCAGAGCCTACAATGTATGTAAAATTTTTGGTTTTGACTGTTTGATGCCCAGATGGACACATTGCCTTCATCATTGAAAGTACATGCTCCTTTTCTGGTTTTGTTGAAATGAGAAAGGAGTGGAACATTTACTATAATTTTTTAAGTGCAAAATCAATCAAAATGACATTGTACAATTTTATAGCCTTTTTTTTTTTTTTTTTTAAGTAGAGGAACTGCTGAAGTGTATAACTAGAACATCTTTGAGATGTATTAAATAAGCACCAGTTTCAATATCCTGAATTTTATGTAGCTGTATCTTATACCATTGAAGTCAATATTGCTACAGAAACGAGAATTAAAGGTGTCAAAAAGCGTAAAACAGGATCGTGTTTTCTAATAAGTGTCTTTATCTGCTTCCACAGAAGACAAAAAATGTACTCTTTCGTGAGTCCATAAATCATGTTTCGTTACACAGAACTCTCATACTAAGTAGGATTCTTACCATTAGCAAGTGCAGACTTATTTATTTATTCCTTCTGTTTCTATTTAAACGTATTTGAGTGGACTTGTATATGATACAAATCGTTGTGCTTTCATGAGAAAGTGGAGTTATGCGCTGACCAAGAAGACTGTGGAGTTAGGCTTTTAGAATTGCTCATGAGAATGCTGTCTGCTGATACACAAGAGGACCATGCCAAGTAGTGCTATAGCTTTTTTTCTCACCCACCTGCCCTGTGCTCCGTGGAGGAAGAAAGTTCAAGCAGCCAAAACACAAATGCCTTCACCCAGATGAAGCAAAGTGAATATTTCCTTAAGTATTCCTGCATATGTAGTCATTATTCAAGCACTTTGAATGTACCGCTCAACCAGTGCATTATATAATAGTTTGGAAACAACAGGGAGTTAGGATTAATTTTTGTTCTGAGATAATCTACTGACTTGAAGACTGTTCTGGCTGAGTCAGCTTCTCCTTCCGCCTGCATTCTCATAATGAAAATTTCTATTTTCTAATGTTTACCCAATAATAGAAGCATTGTAAAACATGTCCTTTTGGACAGTTCTTATTGACACATTTAATTTGTCTTTAAAACTTATTGTCTTCAAAACTTAGATTGCAATCTACTATAATTGTTTCACTGTGAACAAAATGAAACTTAAGTTTAGTAGAAGAAAAAAGGGTTAATTTGTGAATAGGACATCAACAGTCTTTCGGAAGAAATCAACAGTAGTTGGCTTGCTTATTGCTTTATCTGTTTTAATAATACTTGTAATAGGTAAAAAGATAGACAACTGCAAGAAAGGTACAAGAGACTTAAATCTTCACAGGTACACAAACTGTAGCTAGTGGAAAGTATATTTCCAGCATTCAAAGGAGCTCTTCATTGTGAAAAAAGACAACCAATGTGTAAATTGAAAATAGCAGAATCAGATTTGAATCATTTGCTCATGAAATAAAATATTAGTAGATCAATATTTTCACTGATGTAATGAAGGCATGAGTGTACTTTTATATGGACAAGGAACAACTGTTCATAGTGACCTCTTTTTCCTTCAGTTGGCCCAATTTTACTGAAACTGATATTACAGGGCAGGCTAGAAGGACTAATTAATGCCGTACAGGTACTAGATTTTCCAGTTTTATAGAAATGGAGGAGGAGAATAGAACATGATAACAACACAATAATCAATTTATCAGCTTTACTGTCATTACTAAATGTCACTATCATCAAAATATATTGTTCCACAATACTTTTAGAGAACAAAAGGATGATTTGACAAGCTCTGAAAAGCTATGGCTTGTGGAAGAATGGGAGAATATGGGAAGGAGTGAATTAACATTTCTGAATTTTGACAGATTTATAGTTTAAATATTTCCATATAGCTAATAATTTTGTCGCCTTTTTGCTTGGATCTTTGTTTCACAATGATAGGGAAAAAAGAGGCCATATTTTAATTGAGGCATGGACAACACTGATGAATACATTTTTAATGAGAAGAAGAAAATACGATTCACTAAGCAAGACAGCTTTTACACTACAGTTTCATATTTTCCAGTGACTCTTTGAACAATGCAATAAAAAATATTTGTGCTTTCTTTAGTATTTTTGGTAGCAAGTTTATTTGTCCTAATGGTCCTAATCAGTGGAGTCATTCCAGCAAGTGAGATAATTATATCTCAGTTAATAAAATGAATTATTTTCTTTGGCTGCAATTGCAGTTTCTGCCTTTGCCCAATCATTATTTCCTGGAAAGTTAGTTACAATGGCTTTTCATTGTTCTACCTTTAGTTAATTTATTTGATGCCCATTTAAATAATGACAAAGGTTGTCTTTAGCAAGGAAACAAGGATGTCTTCTCTTATGAATGTGTAAGCCGTGGTCCAAACAGAAGGTAGTAGGTATGCTAAACAAAAAGTTAGGTAAGCTTCTGAATGTTTCAGGGGTGGAGAATATTTTTCATTTCTCCTACTTGTTTTTGAGCTAGTGGTCCTAGACTTTGAAAAGGTTACAAGATCACAATGGAAGGAGCTTTGGTCTGAAAATTATGTCTCTCTGAAAAAGCACTGTAATCATGGATTTTACCATATCATTTGGAGCTAATCCTCTATAAAAAAATTGTGCCATAAATGAATGCTGTGCCGCTAAAGTTGAAACAAATCAAAGCCGTGTTTACAGCAGAGCAGGTTAGACAGTTTTTAATTAAACTCTCTTAAAAATAGCTCTTTGAAATAGGGACCCCATTGTTTTTGCAGACTTCCACTGTCTTTATTGCAAAAATGATTTGGCTATTAATGGGGCTTGGAGTCTTATCTTCTGCTGCCTTCCTTTGAGCTTTGTTTCACTTTGTAGTAGCATTGAAAAAGCTATGTTGCCTTCTTGTAGCTCTTTTCCCGTAACACATAAGAGAGTTTAGGTTACTAGTAACAGCAGCTTTTAAAAATGCCAGAGGGCATAATAGTGGTACACCTACTGCAATCATTAGATACAGAAATCGCTGCAGTATATTCTTCTCTTGTGAATAGGATGTGAAAATGTTCCTGCATAATCTACATGCAGACCAATACATATACAGGAAATGAAAAATTCCATAGGTGAGCTGTTTTGACATGATAAGTAAATGGTTTGTTATACAAGTAAATGTTAACAGAGTTTTAGTACTTTTGATTTGGGTCTATTTTTCCACTAACTTATCTAGCATGAAATTCAGTCAATTACCAATTCATACAAACAGCTTAACAAAACATTGGTATGAAGGTCAGGAAATTACAGGTTTCTTTTCCCATATTACTGAGGAATAAAAGGACTTTGCCTTCTTTATGAGCTGTCACTGACAGAAGTTTAACTTAGGGAGAGCTGAAGTCTCTCCCTAAATTGAGTAATCCAGCATAGACAATCTGTTTATATATATGTGTGTGTGTATATATTTATATAAATATTTTTTCTGATCTTTTTTCTCTATCAGTGAGGAGCAATAACAGGAGTTAAAGTTTTTAAAACAGGTCCATGTATTTTTAGTTAAGGAAGAACATATGTTTTTGTCAAGAAAAAATGTACAAAAATTGAATCCTAGAATGGATTGGATTGAAAGGGAGATTAAAGATCATCTAGTTCCAACCCACCTGACATGGGCATAGATGCCACCCAATAGATCAGGTTTCCCAGGGCCTCATCCAACCTGGTCTTGATGGGATGGAGCATCCACAGCTTCTATGGACAACCTGTTTCAGTGCCTCACCACCCTCTGAGTGAAGAATTTCCTCCTAACCTCTAATCTAAATTCCCCTCTTAGTTTAAAATCATTCCCCCTTGTCTTCTCTTATCTGACTGAGTGAAAAGTTGTTCTCCATCTTTTTTATAAGCCCCCTATAAGTACTGAATAGTGAAATGTATGAAATGTATGGTCACCCGAGAGCCTTCTCTTCTTAAGGCTAAGCAGTCACAGCTCTCTCAGCCTTGTTTTCATGGGAGAGGTACTCCAGCCCATTGGTCATCTTCATGGCCCTCCTCTGGACCCATTCTAACAAATCAACCTCCTTCTTGTGCTGGAGGCCCCAGGCCTCGATGCAGCACTCCAAATGGGGCCTCACAAGGGCAGAGCAGAGGATGGCAATCACCTCCCTCCACCTGCTAGCCACTCCTCTGTTGATGCTGCCCAGGATGAAGTTTGGTTCTGTCTGTAAGCGTAGTGCGCCTTTCTATTAAGTAGTCTGCAGATTTTTTTTTTCTACTTCTTGAAATGCTGCTTTTAGTACCAGAATTAAGTGATCATAGAATCGTTTATGAAAGCCCACAGTTAAACCAGTGACTGCCCATAGTAGGTGCCCATAATTAATCACTTAATGGCCTGCCTATTTCTTAAATTAAATCAGATCTATTTATTTTTTTCAGTATTGAAAAAATATTTTTAACAAATACCTGAAATTATTGTAAACATGAACATTATGGCTAGATATATAGCCATCTCCACAAATTCTGTGGCGTTCACTGGCTTTTTTTAAACAGTAATAAACTGTGTATAATGAATTGGTTATTCACACATCTTAAACAATTAGGTTTGCTGCCAGCATCTTGCCTGCTCTTTCACCTTGCTTATAATATTTTTGTTTTAAATGAAGAAAGACTGCATTTAGTGTTCCCATTAAGCAGATGGTTTATTATGTCATGTTAATTTTCTTTATGGTCTGTTGGTGCTTTAATGTTACAAGGTTAGCAGATGCTCGCACACCTACTTTATCTCCAACTCAGTCATGTGCTCTTTTTCACTTCCTCACCTGTTTGCAGTAATCTTTGTCCAACAGCATGTCTCTAGTGTGGTGCAACCATTTTCCTGATGACATTCAGAAGCAACGCCAATCTGCTATTTTGTTTTCCTTTTTCTGTACCATCTCTCCTTTTAGTACCTTTTAATGAGGAAGGTACATTAGCAATGATGGTAAGCAGTTATTGGTTTGACTTCACATTTAAAGTTTTGTATGTCTCTTAGGTGTTCCGTGAGATCTGAGGTTGGAAAATTGGGAAATAAGAAGCAATTGTAGCTTTCTGTAGTGTAGAGGCACTAAAAATCTGGAACAACTCATCCCTAAATACACTTAATACACTTGAATCTCTAAGTTGAAAAGATGAATATGTTTCTGGAGAAGGAGAGAGCAAAGAAAAGTGAAGAATTTAGGGGGGAAAAAAAAAAGTAATAATTCACAAGCATTTGAAAAATAAACATGAGAAACTGTTGCTGAAAGTTTTTCTTCTGCATTACAGGCAGGGATCATTACTTTCTAGGGAACATCTATCTACCTTTCAGTTCCACCAAGCTGTTTGTTTCTAGTGCTTCAGAAATGTCTGCCTTTTCAGTTGTGGGCTCAACCAAATTTGTTTATCAAGTCCTTTAACCACTGTCTGGGGTGACATTTTCTTCAAATCACCAAACTCAAGCTACAGTGATCCTGATCTTGTTTTCATAACTGTATACCTTCTATACTTTGGAGAAAGACCAGTATGGTTGGATGAACTTTGGTCTCAATTCACTTAGAAGACACCAGCTCTGTAACTATGAGTACACTATTAATGACAGAACCCCTGTTTCTTTGTCCTCTCCTCTCCTCCTTTTTTCTATCAGATGTTCAAGCATTCACTTGTCTCATGAGTTGTTACATTTCTGTTCATGCACAGAATTGAAAACAACATATAACTTTAATCTTCTAATATAATTAAACAAGGCAAAAAGAAGCAATGTTTCACACAATTATATATATGGAATAATAAGTAAAATTGCATTCTGTTAGTTCTGAGTGAGGCTGGAACCTGAAGAGGTTACCAACAGGAATCATTACAAAATTTGATTTCTGACCAAGATCACATGACTAATCAAGCTGCAAAGGCATTACATTAGGCCTTCATTACAGTCCACGGTTTATCTTCTGAATACCCATTCCCCACAGCTATGCCTCTGCAAGAAAATAGTGCCTTTGAATGACAGTATCTATTTCCTGTCTTTTAACGCAAACCCATTGGAGAACAAGACCTGGTTTGAGTTAAACTTCTGAGCTCAATTTTTGAATTGAGCTGAAAGTTTGAATATGATAGCCCTAAACTAGCATGAGATTTTCACATAATAACAACAACATTTTTTTATTGAAGTTTTATCTTTAATCCCAGATTTAAGGTAAACTGTCTTATCACTCTTAAAATGCTCTTTTTTTTTTTTTTTCTGCAGTCATTTTTAATGTCTTCCTTCTTAATAACTTGTTTTCATAACATTCTGCTTGTGTCTTTATTCTCTTTTATCACAGAGTCCCTTTGAAATAAGCAATGTCTGCTAATCCTGTAGATTAGTTTTATGAGAAGTACAGCATTCGTTAATGTTTGCCCCTAATTTACACATTTTAAAGGACACTCCAAGAAAAAAACACATCTGTGAATTTATGAACAGCACTTGGCAACAACAGTGTGCATTTTACATATTTAAGAACAAAATGCAGCTATTGCCATATGGAAAACATAGGATCTATGCTGCATAATTTGATGTTCTGTGCTGTATATTTGGTGATAATTTGCTGTCACACTGATCTTCATGGAGAAAATCTATATTCCAGAGCTCTAAAGATAATGGATTGAATTGGGATATCTGCATAATAGCAGTTTCTGGTACATTTCACAGATGAAATCCTTCTCTTTACAGTAGAAAAGGTTTTTAGTCAAAAATAAGAATCTCTGAACACCTTCACTACACCAATGTGTTTTTGATAGTACCTGATTGTTGTGGTTTAACCCAGTCAGCAGCTAAACACCACACAGCCGTTCGCTCACCCTCCCCCCTCTCTCTCTGGGATGGGGGAGAGAAACAGGAAAGTGAAGCCTGTGAGTTGAAATAAAGACAGTTGATTATTAAGTCAGGAAAACTATTATTAATAATAATAATAATAATAATAATGAGAATAGTACTGCTAATAATAAAGTGTACAAAACAAGTGATGCACAGTGCAATTGCTCACCACCCGCTGACCGATGTCCAGCCTATCCCTAAGCAGCCGGCCCCCTACCCCAGCTAGCCACCCCTATATATTGTTTAGCATGACGTCAGATGGTATGGAATACCCCTTTGGCCAGTTTGGGTCAGCTGTCCTGGCTCTGTCCCCTCCCAGATCCTATTGCACCCCCAGCCTGCCCGCTGGCAGGACAGAGCGAGAAGCTGAAAAATCCTTGACTTGGTGTAAGCACTGCTCTGCAACAATTAAAACATCGGCATGTTATCAGCACTCTTCTCATCCTAATCCAAAACACAGCACTCTACCAGCTACTAGGAGGAAAATTAACTCTGTCTAAATTGAAATGAGGACACTGATTCTAGATAGGAGGTGCCTACAGACTGGCATAGTTTGAATGTTTTCCCAAGAATGAACATTTACAATCCTAAAAGCTCAGGCTCTTCCTCTTAAAAGACTGGTTATGGTCTTGTTATGCTTTTGTTTCCATTAATTCACTTATCTGTGATTAACAATGTTAGATCTCCTTCTAGCTGAAGTCCATTATGACATGCTCCAATGTTTCATTGTAAGTTGTGTCATCCTCCCTGCCTGCCACCTTAGCGAGACCTATGCACTTTCCTATATTAAGTAAGAGAGAAGCAACAGAAGACAAAAATCCAATCTTGATGAATAAAACATATGCCAGAAACGATGAAAATCTGGAGCTAGATCATATTATTCTGTTTACATCAAGTAACTCCTTACTGTATACAGGATCTCATTGAATTCATGACACTCACTTAAAATGACATTGAGTCAAAATGACTGCAAAATGATTTTTGCATAAGAGAGGATAAGCACAATAAAATTGTTATTGGTCTATGAATGATCTCAAACACAAAAAGGTAATTCACATGGTGGTGGTTAAAAACAACAGTAAGTAAATTCAGCTCTAAATATAGTAACTTAGAATTATTTTGGACCATGGACAATAAATCACGTTAGTAGTAATTCAGGTCTGTGCTGCTATGGGCCACTGTACCAGTCTATCTTTCTATATACTTATCTCCATCAAGAAATAGATGTTAATATGCCACATATGTGGGTGATAAAAAATATAAAATATAAAAGAATAAGGTTTGGGTTTTTCTTTAAAAGACCTTTATATCAGAACAGATAGATTTGATTCATTATTCCATGAGTCATTCAAAAGCTTTTAGTTTTCAGACCAATCATGTGGCACAGCTGGCATTTAATATATGTCATCACTCTATTAAGTGAAAACAACATGAAAAGAAATTTCTGATTTCTTTCATTGTCTTCTATCCTGTGCATCATTTATTCTTAGTGTTGTTGGTGTTCTTTGTTTCCAGGAAAATGGGAAATGTAAAATGTTACACTTTTATGGTGTAGATGGTGAAAAATCACTTTTCATCCAAAAGCAAAAGAGTAGTTACACAAATCAGCTTAGAAGAGATTTTGAGCTACAGGAAATCATCATAACACAAAGCTAAACCAACCAGGGCAACAGGGGCTTGTTGCAATGCCTGAGTGTTTATAGTTAATTGTGCTGTGCAAGTCTCAAACTGCAAGGGTTTCAAGCACTACAGGTTTCCTTATTAATACTTACTAAGTTTTTTGTGTCATTCCTCCATTAAACTCCAGTGGAATGGATGCCAGAAAAGCTGATGAATAGGAACTACACATAAAATGTAAATAATTAATTCAAAGCACAAAACGATGGCAAAGATACCACTGGTTTACCGTTCAAGGAATAGTACTCATATTCATTTCCTTCAAATGAATTGTTAGAAACTATGGAATTAGACTGAATTGAATTTTAACACATATAATTCTGTACCTGAGGAAAGTAACATTTTTCAGAACTAGTGAGGAAACAGAAGGGTGCCTTTAAAATTGAAACCAAATGAATTGCACCCCTCTCTTCCATTCTATTGTTCTACGGTAGTTACCTTCCCTCTTTTGATTTTTTTTTCCCTCTCAATATTCAATACCATCAATACCAGCAGCATTTCCCTTTTGGCTTCCAAAATGTTATTATCCACAGAATGCAGATACAGATCAAGAAAAAGTAAGTGCAGAGCTCTTATACATTTGATCGTTCTTTCTAAAAATAGGTGGTCTCTATGGCAATATTTCTCACTGCCCTTGAAGGTCAAAATTCAATTTTGCTAAGCAGAAGTTTTTGGCAAAAATGACGGATCTCAATTCTGTAAGGAGATTGCTGTTGTCAAATCTGTATATTTGAAAAAGTCACAAGAATTCTGATATAATTCAATTTGCATCATATCACCTTAAGTATCAGAGTTTCTTAATATCAGGTGTATGGTCCTAATAAACTGAATTAATGTAGCAAAAGTTTGCCTTAAGTATCTGTCTAGTCCTGTCATTATTCAATATGATAACACAAGTATGTGCTATTTAAGTGATTGTAAAGCCCATACAATCACATGAAAACTGTGTTTAAATCATATGTAGCAAACTAATATGAAATTAATTATTCTATATTTTCATCAATTTTTTAGGTTTATTTTGCATGAGCATTATGTGGTTAAATGTTGTGTTGTAGAACCTGCATAGAGAATTTGTAATGCTGCATCTGTTATTTCTTTAGCCTGATATTAAAATAAAATAAATAAAATAAAAAAGTTTTAGCCATAGTCTGCATAGGAAGGTTAATTTTTTAGATTAGAAAACCATTCATTGGAATAAGAAGCCACCAGAGAACCATGAGAATGGCTTTGTTAGAAAGAAAGTGATTGCTTGATTTTCCTTGGTCTGGACTGAAGAATAGACTTCTAAATGAGTTTTCTTTGGGTTCATTCTTTTCTGTGTCACATGCCTGATACTTGTTCTGAACATTGTTATTGACAGAACAGGTTGCGGATATTTACACAAATTCACATTGGAGGGTAGTGAAGGGAATTTATTTACTTTTTGCATGTACGTTACATTTTTTCCCTGAAGCACTTCATATCCCAAGAGTGTTCTCCTCTCTGTTATGAATCATTTTCATATCCACTGAGCACTGAAACTGCTTTTCAGATTGAGAAGGAAAATCAGAAAATCAAAGTAAAAAATACCTTATCAAGGCAACACATCCGGAAAGCAAATACCTATGCACAATACTTAAATGAATTGCTGCAAGATTTCCTTCTACAATTAAAATTAAAAATAAAAATAAATCATCAAGTCAGGAATGGAAGCCTTATGGGAAGCTTATTTGTTCTTTTATTTTTCACACCGTTAAAGCTAGGAAATTGTGAGGTTTGGAATGACACAACCCAACTTAAAAGACATTCATTTGTCAGCTGTGGTGCTAAGAATACACTTCAGGTTGTACTAAATGGCCCTGGTACTAAATCTGTAAGTAATGTTTCAGAGAAGTATGTTTTGAAAATACCTATAAAGGAATACCTGTTTTGTGCTGATAGTCAACTGATCTTTTTTGTTTTGAAGAGTACTATGAGTCAGTTCATTCTCTGAACATTTTTACTAAGTTCAAGTAAAAAAAATACAGTTTATAGACATACCAAAACCCTATCTGGTTATTCATTGAAAGTGATCAACATGATCAGAAAAGATCGCCCTTCAGAATATTTTTGTGAATTGTGTAAATAGCAAAGCATATTCACTTATGGCTTTATGAAGAGGCATAGGGATGGGAAAAAGTTATGTTGAATTATTAATACTCAGTATATATTTTCCATTATGTGACTTCCTCTCTTTCTTTTCCTTTCCTCCAGGGAACATATTTAATTTTGTATCAAATAATATAGTTTGTTTTTATTTTTGGTGGCCCGGATCTAACATTTGAATGAATCATCTTACTTTTTTAGGCAAATTGGCATTTATAATACAAAATATATGAAAGTACTATAAAAAGTTATAGTTATGAAATTCTTGGAGGTTTTGATATTTCTAATCATAGCCTTTTTTCCCTTAATTTTAGAGTTCACTTGTATATTATTAGTCTGATGACATCTGATGACATTAGTGTATTTTGTGATACACACATAATGTAGGTTAGAACTTGAGATATTTAGACATCTATTTCACATTCTCTCTATATTCTATTTCTCTCCCTTTTCCAATTATCATTATGGAAGCATATGGTGTATATTTGTATAGGTACACTTGGTCTTTTGCATGTTTATGATGTACAAAATACATCATATTTCTCTATAATACTACATAAAATATTTGATACTTCCTTTGTGGCTGAAGAGTTTATCGTATGCTCATTTAGGTGATGTAGTCAGCTACCAGCCTTACATTAATGGGAACTTAGGAAGGCAATTAAAGGAAAATATTTTTAATTCATATTGTTGACTCAAGATGCTGTGGAGAGTTAACCTTGCCTAACATCCAAATGCCCACACAGCTGCTCACTCACTTCTCAGTGGCATGTCAGAGAAAATAGGATGAGAAAACTTCTGGGTCAAGATTAGGATAGGGAAATAGCTTACCAGTTTGAGTCACGGGTGAAACAGACTTGACATGAGGAAAATTAATTTAATGCATGGCCAATTAAAATCGATTTGGGTAGTGAGAAATTAAAAGACAATCATTAAGACAACACTTTTCCTCTCCCCTCCCATTTCACAGTCTGAACTCTACTACTTCACTCCTGACTCCTCTACACACCCCACGCTGCCTCAAGCAGCAAAGGAAGGGGTGGGGGTGGGGGAGGTATGATCTATAGTGGTTCTGTAGTGGTTTCTCCCTGACCCTCCTTCCATCTCACACTCTTTCCCTGCTCCATTGTGCATTCCCCACAGGCCACAGTTAATTCAGAAAATATCCCTCTGCTTTGGTGTAGGATCCCCTCTCCACATTTGCTGTAGGGTAGTTATCTGTTCCACTGTGGTCTCTCCATGGGCTGCACGGAAATCTCTGCTCCAGTGCCTGGAGCACCTCCTGCTCTGACCATGATGTTCTCTCCTTTGTTTCATACCTTTTTCCCCACTCCTCTGCCTGACCAATGTTTTATTCCCCTTTCTTAAATATGATTTCCCAGAGGTACCACTAGTTTGGCATCCTTTAGGCTTCACAGTGATGTTGGTTTCTCAGGTAGAAAAAAAATTCATCAGCCAGTGGAGAGCAGAAAAACTGAGTATTGCTGATTCAAAGACAGATGTTCCCTAATTATACTGCAGAATGCAATGTAATGTAATCTTTACTAATGCTTTGTTAGTAATGCATTATAAGACTGCAAATGAAAAATAGTGTGCATTGTTCAGATTGACCATTTTACTAAGCAACATAAGCTAACCGGGACTTTTTCTTATTGAGAGGTTTTCTGCACAAGATCATTACAGAGTATTGATTAGTTATATGAATTACAAATTGTTTCTCCTTACTGCTTGACTGAACAAAATTAAGAAAATAGCAAAATAAGTTACTGTAAGTTATAATCTATCTTCATGTTCCTTTGAAAATACAGAGGCTCTGTTTCATTCTTTCCTCTCACTAATCTCAACTGTGATGTCAAACTGGAAATGTGAATACTGCTTTCCATAATGAATATTATGAGTAACACATGAGCTCAAAGCTCTCAGTTTTTAAGGAAGTTTTGATCTGTATTTGATCCTGACACCCACAACATGACAGGTTTGTAGTTTTTCTCAGTAAAAATTACAGTACAAAAATATATAAACTCTATCATTAAAATCCATGTTGTTTTCTTTCAAGGACCATTGATGAAACTGCTGTACAGCATCCTTATCAACAGAACATGACACTTTGTACACTTGCTGAGAAAGAAATGGGCTGAAAATATTCTAAAGTTTTATTATAAATGAAACTTAAAAAGTTATCTGTAATGGAGTATAATGCTAACTAAAATAGTATTTCATAAAACAGTTTGATGATACTTTTAATGTACTTTAAAAAATAACTAATCATATGGTTCTGTTTGTCATGGGACTGCTACCACATTTCAGTTGTCCCTCTACATCTTTTCCCTCTTTTCCAAAGTTTTGGTACTATTTTCCAGCATTTTGTGATTTGAGCAATTTCAAAGAGCCCAATTTCTTGCTGAGACCACAGCAACCTAGTGTCAGCAACAGGAAGGCTGCTCTCAGTTCTTCATTGTGTGTGAGTGCCATGAAGTTCCAACCTATTCAGGTCCTACAGCATGTGGCCTCTTCCTGGAGCAATTCTGACATTTGCCAGCCTTCTGCAAAAGCAGACACTGGCAGAGCTCTCTCATGAAATCACCCTCAAGTTTCAGCCAAATTATAGTCATAATTAAAAAGCATGTGCAATACAAGCAAAGACTATGTGCCTAAAAATTGATGGAAAGAATGAAATAGGAGTGTTAGGATAACCATTGCCCACTGGGAATTCTCCATCAGTGCTATCCAGCTAATTTAATGTCTTGAGACTGTGGTCCAGAGCTCTGTATAATTTGAAAAGGAGATGCCTGGATTCATAGCAGACAGCAACATTTATTTCTGGCCTTAGAATATTTATAAAATTTGAGAAATTTAAAACTTAATGTAAAGGCAAAGTTAAATGTGTTCTTTGAAGGTTTTGTGTGCATGTGTGTTTTCCAGAAAACATAATACCTTACTCACCACTTAAATCTTCTACGTGCCTATATTTTAATACAATTCATATAAATGAAAAACAAACAAAAAACAGCCTTAAAAATTATTATCTCCCCACCATTCTTCCTGCTCTAAGCAATTCCCCTTCCCCTGGAAAATGAATGACAAGGAATTGGTGGCTAAGTTTTTCACTACTCATACATCAAATAGTTGCAGCCTTAGGACAGGCAGTTCTTTCTAGCTTTACCAACCTCTGAGGTAGTTAGATATCTCTATCTTGGTAACATGAACAAAAGAGTTTTAAGATGTGAAACATCTAGAGATATCTAATTTAAAAGACATTATGATATGACAACAAAACAACTCCTTGTAAACCAGTCAGTAAAAAACTACTGGTTTGTAAACCAATCAGCTGTAAAATAAGAGAACTGCAACAATTTTCATTGAAATGGTGATCTCAAATTTATATTGACTCTAACAGATTGTTGTGCTCTACATTACACACAGTCTTTGCCTGTTCCATTTTTGTCTGCGCTGAAAGAGAAGGAAGAAACAAACACAAAAGAATTACAGCAACCCACTTGGGTCCTGACCCAAAGCACAGCAAAATCAATTGAATTTTTTTCCATTTTCTTCCACGAGGATTGAATTAGGTTAAATGTGAACAAGCAGCTTTGTGAATAAATTTAAGAAAATTAAAATGCCTTTCTGCTGCAAATTAATTAGCTTCAGGAGCAACAAAAGGAAATAACATTTAAAATAAAAATGTTTAGTTAGAGTCCCTAGGACTTAGTCTCCAAACTGAACTGGATTTAAATACTACATCATTACAATTTATTGTGATTTTTCAAAATACTAAATACCATGATTTCCCTTTTAAAAAGGTTCAGCTGGGTTACACAAACTTACTGAAACTGCAGAAGATCCTTTGTAACTTCTCCAGAAACTCCTTGATGATTAGTACAAAACTTTAATTTAGAGCTTTCATATGGGAAAGCTCAAACCTCAATCATTAGAAGAAGCTTTTGAGGTTTTGATACTTTAATGTAGCGTTTTTTAGTGCAGGCATTATTTCCATTGAAATTCAGCTTGCTGTCCTGCTGCATGAAAATAGTATATTTTGGCAAGAATACTGAAGCTTGATTTGAAAAGAGGAATAATATTTTGTTTATTATTTCTAGGTATGCACTCCATCTGACTTAGGATATATCACTGCAAGATCAGAGTAGAAAAGTGAACATCTCTTTTGAAATATCTACCATATTAATATAGTTTTTAGGAATCTTCTTTCTAGCAGGGACCTAATGTGCTCTGGAACTCCCTACACACTAAAAAACACAGAAATAATTCCCAGTTTCTAAGGGCCCTCTGTAGATAGTGGGTCAATTTGCCAATTCTTTACTAAGAAACTACTAAGTTGTATTATTTAAGGGCAGAGCATGAGCCTAAGAATTGACTTAAGAACTTAGCATAACTGCACCTGGAAATATAAATTAGATTATTTCTACTTTTTTTTTTTTTTTTTTTTTTTTTTTTTTTTTAAATGTGTGTTATAGTTAGCAGTGCTGGGGGAGGGAGTGCAGAAGTTACCCATTTCATATTTCATACAGGAAGGCGTTCCTGAATAAAAGAGGAGGTGGTTTCAAATGATAGGAATCATTAGAAGAGATGGAATAAGAAGTTTCTAATAAATCTGCTCAGATCATTGATTGAGATGTACACCAAACTTTGGAGAGCTTTAATTATGTTGCAAACAAGAAAGTTATCAGAAAAAGCGTAGCTTAAACATGTAACATTCAAATAAGCTGGTAAGATTGTTTTTGATCATAATATGTGCAGTGGATATAAGGATAATATATGGAATACATATATCTGCTTGTAATTGTTCTTAACAGCCTCAGTAAACCATTCTGTTGCCTTTTGTGCAGTTCAGAGACTTGAAATAAAAATGTGGGGAATTTGTCCATTGTGGTAATTGCCACACTGCAGAGTATCTGAGTTTCCATCACAATGGAGAATGTAGGAGGTGAACAAGGATTTCTGTTTTGCAGTCTGGCTCAAAAACTCAAAACCTATAGTGTGTACTTACTGATCTTCCTTAAAATATCTGCATCTAAAATCTGAATTTGTACATTTTACTATATTGCTGAATTGCGACAAAAAATAATTTCTTATTTTTAAGTAATCTAATGTGCTATGTATAAGGGCAGGGATAATAAATTCTCTCTCGATACTTGATACTTCTGGGAGTTGGCAGCTCTCGTATATCCTATTACCTAAAAGATATCAGAAGGGGAAGAACTATAAAAAATAAATAATGATGATGATGATAATAATAATAATAATGATAATAAAGACTTCTAATTTTATACCTTCAAGCCCCAAACCTTCAGTAAGAGTCATGTAGAGTCATGCTTGATTACAGAAATAGATCTAATGAGCAACTGCTCTTTGTAAGCAGCTAGCATAAATGTATACAAAAGACTTAAATTTTTGATAAGCTCTGTTTCCAGGGATAAAATTTAGCTATAGCTAAATTACCATTCATCTTCTGTATGCTTTTACATCACCATCTGCAATCATTTGTCTAGATTTAAGATCTCCTCCCAGAAATCTGTCAAGAAAAAATATATATATTTATGAAAAACATTTTGGATCATTGTAGCACTTGATACAACTATGTCCATTATAAGCAGTGCAAATACCACCCCCTCCCCCCAAAAACAAACAAACAAAAAAAACTCAGAGTTTGAGGTGACAGCGACTTTGCACTAGGGACAAAGGCTATGCTTAGATGCAGGGACAACTCTGGCACTTAAGCAGAGCAGCAGATGGATGCCCACTAAACTGTTTTGCATACCCTATTTTCATTTCCCATTGTCTAGCCAAAAAAAAAAAAAAAAAAAAGAGAGAGAGAGAGAGAGAGAGATCTTGGTCACCCTATACCTTCTTGTCTTATTGTCCTGGCTGCTTTCCTGTGCCAATAAAAAAACATTTGTAGAACCACGCAGGAAACTGTTTTGGCTTCCACACATAATCTTCCTCTTGGAGATACTGGAAAGATGTGGTTTTCAGCTTCCTCGTCTAACTCACAGCATAGATACTCAAACACCAATGCTGTCACAAGTGAATTTTCAGGAAGGGATGACTAGAAGCAAGGCCGCCCTCCACTGAAGCAGCAGGAAACATTTACTCTATGTTAAACAGTAAATATGACAGACTAAGGAACAAAACTTAATGTAGTGAGCATACGTTTTGTACACAAGGTGTCGTGTCCCATATTGGCTATGATTGCAGTGGCCATTTTATTTTATATCTCATTGTTTTCAAAAACATAGTTCCATAATAATGTTCTATAAAGAACCCCAAGCACCCAGAGTAGAAGTTTGAATAATACTGTGTGCTGTGTGGAAGTCAGTTTTTAGTAGAAGCTTGAGGTTTCTATGAAGTAGACATCTTGCTTCTCTGTATTTGAGACAGAAACAACAATGATCAACGTTAATCAGCAGAATACAATCTGAATAGAGTCACAGCTGTTAAACAGAGGACATTTCTGAACTAGGCTTTGGAATACTGTGCATTTGCTATAATTCACATTTAAAATGTTGGCAAGATGGAGACATCATACTTCTCCGTAATACCACACCCCTATAAATTTTCTTATTCTCATACGTTATTTCCTTGTCTTCCCCAGGCAATTTGTAAACACTGGAAATCACCTATAATTAGCAAATGCTACTAAGAATACCTAATTTAAGGTTTTGCTGACACAGTACAAGTGGAGAGTAGCACATATTTTTCTTTTGCATGTCTTTTTCTGATCTAGAATTTTGCATGCTAAAAAGTCAAGTTCTTGTTGCTTTCTGCTATCAATAGCCATAAATGCTAAGAATTAAATGAGAAGAGCTTAGCAAATTACAATATATTTCTTTTCCCAAGAGAAAGGAGTGAAGTATAATAGTTTATGGCATTTTGGACTACTTATCACAGAATCACAGAATCACAGAATTTCTAGGTTGGAAGAGACCTCAAGATCATCGAGTCCAACCTCTGACCTAACACTAACAGTCCCCACTAAACCATATCCCTAAGCTCTACATCTAAACGTCTTTTAAAGACCTCCAGGGATGGTGACTCCACCACTTCCCTGGGCAGCCCGTTCACAAGCTATATAAATAAAAAATGATCAAATTCAGCCCATACATCATGTCAACATTTCTTGGGACATTGTGGGAATATTACCTGTGCAAGGTATAGGTTTCATGACTGGGACATATACATTTTGATGAGGCCATATATGCAAATTCAAATACGTAAATACCCATGAATTTATTCAACTGTGACATATTCCAATACTTCTTGTGGATGTGGAATTATATATATATATATATATATATATTTCTGTTTGTTGATATCTACACGTTATTTGCATTTGTGAGATTTATTTTTGGTAAATTATTTAAAAAAAATTTAATATCAAATGCTTTGTGGAAGAAAGTAGAAATATTTTTTCATGAAATAGGATCTTAATTAACAATCATTTTTTCCATATAACGTTACAGAAAAGAAAACTGTGTTTATATAGTAGATACCATTTCTAGTTTTATATTTCTTTACGTAGATAGACAAGCCTGCTTGATCTTAAAGATGATATTGTGAGATTTAAATCCTATTCAGATAAACCTTAGTGACTGTAAAGCTTGTATTCAACTTCACTTTCAACATACATCTTCAGCTACTGAAAGGAGAGTGCTTTACTTTCCATGTAGCAGCCACATCCTATTTATTTTCTAACACATGCTTCTAATGAACTGCAGTCCAAAAAGTTAAGATCCTTCTTCTTCAGTAATCGTTTCTGGCACCACTGTTCAAATTCTTCAGAGCTCAGGGAAGGAGCAGTTCTCTGCACTGCAGCTTGGCAGTCAGGCATATTCAAGAGTTCTTGTCAGCATTTTTTGACTTATTGTTACAATGATTGTTCAACAAATCAATTTTTGGAAGAGCAGCAGCTGTTATATTCTCCTCTTCCTTGTAGATGCACCTCGAAGAAAAAGAGTAAGTACAAAGAGAAGATGAAATAGAGATGCTGTTTGGAGTGTGAATTTTCTCAAAGCAGCAACGTACTGTGCACTAAGGAACACTGCTGAGTGGTTAAAAAAAGTGGGCTGTGTTGCAGGTTTGGAGCAATCGTGTTTGGTGATAGAGCTCCTGCATTTGGTATACTTCCCCACTGCCACAGAGGCAGTGCATCAGCATGGGAGTTTGTCTGTTGAGAGGTGTGTAACTATTTGTGCCTGAAAAGCCACAAGTCAGTTGTTAACCTGTTTAGCCTGGAAGGTGAACTGCTCTGATGGGGCGGCTTTGTGCTGGTTATTTCACATGGCAGGTAGCAGTTGGCATGTGTCCTACCATGTGTCCTACTGTTTGCGGTTCCCAAGTCCACCTCAGTTAGCAGTGGCTCTGCATGCAATTGTTCAGCCAGTTGCAGGGAAATGTAATTTCAGGACTATCCTGGCAGCAGTAAATTAGCTATATGTTAGGATAAATATGCTCAGTTGTGCTCTAATGCCCAAGAAGCACTCAATGCATTATTTTTAGTCTTGATTGGTCTGGAAATGTTTGTGAACTGGAGTTTTCAAAATTTCTGCTTGATTTTCCTAATTAGAAAAGAGTGCTCTTTCAGTACATCTAGCAGCAGAGGCATGAATGGCATCAGTACCCTTTTTTTACTCCAGGACACCCTCCTTAATCTGTTTTCACAGATAAGAAAGCCCTTTACTTTGGGATCAAAGAAAGAAGTTGCCAAACTGGCATTTAAGCATCTTCTAGACCATAACAGAGACTGTTTGAGAGACTGGGAGGTAGATGGCATGCAGTAGCTGGATGCCCGGAGGCAGCAGAGCAGATCTGAGTAATGATAGTATTCACTGTTTCCTGCAAGGTTTATGAAAGTGATGGAAGAGGTTTGCTAGTAGCTGAGAGGCAAGAATTGAGAGGTTATAGGAGCAGCTGCTAAGATATCCCCTCCCAAATAATGACCACCTAGGATGCACTGTAAGCACAGCCTACATAACTTACTTTGAACATGCACTTGGGATAGTTAGAGAAGTTGCCTGTGTGCGCTTTTCAAGCTTTTATGATTTGGAGGAAGTCAGTCTAATGTGAAGCTATTTTTTATCATCAGGGTGTGGGTGTGTGTCTGTGCACATTGTCCTCCTTCATGAATTTCAAACACTGGTCATCTTTTATCTTTCAATTAATGGTTTAAGAGAGCTTCATTGTCTGTGCATTTTGCTGTCCTTCAGCTCTCGTAAGTTTTAAATATGGTGCCTTTGTTGCTACATTTGCTAAATTTTTAGCCAATTGAAGTGTTGGAGACTCTCAACCAATAGCAGGTTCTTTACCTCTGGAGTAATCTTAGTGATTTTTTTATAGATTAAACATATTTTTTAAAACAGTGCTGGTTTGGCTAATGGTGGAAAAGACTGAGAACATTTATATCACTGATAATGTTACATAATGGAGGAGTTTACTGGGATTTAAACTTAAAACAGAAAGATGGAGATCTCGAGACCAGAGAGCTACCTGTTGCTGGAACAGTATGGCAGCAAGCCAGTACTAAGTCTTGGGATGGTCAAAGACCACAACATGGGGAGAAATTTGTTTTCCTCTTCTGCTCCTATTTAGGACCAATGCAGTGGGTCAACAGACTTCATAGCTACAGCCCTGGCTGTGGGGTGTAGATAAAAAAAAAGAAAGTGGACAGTAGAAAGTGAGCTGCAGTTTTATGTGTTTAACTTCCTTAACTTCCTATTAAGCCTTTTGCTTCTCACTTGCCTCTTACTTGAATGACAGACTAGCAAAATGCCTTGTATTTCAAAAATGTCTCTTTCACATTCAGCCCCAGCCGAACAGATTTTTGTCTTTAAAGACTGCTAATCAGGATAAATATTTCATTATTTTTCTTCTTAAAATGTATTTAAAAGTATTCTTTTAGTGAAACAGTGTTTTATTGAATATGTTTAAGCATACTAAATTGGTTATGAGTTATTTAAAGTAATTTTTAAGAGAGTAAGCCTCCCTTAACTTTGAGGGAGGAAAGGATAAAAGGTTGTCATCACAAAAGCATGAGGTGGTCAGACAAGGAAAAAAAAACAACCAACCAACCAAAAAAAAAAAAAAAAGTAATTTAATCAGCAGTAAATAGCTTTCATGCACTTGTATATGTTCATTCCTTGTCAAGAAAGCACAGTCTTTCCAAAGTCTGCGGAAGTCTTGCTAGTGGATTCAGTGGGATACTGACTTCACTTAAATATTTGAAACATTAGGGATTCCGTTAAAATTGTGCTTAATGAAATAGCAAACAATGGGTTAATAGATGAGCTGGTATCTAAGTGTCAAAAAGCCTAAAAATTTACCACTTTACCATTTTATTATGCAGCAAGTGGTAAGTCAGCAACATGAAATGAATTTACAGCTGAAAAACATATAAGCACTAGTTAGAAAATCATCCTTTATTACTTTTTCAAAGCGAAAGACCCATGGTATGGGCAATAAAGGAAATTAAATGTAAATTTCTACATTTATGGGGAAAAGCTATGTTACAACAGGAAGTAGGTAAATGCTTCTCTATATGCATTATCACAGAAAGTTGGAGGTATAATATGAAATACAATCTTGCTAAACTTCCTTATGGTGGCTAATAAAGAAGCAGATAAAGGTAATTCCGTGTTTTTGTCTTTTTTTTTTTTTTTTTTTTTTTTTCCAGTTCTCCTAGAAGGAAAGGTAAAATAAGAAATTTCAGTGGGTGCTTATTTATATTTACTTTTTTTTCCCTTTGCTCTTTTTATGTGCTATGTTTGTGTAATATGACTTTGATGGAAGAAATAAGGACCTGATATGCTGAATATTTAGAGTATCTGCATTGATAGTTTGGAAGTTTTGTGAGAAGTAAGATGCAAAGAAAAAGCTCATTTTCCAAATAACAAGGTTTTTGTACTGCAACATTTCTGTGATGTGTTAGGTTCATTGTCATTTCATGTGCTGTAGTCATCCTTGTAGCCATGTAGTTTCTCACGGTCATGCATCATGTATAACCATATACAAAAGACCTTCACATGGTACATATAACTTACTTGACCAAACTTTCTCCAAGCAGAATAATTCCAAACCCAACTAAAACTTTCTTCAAAATTTGCCAGTTCCTAAATGTCTTAGGCACCAGTGCCCTCTGTCTTTACAGACACCTTTATATTTCCAGCACAATTTAACAGCATTTTTTTTTTTTTTCCAACAGAAATTGTTTTTTTTCTTTGGTTCAAATACAAAATTATGATTTGATAACAGAATATTTGAACATTTCCAGTGGGGACCTGGAATGCAATGCTTAAAAATATTTTATTGGATTATGAAGATTTTAAATACATCCTCAATTACTTTACATCTTTTAAGTTATACTTTAATTCTAACATCATTTTGGGGTTTCTTGATTTCAGCAAGAGAAATATATAGCTCCTACTGCACAGAAGATCAGACAAGATGATTGTAATGTGTTTTTTTTTTGCTGGCCTTAAACTACATGGAACGTATGAAATAGTTTTACCTTGTTAGAGTCTACTTTCCCAAAGAGTAAGCAGTACGTGTTGTAATGAACACCATGCTATACTAGCTGTTTTTAAAAGATGAACTAATGAAGTTATTTTATATACTTATCTGATGGAATTTTTTTTTATGTGATTAGTTTGAAATGATGTATTAAAGGAAATTTTCTATCACCACCAACTTTAATCAATTTTGAAATGGTAAGAGATCAGCTTCCGTAATTTTTTAGAATGTGAGGAAAATTATGTCATTCAACTACAAACACTGTTTGTTAGAGCAATATCTTTTTCTGGTAAACCAATTATATGACTTCCTTATGGAGGTCACATCTTTCTTACAACTATTTGTATGACCAAAAAAAATAATTAAAAAATAGCTGTGGTCTCTGATTTTGAATTACTGGTGCTGAATTATTCTCTTATTTTGCCTCTGTTCTTAGAGAATCTCTTCCTATTTCTAAGATTGTCAATACTTGATGTGGAATGATTCACTCAGTATATTCACTCAGATTTGTAGTTGACATATTTTCTGTTCCTGGTGAAACCTGACTTACTGAGTATCATCCTATAGTGCAGTGTTCATACATTTGGGTTGCTGTTTGTTTGTTTTGACTTACTCCTACAGGCAGGGCATCAGTATCATTCTGGATTAGAAATGACTCCTGTCATAAGAGTTTAAACAATTTCTGTATGACGTTGAATACATTGAACTTTGCTAGTTAAGTGCAGGGATTCATTGCAGGTATGCAATGATGCTTTTGTATAACCACAAAAAATAACTGTGGAAATTTACTTTAGCGGTAAAGGAAATCTGTCTACTCTGTGGTATTTCATTCCTAGAACAGGTGCCCTCATATATATATATAAAGACTATTTTCTCTTTCTCTTCAGGGATGTCTGTCTCTTAGTAATCTTGTCATAAAAATAAAGAGTCAAGTCAATTAAAGGATAATTAGATTTTCTTGTAATCAGGATATGATCTGCCCTTTTTTTTAGTCCTTTGATTTCTCCTTTGCAGACTGTATGTTGGGCTGAGGGATAGTGTCACTGGATAACATGGCAGTAGCTGAGCATCATTTGACAATGTATGCATTTACCTTGTTGTTCTTATGAGTCCTTATTTCTGTCAAAAGTAGGGTTGCTATTATATGAAATTCAGTTTAAAGGAAGCTTATTATTATTATTACTTTTCAAGAATGTAATGTAAACTGGTGTTGGCTAAGTACAATTAATCTCTTTTTGTTGATTGATTGATTTGTTTGTTTATGAAAGAGCAAACAATGCCTTTTTCTGAGGCAGACTTTCAGCACACATCTGATTTGCGACATTCACCCATTTAAAGTGGGACAAGAAAGTCCTAAACTTAAAGATAAGTGTGTGTGATTATTTTGTTCATAAAAGGTAGGACAACAAAAATATACAGAGACACAATAAAGATTTGAATCCAGCTGACAAGGCAAAAGCCTCATATGCTGAAGTGTGTAGGATTCTCATCCTCTAATCATAATATCTAATAAATACCTCCACTTTTTAATTGAGCATTTATAACAATGTGTGTATTCTTTCCTTTCCTAAAAGTATGTTACAGGTACATAGCTATACAGTATATATGCAATTGAACATCGTATCTTTAAAGCTTTTTTGAGTCTATTACTTTTAATACAACTGTATTCTGGTATCTTATTTCACTGAATACATAGTCATATGAACTTCACTTTACAAATGGAATTTCTGAAACTATAAGAAGGTGATGTTAGAGTAGCAAAATAAATAACTATATAAATATGAACTTGTATTTATAGTAAACAATAAATGTATATTAAAAAAAAGTATATAAATGTTGCCAGTGACAAGTCAGTTTTAATTCAGGTGATCTACAGATATGATAATCAGGTTTTAGTAACTATATGCTGGACTTGAGGTTAGAAATGGACTTTATAGTTTCAGGCAGCTGGTCATAAAAAATGTGTAAGGCACAAGGTGGAGATCTTGGAACAACATATTATGTCTACATGGAACATCAAATACTGTGCAGAAATACTAGTTCCACTTGCAAAGCCAGAACAATGTGTTAGCACAGCAAGAAATGTCAGCTAAGTAGCACTATCTTTCAGAAGGGGTAATTAGCACTTGTGCAGGTTTCCTGCCTGTAATTCCAGAGCAAGCTTTCTCAGTGTTTCCTCGGGACCTTTGTGTCATGCTTCACTGTTCATACTGCATGAAATATGGTCTCTTAAAGTGCCCCTGGTGTTCCCATGGATTCATGTCTCCATTTGCTAGCTGTTCACTTAGGTTGCAGTTATGCAAAAAGGATCTCAAGGGTACCACCTATGACTTTCTATACCACTGTAGCTAAAGGCATGGCACAAGTGGCTCTTATGTCTTGGTCTGGACAGAGATAATGAGAGTTAATCTGGTAAAAATTGCCTTCTCTGAACTGTCTTCCTGATCTTGGGGAGGTCTTAGATAAGGGCTCTGCAAAGTAAATTTTGTTATCTCACATAGTATGTCCTACTGTTCTGTAGTTATATTATTGGAACACCTTTACTTAGTAGTTTTTCATTTACATTTGCATTTTTATAGTTATCTGAATTTTAAGCCACAGGTTGTAACAAGGGGTACTCTTGTTTCTAAATGAATTTGGTATCTCTGTGGAAGAATGACTAACAATGGTGAATGGCTCCAAAGTTCCAAATGTTTAATTTGAAAAGCATGGTAAACAGCTGTAACGTAAAAAATTCTATTAGCTTTAGTAAAGAGAAAATTATTTGAGTTAACCCTAGAAATGCAGTATTGAGAATGCAGAGTAGTGATTTAATGCAAATTACTGGAGATCTATTGGTAATTCGTTAGTGTTTTCTTCCTACTTTATAAAACAATTACATCCTTTCACACCTTGTTGACTTAACTGTGTTTTATTAGTTATACAAATGGAAATTTTCAAGGATAATTCCATGCATTAAAAAGATGAACATCTTAATTCAGCCCTCTGTGAGCTACTTACCACACTGTTGTTGCTATCAGAAAATCTTTTCTGGACATTAGCTGAACACTCCAGGTCACTTGTATTCAACTGGACTGTTGATTAAAAGGGTGTTACAGGGAAGAGGCATGCATTTTAGCCTGCATCTTAATTGTTGCCTTCAGTAAGTAAATAAAGATTTCAGAAGGCTGAAAGGGAGAAAGAGAAATGCTTCTGATTTATGTTGACTGCATTCATTCTGTAACTGATAGCAGCAGAACTTGCAAATTGATCAGGAGCTGGTTCTTGCTCATGACCTGTTAATACAAGTCCATTCCTTATTTTGACACACCAGACTTTGCTTCTTTCATGTATCACATGTAGCCAGAGGGCAGCATCAGTTGATCAATAGGTGCAGATCTGGGTTTAAAACCTGCAGTTATGGTCTAGGTGCTGCTGAAATCGGCAAGAAAGAAGGCTTTTTGAGAAACTTGAATGAAGAGCAATTACCTGCTGCAACAAAATCACATTTCATATTGGATCATCTCTAAGCTGGAAGGTGTGAGCACAATAGTGAGGAGGTGGAGAAATTAAAGAGCTGACATAGTGACAGATGTGGCATACCAAAATACAGAGTTAAACTGTGTTTTGGTATATTAGATCTGCACTTGAATAAACTGTCAGAACAACAAAAGGCATCTGAAGCGGTATCAATTCAAACACATGATTCAGGGCTTCATCTTTTCCATACTTGGGAGAAGTACAGCATCTTTTGGGGTTTTTTCTTGTTTTTGTCTTCTTTATGTTGCTTTCTATTTTATGAATTTGGGGCTAAGCTTTGAACAGAGACAGTCCTACAAAAGGTGCTGAAGTCACTTCAAGTGAGACCTGACATGGGACAAATGAGCTCTGCTGGGCTATGTAGTTAATAGTACATTTTGCATTCCTTGTGTACTCACAAACGCAAAAGGAGGAAGTGGTAGAAATTTTGAGAGAGTCCAGAAAGTCTTCAGGCTCCTGTCAGAATAATTACTCTCTCTGGAGTACACTTCCTGTAACACCTCTGAAAACAAAAAGCCTTTGGGGTGGTAAAACCTTGTTCTTCAAATGCAGTGTTAGTTGGTTGTCAGGATCGACTGGGTGCACTATTGAGAGGATTCTGTTTCGTTTTACTCTCTGTCTGCTGTCAGAATGATGTATTTAACAAAGTTGCTCTACTTGGAAGAATTACATTATAGGCATTTAAGACTCCCAGTTGCCTCTGGGCATAGGCATCTTAAAAATCTTCACTTTTGGGGGGGTGTTTTTGTAATTCATGTCTTTTCCTGTCATTTTATATTGGTACTTCATCATAAGACATTCAGCAGCAAAATCCATTCTCAAATGTCCTGCAGCAATGTTGTCTTGTCATTAACTCTTGTCATATTTCACTCATTGGGTTTGGAAATGGAAAGTGATGAACAGCTGCAGTGTTTTTTTTTTTAATAACATGTCCCATTCTGGAGTTTTCTATAAGGGTAGTCAATTTTCATTACTTTAAAGTGGGTTGCTGAGGGTTTTTGGCTTTGTATTTGTTTTCTTCTTTTTAATATAAGAAAAGGCTGCCAGAGTGAAAGTTGCACAGAGCCACCCTCAAAACAATTTATTGAGCAAACATCTCAAGAATGTTAAGTTACAGTTTGGGGTTCAGTCTCAATGGATTTAGCACCTGTGTGAAATAATCAAACCTAGAATACTTAGATCTTTTTCATATTCATATACTTTAATGCGGGGTTGATCATGATTCAGATCTATCAAAATTTTAGTTTATTGTAAATCCATTTATTTTATTTTGTTTTGTTTTATTTTTGAGAAATAGACTCCTTAAGCAAGGGAGCATGAACTTTTTTTTTTTTTTTTTTTTTTGGATGTATCTGATCAGGTAATTCAGATGTTTAAAACTCTTAGATTAAGACATTGCTTTATCTTGGCATATCTGAAGCATCAAGGGAGGCTTTTACTTTATTCCCTGTATGTGTTAATTTAGAGATAAATTTCAGAGCCACATTTGCATCCTAATTGTAGCCTATTTCCTGGCTCCACCATTATGCAGACCTTAGGGTGGCCTTTGGGGATTTCTGGAGCAGAGAAGTTGGTGGTTCTAGCTAAGCTACTGAAAAATAAAAGGGATAGAGATGAATGGATTTTTTTAATTTATTTATTACTTTTTTTTTGCCTCAGCAGTCACCAGCTGGCAGATCAGTTTCTTGGTACATTGCCAAGCAGCAGTTTACAGCAGCCTTGCAGCTGCTATAAGCTAGACTGGAACATGTTTGGCATGAAGCCACCTTCAGCTTTGGACAAGAACTCAGCCTTCAAACTGGCAAACAGATGTGCTGTTTGAACAGAAGTTCAATTTTTTTAAAAAAGTTTTTTTTTATTGTTAGTGTTGCATGTATGG
>CM021768.1:30925405-30952086 GCA_011076525.1 Nettapus auritus | reverse complement strand
TCCCTTCCCTTCCCTTCCCTTCCCTTCCCTTCCCTTCCCCTTTTTTCCTTTCCTTTTTCCTTTTCCTTTTCCTTTTCCCTTTCCTTTCCTTTCCTTTTCCTTTCCTTTTCTTCCTCTCTGATTTTCTGCCCAAGTTTTAAGAGTGTACACGCCATGATGAATATGATATTAACTCCTTACAGTATAAAAGACAGAGGAAGCCTGTCCTCTAAGAGGCTGAGATTTGCAGTTTATTTCCAGTCTAAGACAACTGCCTAGATTTAATTATCATCAGTGTGAACTCCAAGGATTTTCAGTTGTTGCAAAGGTAATGGTAAGGAAACATTGATTTTGGAAATTTTTGTTTAATTTTTGTTTGAATATACTTAAAATATTCATCAGTATTCAAAGGAAAAAAAAAATGTAACTTTTATAAGCATAAATTTCTTACAAATTCGCAGTAGCCACAGTTGCCAGTTGCTTTTTGTAGTGCTGTAAAATATTTTGGACTTGCCATTTTTGTTGCATTCATTACTAGCAAATCTTACTTGTTATGACTTTTGCCCTCAGTCCTGTGCTTAGAGCACAGAGAAGACTTCTGCATATTTCTGCAAAAGTAACCCTGTCCTTATGAAAGCAGAGCAACAATAAACTTACCTGTGTGGTCTGTATGATCCCTTGGGATGGAAAACCTTTTCAGATTGATCTGAACTAGGAAAGATTTTCAGATTGATCTGAACTAGGAAAGTTTTGTGATAGTCTGATGGATGTGACAGATGTCATATCTGTTGTTTTCCCAACTCCCTGTAGAAGTTACAGAGGATAAAATACTCCACAGAGGTTTTTCTAGTGTACAAATAATACTGCCTTGTATTTTATATTGTCACCCTTGCTGTGCCTCTGAAATTCAGAAACAATACCTTTAAGTATGTACATAGGCTGACTATGTAGACAGGCTACACCGCAGTACCATTTCTGCTTTAAGAAGCCTCCTCTAGATCATTTTACCTGATCTTTATTTAATCTAACCAAAAAGCATCTCAAACTTATTTAAGCACCTGTATAGTCAAATACTGATTTGAGACTGTTTTTATCACACTGAAGAAGCTCTGATAGTTTTTAATGCCTATAACAATGGTAGTAGTAGAATTTTAATTTATATTTATTTTTCCATTATGTCAATGCACTTTATATGAGGGCTTAATGTGAATTACAAAGTAGCCTGCATTCTTATTTCTTACCTAAACTTAATTTCAACAGGGTTCAGAATTCTCGGCTTAAGTGAACAATCCCATCAAAGTAAAACAACCAAATCCTGGTCCTTTGAAAAGGTAACAAACAAATAATATATTTTTTTTCTAACGTAAACAATTTCATTCATATTTATTGTTTGAAAGGTATGACATCTAAATAGTTTTACGTTTGTTTGTTTATATAAATACTCATCAAGACCCTACTTTTTTCAAGTAGAAAAGATACAAACCAGCCTTCCTGTTTAAGTTCCTTGTCCAGCTATAAAATCAGGCTTTGCTTTCCAAACCATTATTTTCTAATCAATTTGTTTCCCATGGTTAAAAATAAAAAAATAAAAAAATAAAAAAATAAATAAAAAAATAAAGAATAAAGAAAAAAAGGGTTTTGTACATATTCTACACATCGTGTGTAGAGATCATTACAAGAAGACTGTAACAAATCAAAGTCCTTAATCAGTGATGCATCTGATATTGTTTAAGTAAGAGGCTCAACAGTACATAGGAATCCATGTAAGTGGAGAACAGATGTTTTGTTGCTGGGAAAAATCTAATTGAAGGGTAAAAGGTGACAGATTGATAGCTTTTATTCTGTTCTGATAGCTGTTTTGTGTTAAATATACTGAAGTAATATTTAGGCAATTAACCTCTTGGAATAAAAAGAATTGATTACTCAACACCAAAAAGTATGGTTCAAGGTACTTCCATATTTTGATTTTATAGCATCCAAGAGAATTTACATCTTTTTATTACCACAGTGTTATATTGGTCTGGAGTGTAAGCAGAACAATGCAATTGCATATTAACATGGAAAAAATAATTAAAAAAAAAAAATAGAAGAAAAGAGAATGTATCTCTTAAGCCTTGCACTTTGTGTAGTCATTTTTAACTATCTGAAGTAGGTTTGTATAATTGTATTTCATGCAAACATGGTAGCACCCTTATAATAGGTATTGGTGTTCCCTAAATAATGAGGAACCATTGAGGATGAACCAGACCAATTGTCAAGAACTGCAGTTAATTAATAGTGTCATATTTGGTTTTGTGGTGTTCTTTTGTTTGTTTTGTTTTATTTTGTTTTTACTTTCCAGTGAAAGACCATGATTTTTTTTAAGAAAATTTTACACAAATATCTCCATAAAGTGTTTGGCCTGTGTGAATTTCAACTAATTTGGAGATAATTAAAATTAGGCCTAATCTAAGTGATTTTGAAAATTATACATGTTCTTAATGGTCATTAGAGATTTTTAGACAATTTTATTAAAATATAAAGTGTTCTACTTTGTGTATTAAAATTAGATATTTTATCTGATCATTTCTCATTGTCTATTTTTTTAAAAAACTTCTGACCACTATAAAAATTGGACTAATATGACATTGATTTTTGTATTATATGATGCAAATAACCATTAAATTTCAACAACACTCAAATCGTTATGTAATATTGAAAACAATTTTTTAATGTAATTGGCAAAAACATTGGTATTACATGAATCAGGGGCTTTAAAGTAGTAACAAAGATGAGAAATAGAGGAAAATATTCATATAAATATTATGAATAAAATATAAATAATGCACTGTAGAAGAATACAGAAAAGATAATAGTTCTACATGATACAGTGGAAGACTTTTTACTGTTACCTATCTAGGATTTCACATTGATGATTTCAAATGTAACTTTTTGTAAGTAATTTTGAAAGAAAGAAAGAAGATTTTTTTTTTTTTTTTTTTTTTTCTAAGAGATAACACACTTTAAAAAGTAACTTTAGATCAGTCTTGAGGTATTGAGATATCTAGCCCTACGGTAACGACCAGTTAAGTTCAAAGAAAGTTGTAAAACATATCTAAGATCTGGTTGGATCTACTGGTGATTTTTTGTGTTTAGCCTACAAAGCCATAAATCAGTTACATTCTAATTCTTATTTATCAAGTAGATATTATTTAATATTCAAAAATGTTCAAGGCATAACTCTAACCTTTGATTTTATCATCAGTTTCTTCTCTGATTTTCTTCTTTTCTTATTCTGCCTTTTTAAAAATAGTTTTGAGGATTTGTCATGGACATTTTCAAATTCAATTTTTGTGCACAAACTGAAAAAAAGAAACAACATGTCACCTTTGGATAAAAACACTGTTGCCTCTGAAGAATATCAAGCAGCATTCTGCTTGCATTCTGTTTTTTTTTTGTTTTTTTTTGTTTGTTTGTTTTTTTGTTGTTGTTGTTTTTGTTTTTTTTTTTAAATCAGATTACTGAGGATATAATTTCTGTGGGCTACTTTTAAGAGTAATGGCACTTCATTAAACAGTACTATGGAATTTTATTGGTATTATTTAATGAACATCTGTTTGTTCTTATTTCTAGTTGGCATCTCTACTTTTACATTTGATGGAAAAATATATATTATTTTTCAATATTTATATGGACTTCTGATTTTAAACCTGTGTAGAGGTGTACATTCAGATACTTACATATCTGAAGTGAACATAAAGGGCTCTTACAATTTTTTTTATTATTATTATTTTTTTTTTTTTTCAAAAATGTGAACTGGTTAATAAAATTCTGTTATTCTATGATGAGCCTGTGTTGTATCTTTCATTTATTTGACTTTTCTTCATACTTTTGTTGGTGAAATACACGTTGCACTTTAATAAACACAAACACTTTAGAATCTTAATGCAGTTATTAGCAATCTTTTATAAACAAAGAATTGTATTATCTATCCCCTAATCTCTTTAATCACTTGATGATAATTGTACTTTTAAGCTATTTGATATTACTCTAACACACAAGTAAAAGCACATCTTTGGAAGTTTTTACACAGTCAAAAAGGTATATACAAAAATTAAAAAGTCTACTGTGCTACTACTGCTAAAACCACAGGAATTTTCCATTTTGTCCTGGCATTTTGTAAACTCACTACTATACTATATATTATAATTAATATATATTACTATATATGTTTGCTTATTGTCCATAACAGTGTTTCAAGTAAGGATGTTATACACAGTCCTCCACATTGCTTCATTTTCCCTGTTATTTAAACGATTCTCTTAACCTTCAAAGGCCAAAATCATTATTACTACTTTGATTCAAATATATAAAGAAATAGGCAAATTATCACATTTGCAAGGCTGTAAAATATTTGTCATTACTAACAGGGTTCTATTAATAAATGAAGTAAGAAGAGCAAAAAGATCGATAATCCTGCAATAACTGATAATCTAGTGCCCAGCAAAAATGCTACTTCAGCTTATTCCTGCATGTGAATAATTCCTACACACTGGATTCTCAGTACAGCAGGTTTATTTGGCTTTATTTTACATGACCAACGGCAAGCAATTTTCAGTCCCAACTCATTTCACAGCATTTATATGTCTATTACTCTATCAGTAATAATGTTAAAATATATCTCCTACTCTAACATTTTTGTTACTGTTACCATACATTGTTCAGCATCTGCTCTGTTTCAGTGGTGTACATAGTGATGCTGCTAGAATTTAAGTGCCTTTCTGGAATACAAAGCCTAATATTTTATTTTATATACATATATATTTACATATAATATATATAACATTACATATTAATATATTTGCATATACTAATGTAAATTGTGTATTTGCTATGTATATAATGTACATATATATATATTTACATATATATATATATGTATGTAAATGCCTTCAAAGGAAAAATATCAGTAGAATAATACTTTCTAACCTCTGATAGTGTTATACCAGTCCATATCTAAACTGAATGCTGGTATTTCCCTCTGAATATTTAGTATATTTAGTCTTCTAATCAATGAAATTAAAACCAAATAAAATTGAATTGGAAGGAAGTGGAAGTTTCTTTGAAATTTGCACAGGTCATACAGAATGCTTAGGAAGAAAGGAAACTTCCCGAAATGACAACACTTCTTTGAAGCTTGAGGAGGCTTACCTGCATTGTCAAAATGATGGACAGCTTAGCTTTTGTAGGGTGATTGTCTATAAAGTGCCTGAGAAATTTTCAGTGGTTACATATTACAGATGTTTCCTCACTTGCCTCTAAATCCTCATTTTTTATGAGAAACAACAGGACAGGAATTTATTCCCTATCACATAAATACCTCAAAAGCTACTGATTACTCAGAGTGAAACTGTTCTGTAAGCAGCAAAGTCATTTGTTAGTTGTTTGACTGCCTAATGTGAAGTTCAAATTAGGATTTTTTGGAGATACTCTGGAAGACACAAATAGATCACCATTCTGTTGCAGTCACACAGCACCATGCTTGCAACATTTGCAATGAAAGCAATGCGAGCAATAAAAATTGGAAAGCATTATTATTTATAATGTTTTATTTTATAATACCTTCAAAAAATGTGATAGATATTGTTGCTGTAGAAAACAAAGTGGACGAGAATGAGCTAAATTATAATTCTTCATTTCAGTTTAAAAAAAAAAAAAAACAGCAAATCAACAACAACAACAAAGAAAAACACTAACATCTATTAAGTAAATAAAGGAAAATAATCTCTAACATATTTCAGGTGTTGAAAAAGCTCTAATAATCAGCATTGTTCATTGAATTCACCTTTCTTAATGACAAACATGAACTACTTTATCTAGGAATTAAATTTCATCCATAAAAAACTCTTCCATGTACTGACTTACTTCAAGTTATCAAGTATAATTGAATTTATGTACAGCACTGTTTCAAGCAAACTGATGTTATGCACAATTCTATTTTAGAGTAATAGGCATACATCTCACACATCTACCTCTGAAGTGCTGCATAATATAGATGTGCACTCTTATTAGCAACACCAGCTAGACCGAGGCTCTGCTTTAAATTAATTCCGTCATTTTAATCAATCTTTCCTTTCTCTCTTCTTTTCTCTTTTCTTTCTTAACTTTTATATTCTCTTTTGTAGTTGTTAGAAATTTTGATCTGTAATGTAAGGTGTTCAGACTCCTTTAAGATATCTTCTTGAACTGCATTTCACCTGTGCCTGATTTAAGTATCAGGTCATGAGATAAATACCAGACCTTAGAAATGGTTGAGTTTAAAATGAATCTACTGATGTCAAGGTTCCTTGTTAAGTAAAAACACAGAAGAATCTAAAGTATATTTCATGGGGAGACAATGCAAACTGTATGATGAATTAGCTCAAAGAAAGCCTGAAAAATGGTAAATTGTGTAGGAAGAAGTTTAAGAGAAGAAGGAAATACGCCACTAGGAATGCAAGAGCTGCTTCTTTACAGCATGACCTAGAGAAATAAATGGACTCAAAAACTGAAGACAAGTGGAAGAATTTTAGATCAAAAATCAGGAAAAACACAGAAGAGTACTTCATAAAATCACAGAATGAATTCTAATTCTCCCACAGTAAAGACTATCTTCCTTATATCTAATCTAAACCTATCCTCTTTTAGTTTAAAGCCATTTCCCCTTGTCTTATCCCTCCACTCCCTGACAGAGTCCCTCCCCAGCTTTCATGTAGGACTACTTTAGGTAATGGAAGGCTGCTATAAGGTCTCCCTAGTGCTTTCTCTTCTCCAGGATGAACAACCCTAACTCTCTCGGACTGTCTTCATGAGAGAGCCAGTCCTCTGATCATATTAATGGCCCTCCTTACACTGTCCTTATTGTGCTGGGGGCCCCAGAGCTGAACACAGTCTTCCAGATGGGGTCTCTCAAGAGCAGAGGGGGAGAATCACCTCCTTTGACCTGCTGGCTACACTTTTTTTTTTTTTTTTTTTTTTTTTTTTTTGATACAGCTCAGGATACAGTTGGCTTTCTGGGCTGCAAATGCATATTGCTGGCTCATGTTGAGCTTCTTATTTACCAACAACCCCATGATATTTTCATCAGACCTGTTCTCAGTCCATTCTATATTCAACCTGTATTTACGCCTGGGATTGTCCCAGCCCAGCTGCATGACCTTGCACTTGTTGACCCTCATGAGGTTAGCACAGGCCCACCTCTCAAGCCTGCCCATATTCCTCTGGGGGATATCCCTTGGCATTCCTTCCCTCCAGTGTGTTGACTGCACCACACAGCTTGGCATCATTGTCAAACTTGCTGAGGGTGCACTGGATCCCACCCTTCATGTGCATGAAGGAGCACTGGTCCCAGTATTGACCCCTGAGGAACACCACTTGTTACCAGTTTCCACTTGGACCTTCCATCTTGAGTCACTGACCGCAACTCTTTGAGTGTGACCATCCAGCCAATTCCTTACCACCAAGTGGTCCATCCATCAGATCCATGTCCCTGCATTTCAGAGACTAGGATATCATGGGGATAGTGTCAGATGCTTTGCAAAAGTCCAGGTAGAAAACATCAGCTTTTCTACTCCTATCTACCAGTGCTGTAACCCCATCACTGAAGACCACCACATTTGTCAGGCATGACAAACCCTCAGTGAAGCCATGTTGGCTATCACCAATCACCTCCTTACTTTCCATGTGACTTAGCACTGTTTCCAGGAGGATCTGCTTCATGATCTTGCCAGGCACAGAAGTGAGACTGACTGGCCTGGATTTCCCTGGGGCTTCCTTTTTTCCCCTTTTTAAAAATGGGATTTATGTTTCCTCTCTTCCAGTCAGTGGGAACTTCACCAGACTGCAACAACTTCTCAAATATGATGGACAGTGGCTTAGCAACTTCATCGGCTAATTCCCTCAGGACCTGCTGATGTCTCTCATCAGGTCCCATGAATCTGTGTACCTTCAGGTTCTTTTGGCAGTCTTGAACCTGATCATCTCCTACAGTGGGTGGTTCTTCATTCTTCTAGTCCCTGCCTTTGCCTTCTGGGACTTGGGCTATGTGACTAGAGCTCTTGCCAGTGCAGAAGGAGGCAAAAAAAGTCATTGAGTACCTCAACTTTCTCTGTATCTCAGGTAACCAGGTCTCTGGTTTCCTTTTGGAGAGGACCCACAATTTCCCTAGTCTTCTTTTTATCACTGATGTTCCTATATAAGTCTTTCTTATTGTCCTTAATGTCCCTGGTGAAATTTAATTCTAAACGGGCTTTGGTTTTCCTAACCTGATCCCTGGCTTCTTGTAGAAATCCTCTTTTCTCCTCCCAGGCTACCTGTCCTTCTTTCACCCTCTATAAGCTGCTTTTTTGTGTTTTCATTTGCCTAGGAGCACCTTGTTCATCAATGCAGGCCTCTTTGTTGGGATGCATCGCTCCTGAGTTTGGAGGAAGTGATTCCTGAATATTAATCAGCTTTCTTGGACTCCTCATACCTTCAGGGATTGTGCCAAGGTACTCTTAATGAGCAGATCCCTGAAGAGGGCAAATTTTTCCCTCACAAAGTCTGGGGTAGTGAGCTCACTGTGCTCCCTCCTTACTGCCCTCTGAATGCACCATTTTATGGTCACTGTGACCAAGGCTGCTTTGGAGCTTTAGGTTCCACACCAGTCCCTCCTTATGGTGAGAACGAAGTCCAGCATAGCTCCTTCAAAACGGGCGTCGCCGCCATTTCGCAGCCACTCGCCGAGGCGATCGGCTCCGGGGCAGGCGCATTCTGCAGTGGATCGGGGGATCGCGGCGGGCAGGGTTTTTTTCTTGCATCGAGGACACTCGAGGCAGCCGAGGCAGCTGCTAGGAGCCAGCAGCCCTCGCTAGGGAAGCTGACGAGGCGCGGGCGGACCCAGTGGTGGCAGCAGCAGGACTTTTAAATCGGGCGTCGCTGCCATTTTGCAGCCGCTCGCTGAGGCAGCCACGCCCTGGCTATGTAAAAGCAGTCCCTAGGGAGCGCCCCGACCCAGGAATCGCGAACAGGATCGGCTTAGCAGTTAGCACAGAGCAGGGTGAAGTGCAGAGAGGATCCTCTCCTCCCTTTCCCACTTCCCTTTCTCTTCCTCTCATTTGGGACCGCTGCTTCTTAAAACATATAATTCACCGTGGTGGGCACCCGTCGCAGTGGCCGGGCCGAGGCAGCAACCCAAGCTGAGGGGACACAGCCTCTCTGAGCTCATGTGAGCACCCAGGTGGATCCCCTGAGGGGTGAAGTGGCAGTCCAGACTGAAAACCTTGGGGTGCTCTGCAATCTGAAGGCCCCCCTGGGTCCTGAGGAAAGAGAGGGCTGTAAAGGGTGCAGGTGTGCCGTGCTCAAGGAACTGCTTGAGGGCCCGGCTGCAGCAAGAAATCGGCAGCCTGAGGGGCTCCTGGGAGTCTCTGAGGGAGACAGACAGGAGGTGTCAACCTACCCCTGCTGAGGACCAGCAGCCCCCTCCTAAGTCCCTGCAAAGGGTAGTAGTACCTGACCCAGCTGCTCACATGCAGGACAGAGGGCTTGACAGCTCACAAGAGGAAAGGGGCTGGGCCCTTGTCTCTGCTCGAAGCAGAAGAAAGCATCTGCCCTCAACACCCACGGTGCCTCCAACCCCCATGATGTCCCTGGGCAATAGATTTGAGGCTCTTGGGCAGGAAAAGGATGAGGATCTGGAGAGCAGTCAGAACCCAGGCCACAAGAAGCATGTCAAAGTTGAGAGAAGTACCAAGCACAGGGAGCAGGGCCAGTTGGGGTACTGTATCCAAACCAGTGCCACAAAAAAAAAAAAAAAAAAAAAAAAAAAAAAAAAAAAAAAAAAAAAAAAGTCAGGGAGTCTTAGTGATCGGGGACTCCTTGCTGGGAGGCACCAAGGCTCCTGTTTGCTATTTGGATAACCTCTCCAGACCAGAGTCGTGTGTTGTCTTCCTGGAGTGCACGTCAGAGACGTTAAGAAGGCTCTGCTGCAATTCATTAAACCAGAGGACTATTATCCTGTTACCGTCATTGTGTGACAATTGTGGGTGAGAATTAAGGGGCAGGCTGGAATGGGTGACACTGTTGTGAGGGTGTACTACAGGTCACCAGATCAAGTGAGGAGGCCATTGAGGCCTTCTACAAGAACCTGGAAGTAGCCTCACGATCCCGGATGCTGGTTCTCATGGGGGTTTTTAATCATCTGGTCCAAATGGTTTGCAAAACAAAGACATTGGACAGAAGTCGCTGATAGACATGAGACCCAAGAGCTGGTTTTGCCATGGATCTCTTCTCTCTTCCATATTTAATGCTAAGACATCCCTTCTCCACTGTCTTGCATTATCTCAGTTCTCCAGTTCTGAACTCCTTCACCACTCACAAGGGTAGGCCTGGAAACTTCAGGCACTGATGCAACAGGTGTTCCTCAAGACTTCTGTAAGATCTCAAATGCCCAGCCTTTGTGTAGCCAAGCTAACTATTCTACAGTTAGCTTAAAGCACTTAACCGTGCTCAGTAATATTTTTGTATTTTGGGAAGACCACAAGTGCCCCATATTCTGTACCAAGTACCAGAAAGACCGTTCAAACTATTATACACTTGTGGCAACAGATGCAAACTGAATCAAATTATTCTTTACCCGTACTTTAGAGCTAAACTGCTTATGGCGACTTGCTCAGCCAGCTGTTAATGCCAGACTGTCCCGCTGGGGGATGTTCTTTCTTAAGAATTCAAAAATGTACGTTTCTAGACCAGTCTGCTTCAGCACAAACCAATGTTTTGAGAATGCATTGATACTGGTCTAAAGCCTTTCAGGAAGTTGCCTCCATATGAACTCCAGGATTGTGCTATAAACCTGTATTGGGTTTATCTGGCAAGGTTTTGGTAGCTGGTGCTGTAGGTGTGGCCTCAGTGAAAAGAGACCAGCTGCCCCACGTTATATAAGGGCCAGTTTCAGCCAGATCTAAAGGAACCTGGTGCTGGCCAGAGCTGAGCCAATAAATGTGTTTTTTTGTACCTCTGGGAGCGCATATTTGAGAAAAGGAAAAAGTCCGTTGTGATAACAGCAGCTGGGAGAGCAAGGAATGAGAAACAGCCATGCGGATGCCAAGGTCAGTGAAGAAAAAGGGGGAGGAGATGCTCCAGGTGATGGAGCTGAAGTTCCCCGTCGATCTGTGGAGATGATCATGGTGGAACAGGCTGTTCCCCCTTCTGGCCTTGGGTACCATGGTGGAGCAGATCTCTACGCTGCAGCCTATGGATATGGGAATGCATAAACAGGTACTGAACCCACAGGAATACATACAACACATGTGCCCTTACCCATATGGAATGCAAGTCCTGACCTTGCCATAGTGCCACTATCCCACAGTAATGTGGGATCATTTCAAATTCTGCTTTCTGAAATAGCCACAGCCTGATCCACAACAGTATGGGCATGTGGCCAGTGGGTCACATCACATTATTCAGAGTTGCCATATGGGTGTCTAATTTGGTCAGGTGGCTTTAACCTTCTGTCTGCTGACATAATGAAATATCACCGCAGATTCTGTGTACTTCCCAAACCTTGCTTCCATGTGTAGCATAACTTTACAAATGTCAAGCCTTTAGCCCACAAAAGCATTTTGTGCTGCATCAGTGAAACTGTGCTATGTTTATCAGTATAAAACATTCTGGTGATGAGGTAAATATATCACTGTGTGGGCTTTACATATGTATAATTAAAATATGACACATCGAAAAACAAGAGCTACAGTCACTTCCTATTTGGGAGGCATGCCATAAAGGATGTTGATTCTTTATTTTACCTGCTGTGGACATGCAGCCAACTCAGTTAGTGAATTACCTAAAGTATTTATAGAGCAGCAAAATATTAATTAAAAATTGCTTAAGATATTTTAAATATTTACAGAAATAATGTCAATTTCCATCTGTCATTAAAAATGGTTCTGGTAATATCTGTAATATTTGAAACTAGTGCTCTGAGGAAGTCAGGGTGGCTGGAGAAGCAACTACTTGTTTTTTCACCTGGGTAGATTAACAAAATTGTTCATAAACTTGTACATACATAAAAATAATTAGAAAGCTATGTCCATGACATAGGACATGCTAGGAGAGCAAGCTATTTATTTATTTATTTGTAGGCAGTAGGTGGGCAAAAAGCTCCACCTTGAACTCTAAAAGAAAAAGTCACACTAACATGTTGTATTTTGTAACTTAGAGTTTAAATAATCAATTTACAGGACAACTAGGGTTAGTCTATTAATGCTTAAGGGTCAGAAAAATGACTGCAGAAATATTATTTTGATTTCTTGTCAGAAACACTACCCTACAACATAAAGCAGCTGTACAGAATTGATAGATCACCACTTCTTGTGATACACCATGAGTTAACATCACCATTATCAATGGTATTGGGTGATATGGGGCAGACTGAAACTTTCTGAGTAGTTTTTTATGTATGAGAGAATGAGAGGACTTAGCAATGCCTAGAAGAGATTCCCCATTACAGCCACTTTTTTTCCCATGCTCTGTTAATATGCTGTAACGTACTGGAGCACGCTGAAGGACTGGCAGCTGCATCTGTGCCTGACTTTGATCTAGCTAAGTAATCATGCTCTTTCTTGGTACTAATAGCAGAAAAATCCTTCAGGACATATATCAGGCAATCATTTATGTAAGTGTTGAAGATATCTGGGCCCTTTGGCCTCACATTTGTTTTCAAGTAAAAATTGTGATTTCCTTGATAAATTAGGACCATTGAAATGGATTCTATAGTGTTAATGTTGCAGCCATTGCTCTTCTGTTACGCATTTTTAGGAAAGGTGGTTGCTTTTCTGGATAGTCTAGAGACCTTTCCTCAGAGTGAAGCCAAATTTTTAAGAATGTGTAATATGTTAGATTCTTTATTTTTTTTGGCTATCTTATTTAATTAGGTAAATGCATTTAAGGCATTGACATGGGCTGTGTCATCTAATTCCTGAAAGGCTGAATAATGAAAGGCTTCAGTTTTGAGATGTCCATTTGTTTTTTCATCAAAGGTTTACACATTTCTTCGGGTCTTATAGCATGCTATCTGTTCTGCGTCAGCCGTAGGTCCCTTCCAACTTGGGTTACTCTATGATTCTATTATTGTGGTATGTGGAAGACTAACATGGTGAAAATACTTTCATTACTAATCAAAATATAATATTTTTAAAGTATCTTTCTCTACCATTTATAAAATTTGACTTAGAAAAAAAAAAAAAAAGCTGTCTAAAATCCAGCAAACAGTACTTTGTTTACAGTATACTACATTGCATTACATTGAGCTTCTTGGTTATGTTATTAGCTTAATCAAATGGCTAGAAGTGAAAACCCAAGAATTATTTTTGTTTAAAACCACTGCTAAACTTGAAATCAAGCCTTTTTAAAAATACATAAACATAAATTTTCTGCATGCGAAATAAAAGAAATATTCAAAATATACCACATCTTTGATAAATAGTAAAAGTTTACTGGGCAAAGTTTCTTCCTTAATATTCAGGCATATAATCCTTACAAATAAGATCTTGTACTCTATTTGTATTCTAACTCTTGGGAAAAGTTTAATGAACAATTTGAGCCATTTAGTGAAATTCACCATTTATTTGTTTAGCAATTCAAGTTCTAGCTACCAAAAATGTTGTAAATGCCTGCTGTGATGGGCTTATCTTTTTCTCAGGCTTTGTCTATATTTTTAGGATGAGCTAGAAAACAGACTGGAGTGAGTTATAATACATAGTGGGGGGAAGTACTGAAGTTTATTTAAGGAGTAAGTTGAGCAAAAAAAAAAAGCTTATGGCTGGTGCTGTTTGTCAAGGGGAAGCATCCATCTCATGTCCTCTCTGCCCCTATATATATATATATATTTAATTATACTCCAGACAAGGAGTTTTGGTTTGGAGGTTTTGATGTTGTTGTTTGGGGGGAGAGTACGACGGTCTCTTCCCCCACCCCTGGTTCTTGTATAGAACCAGGATGCACTGTTTATCATAGTCCAGAGAACTTTCATTAGTCCTTCTTACAAAAGGCTTGCATTGGAGGAAAAAAAAAAAGGCTTCCTTTTATTTGAATTCCCTGTCAGGGATGTCCTGCAACTCAGGAGTAGGAATGCCTATATCTAGGTGGCTTTGCTCATATTCAAATAATTAAAAAATAAATAAATAAAAAATTATCAAGCTAACTTAATCTGTGAGAACAACCTCTACAAGTTCATGCAACCAAACCACCTACAACTTAGTTTTGATTAAGGTAGCTTGGATATTTTTTTCATTTCAGTGAGTTTTTGTAATCATCAGGGCCCATATAATGTCTTGAAACTTGGATGTACCACTATCAGCATTATCAATATTTCCTTCAGTTCCTTGTGGGTTTAAAGTATGGGTGTAGCTCAGGGTCATGATTAGATAGTTTTAAAATATTTTCTTGTCACAAGCAACAAGTCAAATCTAGTTCTAATCAGATTAATGTGAGCTTGCTTCTCATCTGAATGACCAAAACTCTGCAAGCCACTTCTAATGCTTTGAATTCCATCAGCTATGTGACATAATACATAAATATGCAGTGCTGAAGTGAAACCTAAGTTACCACTTTTCAGTGTTTAGGGAATCAGATGAACTGCAATTCCTTAATTTGTCTTAAAATCAGAATTTGAGTTTTATTCTGCTTTTTAGTCTATAACAAAACTGAAACTGAATAAAAACTTACTAAAATTCATTGCAAATTAAAAATGGCTAGAAAACAAACCTCCTATGTATGTTTTAACAGGTTTAGAGGCAGCCTTCTAATAAAGTATTAATCCCTACATACAGGCATGTTACTACTTTTTTTCTTTTTTTTTTTTATAAAAAAGAAAACTCCAACCCACAAAACAGTGCAATATGAATGAGTCCAAATGATCTTAATATTGCCTTCAACCTTTTAGTAGACAAATATATAAATTTAAATAAAAAGAGACATATTAATATTAAACTTTTGTTATAAAAACTTTTGTTATAAAAATAGCTAACAGCATTATGAAGTCTTTTTTTCATTGGTAGTGTTTTGAATACTAACATACCACAACCACAGTTTTAGATTTATAATAAAAAACAAATGGCTGGTCTCCTGCAATGGAAAAATGAGAGGTTCTTGGTGATGGGGGGGCAAAGGGACATTGGAATTTGTCCCATGAAGTTTTTCTCCTTTTTCTTCCCCTGCCCATGAGTATTACGACAAAATTCTTGGAATTGTTTCTGCTTCTTGAGTGCACTGATTTTACAGAAATTATGCTTATCCATGATGCTGTCCAGCTGGTCTGTCTATTCATTTTGGGATGATTTGGATTTTTCTTTTGTTGTCAAGTGTACCTATACAGAACAGCAAAGGTGAATTCTGAAAATTCTTTTCAGTAAGAGTGGAGCAGGTTCACTCTATTCTTATTCAAGAATTCAACACATGGCTTTTTTTTTTTTTTTTTCAGCATTTGTGTGGTTAGTGTTTATTTTCCTGCTCTCAGATACCTGTAAATTGATTCACACCAAGATATCCTAAAACGTGTAACCCTGCAGTTTTCCTTGTATTTAAGAAAATCTCTACCTGTTATAATATATGTATTTTAATTCTGACCCATTTCTGTCTTGTTTTTCTTTGCTGTTAGAAATGCAGGAGGGCAAATATATCATGTTTTCAGCAAAGCTATCAAAGAGTTCTTTTTGATAGTAAGGCACCTGAGGAAAAGATAGATTTCTACTGTAGAGGGCTCAGGGTTTTTTTTGACGCCACCTTAAACTATGAAAACAGTTGTAAGATACATATATGTCTGTTAGCAGGAATTCATTTACCTATTTCATATTGGTAACTTTTTTTTTTTTTTGGAAAGTCCTATGATCCTATAGCTGTCTTAAGCCTAATGCAGGACATTTAACAGAGGTCCTAGTTACAAGCAATGTGACCTTTACTCATTAACAAGCATACAACAACCAGTTCATAAAAACTGTAATTCATAATTTTAATTCCAATACAATAATTTAATAGTCTTTTTTTTTTTTTTTTTTTTCTGTATGCAGCTACCCGGTACTTTAGAAATATAAATGTATCCTTCCTTAATCTTTTGTATGGATGATCACTTTGCAAACCAAAAAAAAAGAAAAACAAACAAAAATAGTTTATAAAATTTAATTTTGTTTTTATCCTGATTCAGGTTGAGTCTACTATTCAGTTCACTTTAATTTCCTCAGACTGTTCCAGGAATTAGCTTTTAATTACATATGTGTTTAAGCTCTTCTAGGAGGGTAAATTCAACTTGTATTTTAGATTGTTGTCACTTCCAGGTACCTGATCCCAGATGTAGTAAAGAAATGCTCCTATTGTAAAGTCAGCAGAACTTGCTTACTGATTTCCCAGCAGGCTCAATACATGCAGAGGGCAGGACTCATTTGCACAAACACAGCTGAATGCTGAACACCTGCTTGAAATGATTATCCATGACCAGTTTTATTCCATTGGGAGCATGACATTTATTTCTGATAGCTATGGTTCCCGGAGGGCATGTGCTCCCACCTCTACTACTTGCTAAAGAAGAGGGTCATTCTTCATTAAAAGAAGTCATGCAACCTTTTGGACAGATTTTTTTGTTGCTTTCCTTTTTCAGTAAGGAGCAGTGAAGCCTTAAACCGGCCTAAACTAACTTACCATTGTCACAATTTAAGACAAATTTGAGCTACGTTCAGTTAGCAAGTGCTTTGAACTTTAATCTCAGGTTTCAGTCTTGCAGTTCAATGTGAGTCCTGAAAAAAACTGCCATCTGTCTTGCTCTGGCAGTGCTGGCTCTCACCTGTAGGGATGGCCTGGACCCTGGTCTTTGGTCTTTCTCCTGGTCCTGGGAGGCTTTCCTGTGAGAGCATGCTGTAAAGGCAGTCTTGCCTACACAGGGTTGAGTCTGACGTAAAACACAGGACAAGGGCTAATAACCCAACTGACTGTCAATATGTTTTCCCTCTTTCCCATAAGAGTGTTGAAGGAATTCAAAATAAGAGCACCTTGGAGGAGAAACTGTTCTTTATTGAGGATCTGTAAAGCACTGTAGCATACTTCAGATTCTTTATACTTACAAGGAATCCATGGAATTGAAAAAATGATCCCTAATGTATATATCAATTAACATCAGTTCTGTTGATGTGCATTGTGAGGTAATACTAATTTTTAAGTTATTTGATCAGAGTTTTTTTCTACTCAAAATACTCCGTCTGTAGCTGGATATATTGGAAACATTTTACAGGAGTGAAGCACATGAACTTGTGAGGTCTTTTTGTTTGTTTGTTTGCTTTCCAAGCAGGCTTGCCAACACTCTAAATGAATACAGATTGGGATTAGACTGATTAATAGAAAACATGTCCCTCCGGACTACTAGACCATGCTTACAAAGTCCCTAATCTGTCAGTGAGGCTTCTATGCCACATAAACATTCACCAAATTCATGACCTGACTCTTTTATTGTTTCCTATGAATCAAGCTGCTGGCTATTGTCATAGACAAGGTATAATTTACATCTAATATTACCAAAAGTGATCTAAAAGTCCAACCAAGTTCCTTCATCACCCCCACCTGGACAAACATCTTGAATAATGTTTCCATTTGCAAAGTGTTTATTCTTTATGCTCCTTGGTGGTAACAGAAGGTCTCACAAAAACTACTGGCTACATGTTGTCTTTCCCATTTACCAAAATATACTTTACTCCAGGACTTCTAAAGAATGAGTGGATTAGATATGTTCTGGAAGCCTCTGAGCAGAGTCAGGTCATCTGAAGTGAAATTGTATGGAACAGACTTGGAAATGATCCAAAATATGTCGTGTTGGTTACTAGACTAGATATTTCTGAATAGCACCTTGTTGGTGAGGAGTTCATAGATCAGTAGAGCTGCTTTGATATTTAAGAGGTTGCTAAAGAAGCAGTAGACTGGAGGTAATAGTACAAGGCTTGTGTTTGTAAAGAATTTACACACTTTATTGTAGAAACTGACAAAAAGAGAAACCCTTTAATCTTCTAGCCTCTGACCAAAATAACAAATCTGAACTTCTCACTGTCAGAATCCAGAGCTAGTTATTTTCTTCCAGTGGTGTTTCTGAACCTTGTCTTTACAATTAGGTTTACTTAACCTAATTTTACAAGCATTTGATCTATATATTGGTTTACAAGTGCTGTAGAACGCAATGCAATATGCAACAAAAGATTAAAAAAAAAAAAAAAAAATGAAATAGAGAAGTTGGGAACACAAATGCATTCTGACATTAAATGAATATATAATCTTGTTGAAACTGAATTTCTTTGACTAACCTCAAGTCCAGGCAATGTGAGGGAAAAATACTGTTGTTGGAAAGACGTATTCATAAGACTTGTCTTCAGATCTCTTTAGTAAACAGTAATTGTTGCAGTCATGCATTGAAATTCTGGCAATAAGAGGGAAATTTATTGGACTCTGCACAAATGTGCATTTTATACTTTTTAAGAGGTATACTAAAATGGATTACAAAGAAGCCTGAACCACAATGCACGTGGTTTGAGATGATACTCTTCAAAACTATCAATCCATTCAGGTTAGAATAACAAGAGGGGAATAAAGACGGACCACACTTGTTAGAATGATTAAAAAACCAATTCATAACTGCTTAGGTCAAATGTCAAATTAGGAGAATAAATGCACAACTATGACGAACAGTCTAAATAGATACCCATATTTCATGTCCAGAAAGGGAATTCCTTTGGTTTAGAGGAACTCGACTGAAACACAAGCTTGTAACACCTCTTGGCAAACAAATTGTGTATACACTATAGACATTGTAAGTGTTTGAGGTGTTGTTGTTGTTTTTAATAGATATATATTACTGACCAGAAGCTGTCAAAAGCAGAGTAATACTTTTTAGAAAGGATTAATTTCTCAAATAACTTATTTCCAATTTTATTTGGAACAAAAATTATGGAATACTAAACATGGATTGACGTAACACAAAAGCAAGCTGTTAATGGGCGTCTAGAAAGTTTAGGTTCAGCAACAGTCAAGGAAGTTGGCCTTAGGGAGCTTCCTTGTGTAATGATACAGATATAAATGACAAATTCCATTAAATGAGGTCTGATAAGCAAAGAAAATGCTTACAATATTGAAAATGCTTCACATATTGAAACCTCAGTTGTGCTCTTACATAGACATGGAAAGTAATGACTTTAATTTAGAATAAAGTTTAATACCTGAAAGGAGTCCAAGAAATATGTGAATGTAGGAGAGAATATCTTCAGTGGGACAGTTAGAATGAGCACATATTTGTGGGAGGAACTTAAGGTCACCTTTTTGACAAAAAGAAAAAAAAAAAAAGCTTACCCAACTTCCAACATGCAAATTGAACATGAAGCTAGCCATCTGGGAAATCAGAAGCACTCCAAGAGTGTGATGGAAACACAAAGGGATACGGAGAGCAAACTGCTTTTTTGATTAATTCCCATGCCTCAAGGGTTTATTTTGTTTGGTCTCTGGAGAGAATAATGACTCAGAGCCAGACCCTGGAAGAGGCTAACTCTATTCCTGACTTCAGTGAAAGCTCCACACTTCACACAGTTATTTAGGAGTGATCATATTTAACTGGCTCCTTCAGAAAAGCATTGTTTCAGGGACATCCAGGAGATATTCTATAGGAACAGGGTCAGCCCCTGAGCAAGGTAGTCACAATTAAAATACATGGTTTTAAAATGGTTTTATTAGTAAAGACACATGCTGCTGCATGATTTAAATGAAAAGTAAAATGTAAACTAATTTTTAACAGCAGAAGCTATTTTTACTTACAGAAAACTAGAAGTGTGTCGAGTTCCGGAAAACTTCTGATTAAGTGTGGCATATCTTCAGATACCTGCAGTATCCTTTGAGAACTAGAATGTTAATGTTAGGGCTACAGATCTGTGACAATAAAAGTGGGTATTGTTACCAACTTTAACTTTCCTGACAATGAGAGGAAATCTTAGGAGTGGCAGGGATCCAGCAGAGTGCAGCTTCTACTGTTCTGAAAAGCTGTGCTAGCAAAACCAATACTATTTAGTCTGAGATAAAGTTCAATTTGATGCAAAAGTGAGCCTCAAGAAGGGAAGTCAGACATAAGATAAATCATATTCACCCCATAAAAAATGCCTGTATATAAGTTAAGACAGCAATAGCTGTAAATAACCCCAAAGTGCTCTATGAACACAATTTTTTCAGAAGGTCTATGAACATTAAACTTATTCACCTCTGTCTCTTATTTTGAATAAAAATATACTAGAGAAGTAGGGTACTTCACCACAAATATGGTGAAGGGGCTAGAGGGGAAGACACACGAGGAGCGGCAGAGGTCACTGGGCTTGTTCAGCCTGGCAGGAGGAGGCTGAGGGGAGACCATCGTGGCCTACAGCTTCCTCATGAGGGGGAGTGGAGGGGCAGGCACCGATCTGTTCTTTACTGTGTTACCAGTGACAGGACCCAAGGGAATGGTGTCAGGCTGTGACAGGGGAGGTTCAGGCTGGACATCAGGAAGAGGTTCTTCACTGAGAGGGCTGTCGTACACTGAAACAGGCTCCCTAGTCATGGCACCAAATGTCAGAGTTTAAGAAGTGTTTGGACTATGCTCTTAGTCATGTGGTCTGAACTCTCTTTTTTGTGTAGACCTTTGTGGAGCCAGGAGTTGGACTTGATGATCCATATGGGTCCCTTCCAACTCGGGATGTTCTATGATTCTGTGATTTATATTACAGTGAACTTTAACTAAGAGTTTGCTCCTAGTTGCAGCAGACTTCTTCCTTCATATACATGGTACTATTTCATGAAATATTTTTAAGAACATCTTTAGTGCCATTTCCATGGCTTTTTCTTATAGTTATCTGATAAGACACTGAAAGTGTAACATAAAATAATATTTATGCAATATATTTATTGCACCTCAATTCACATTCTTGTGTCCCTTACTGTCCAAATATTAAAATAGGATTATTTCTTGAAAGAGGATGTTGGAATCTGAGCTTAGATAATTGCTTGGTTTATATAAATTAAGTCATGAAAATTCATCAAAAAATGAAAATACATCAAAGTAAATCCTACTTCTGAAACAATACTCTACTAAGCTTATTTCAGACCTGTGCTCTTGGAGGCCTGTTTACAACTGATGTGCTTTTGTTTGTGTGTGTGTTCCAACTGGAGACCAGAAAAGGATGTTTTTACGTAGGGAAGTTTCCTTTGAAGTTTAGTGTATCATCTGGAGGCCTCTGGAAGAACTGATATACATCCCTACAATATATGTATTAGATGGCAATAGGACTCTTTGCAAAATGTCTTGTTTTTAATAAGCTCAGAGTTTGTAGTTTTTATTCATACAGTTTACGTATTTGCTTAACAAGAAACTATATGGAACTTCTCCTATTCCTCTTCCAAAAGAGCTGTTGTCTCTATCAAGATTGTAAATTGTTTGGTGAGGAAAGATAACTAGCAAATTTATGGTGCCCCAAAGGAGATGGGGATTTTTTTCTATACTTTTTTTTTTTTTTTTTTTCCACCAAAGCACTACTTTCACCAATAAATTTGCTCTAGTAAGAGCAGAGGAAGCTATCACCATGAAAGACTCTGCAGAAGTTCTAATAATGCTAGTAATAGATAGTTTTGATTCTACCTTAAAGCACATGAGAATGGGCCTAAACACAGCAATGATTGTCAATGTCGCTATTGCTTTGCCAAGCACTTGGGATTTCTTTTGCTAATAAAAGAAATTGCAGTTGCTCATCCTTTTGAAGAAAAAAAAAAAAAGTAAAACTGTTAAGCTCGGAAACCAAAGCTAGAACCTTTACCAATGTGCTTCTAACACATTCACAGTGTAATCCATAATAGTGTTCATAATATCTATTAGAGCACAGAAAAGGCATGATATTCAATCAAGTATTCTTTCTAGTCAACTCTTTGTAGAAAGATGCTATCATACACAGGCAACAAACATAACTGGGAGAGTAATCCACAACAGTATTCCATAAATTGCATCTACATTGGTATTCTTAGGCTATTTTAGTGTTAGTTACTGGTAACCTCTTATTAGTTCATTGTTCACTTTGCATAAATTATTATTTAAATGAAGTTTCAATAATGAACAGAGTAGTTGTTCTTAGATATTAGTATCAAACATTTGATACTGTATAGATTGACACCAGGTTCAGTAGATGGAGTCACTTCACCCTGAATTAAACTGTATAGTCAGAATTAGTCATTGCTTCAAAGTCAGAAGCAGGAGATTTGTTAATTAGGCAGCCAAGTATGTGAGATAACATCTGTTTTGGGAAAGGACATTCACACCTTCAAAAGAGTGAGACGATTATGATTCCATTAGACAATTTGGAAGATTCTTGTAAATTAAAGGTAAATAATCTTCAGATGGTAAATAAACTTCAGAGTGACAGTTAGCAAGTCTATTTATAGCCCCTGGAGGCATTCAGAAAACTATGAAATGTGATGTGGTAAGTGGTGGTTTTCTCCAATGGATACAACTGAAGAAGAAGCTCTTATTATCAGAAGGACAGAAATCCTGAGGGAGTGATGTCAAGAAAGTATCTGTTAGCAGGCCATATGGCTAAAGGTGAGGGTGGCAAGCCCTCATGTTTAATCTTGAGAGATAATTATGAGATGGCTGAAACAAACTCAGTGTTGTCAAAAAGGGACAATCTAAATATTCTGAGATAGAAGGTCCCAAACGTTTTCCTGTATTGGCTTTCACCAACACATCTCTTGATCAGCTGGTTCTGCTCAATAAACCTGCAGAAAATATGAACTATTTGTCTTTTCTTCAGTTACTTTTTTGTCACTTTGATAAACCAATCTGGTTCACTAAAAGTGCCAGACGTGGACAACGGAAGTAAGTGCTCAGATGAATGGAAGTAAAAAAAATGGTGGAATAGAATTTGTTGTTGTTCTTGACAGTATTGAGCCTTTCACTTGGCATGTATGTCTTAGAACTCCGTAACTTTGGATTAAGCAATCCAAATTAAGTGTTCAATTTTGTTTAGTTGTTTCAGAGCTACTTACAATGTTTTACTTCTCTTCTGGTATGCTTGATTTTCAGGGGAAAGGGGGGAGAGGAAAGGAAAGTCAAAAGATTTATCAGTATCACTGCTCTATTTCTTTATGTGCAGCATAGGTGTTTTACAAAATATGCAAATATTTACCTGTCAGTCTTCCAGAAGGCTTAAAGCCAAACAGAAGGGAGCACTGTCCAATCCTCTAAACTAAAAACATTTTTTTTTTTAAAGTGAACAAAAAACTTTTATTTCAATTGACCTTCTCCATTAAGGTTAAAATTTTAGTGTCACATGGCAGGCTGTTATTCCATTTAATAATAAATATTTCTATGCTCTGTCCATGTTGCTGTGATGGATCTATATGTCTATCTCATTTATAATTTGCAGTTAGAGGAAGTCATCTCCTAAAAACTCAAATCTCTTCTCCATTCATTTCAGATGAAATTATATCTGACAGAAATTAGTTATGCACAGAAAGTGGAAGCTGGTCATTGGCAAGTTGCGTTTTAAAATGTCAATTTTGTTGAGGTAGAATCTTAAGTTAATCTAATGTGTTGTCTTTGGAAAACTAGAATTCTGGAGTTTTGGTGATATTTTTTTTTTTTCCTAGAAAATGTAGCTACAAATTAGTCATATAACAGAAAAGTATGTTTATTATGTACTCCATTGCACAATATCTTTACCCTTTGTAAGTACACAAGTGCGGGGTGGTGGTGGTGGTGCTGGCAGGAATTAAAAGAACAGATGGATATAGTATTACAGAAAGAGGAATGAAAGATGGTACACAAACCTGAAAATATTTGAAGATTTGTGGTGTCTCACATAATAATTAGTAATTATTGCAATAAATATAATATGGAGTTTGAACAAGACCATAAATTTCATTTATACTACAAAAATACATTGCAGCTAAACATCATTACAAAATAAAATTAAGGTCTATATTCTGAATTATATAAATATATAATAAAAATAATAGTGGATAATTGAATTCAGCAAGTAGAAGTATCAGAGGCTCAGCAATGCCACCATTTAGTCCTAAGTAATGGTAAAAGCTTATAGAATAATATTGATCAAGGTGAAGAAGATAGAGATCTCACAATTCAGGTCAATTTATTTAGGTTCAGATTGTAGTCCAGATACTGTCTGTTCTTCTCCCTTCAATCCCACTTTGGTTGTCCCTCCGTAAAGTATAAGTTCCAATTCCAATGTCACTCACAGAAGTATACGTGCTTTGGTTTTCAATATTTTTCTTACTTATAGCTGAAGTTTGGAGGAGAACCAACATTAATCACAGTCTAAATGTTACCTTGCTACTAGTCATCTTTTATTTTCATCAGATTTCCCTCCCCCAGTGGTAATTTATCTTTCGTGGAGATCTGCCATTGATGAATGATGTAATCATTTCTTTCTATATTTCTTTCTATTGGTTTGTTTGTTTTATTGTGGGACAAGATTTGTAAAAACAAAAGGCTAGCACATAAACATGTTCTTCTCATATGAACTATTTGAGCTTAGGTTCTGTGCATGATCACATTAATACTTTAAACTCCTGCACTTTTTCATTCCAGTCATAGTTGCATTATGACATGTTGCTCTGCAAGTCTTTAAACACGGAGTATAAAAAATTTGAACTCACGCTAATTCTGTGGTCTTTTATTGAACTGACTACTTCTTATTAGTCACCTTTTCCCTACTTGCATTAAGGCATGTTACTTCTTTTACTCATAGGTTTCAGACACCACTGACTGAGGTTCATTGTCAGGGACCCTGTTGCTCAGTCCTCTCGCTCTTGTTATTGCTATGGGACACTACTCTTCCTGATGTTCCCTAAACCAGCTCACTCACCCTGAAGTCGTTCACCCCACAAAATATAAAATGTGCACCTGTCCTGTGAGCTATCTTCTTTAATTCTTGTGTTTGTGATCTGACTGCATTTTCTTCTATGCATTGTTTTTAAATCTCCACTCATCCTAGTCTGCCTACTGCTGCTCTCATTCCTGTTCTGAAGAAACTCTCTGTTAGGATTCATACTTCTTCCTTTTCTGTTTCTCTGAATGCTGAAGCCTCTGAAGATAGAAATGAAATTATAATGCAGAAGAATAGGAAAAAAATCACAAAAGGTGAAGTCTTTAGTATTTCTTATCAAATCATTACTTGTTAAGTATAGAGTAACTCCATAGAATAGTGAATTTATTATTTTTTGACACCAATGCCTCTGAAGTCCAGTACAGAAACATACGGATACTTATACCTGCCCTTAGAATATGTAATGAAACATACTCTGGTATATAAAGGTGGTTTTGTTTGTTTGTTTTCCTGATGAGATCCCCATACTTCATTCAAGCTTTTCCCCAAATCCATGGAGTTTAAAATCTAATTAATTAGTTCAAGCACAACCAAGCCTCCAAATCTTTTTTTTCTCCAAATTATTGCTTCAGCATCATCTTCATAAACACCCTTCTGAAGGAGCATGTGAAGAACACTTCTTTAAACTGGTTATTTTCAGTCATGAAGTTTCTTATCACTTTGGAATGGTAAAGGACACTGAAAATGTGATAGAAGAGCTAGCTTGTGGACAGTGATACTCCAGTAAAGTAACGTGTTATAATTAGATTAAAGAAGTAAGTGAAAACTCATATATGTGCCCTCACAGAGTTTAAATGATCAAAGTGACCCCAGGTGAATAATTTTGGGCGGGGAATATTTTTTGGCAATCTGAAAATACATTCATGACTGCATATGCATGTTTATTATTTTGTGTTCTACAATTTCTGAAACAAGTTTATGCTGAAAAGGACTGTCAGGGTCTGTGAGTATCTAGGTACATACATTTTTCAGTTTTATCAATATTCTTTTAGCTCTTGTAAACTTATGAGGAAAAATATTTGCAAAAATAAAATCTTTTCAGATTTATGAATTGGGAGCATATTTTGATTTTGGAAAAGATAAAATTTCACAACAGAATAGCATGATACACTCTTTTATTGAGCTTTAAGTGAAGCTTCATTTTTTAACATGCTGATGAAAATTTTAGACCCAGTGAGTGAGCAAGCTGACCTATGGCTGGTGGTTTGTTTGTGTGTGTGTTTGTTTTTAAGGAAGTTACATGTTAAGCCTTTTTAACAGTTTAACAGTTCTTTTCTTTTTTTCCCCTTATTCAATACACATTTCCTACCAAGGCAACCCATCAAAGGAAGGTATAGAGTTTTAAGAGGTGAAAACAAGAAGTATGGATGTGACGTGCACGCTGGCTGTGTCTGCTAAGTTCTTTATGTGATACAGCTTTATATTTATTTGCCATTGCCACACAGACAAAAAGAGTTAATGTAGAAATTTAAACATGCAAATTATTATATATCATTAAAAATTACCTGAGTAGAAGGGGAAGAACCATGGAAAAGAAAAAAATTCTTGCCTCTTCTGAAAACCTGAAGTAAGGCTAAAGTGCCTGAAGTATCTAATCTAAATCAGAGGATGATACATAGCTTAAATGATAAAAAACTTGTCCCTAGGCCTTCTCAATTATCTGTTCAAAGCAGTAGGTTTTTCATGCTAAAAAGTATATTTAGGAAAAGGAGGAGTATGTAAGAACTAGAAAGAAAGTAGTGAGTAGAGTAGAAAGAAAGTAGTGAGTAGAGT
>CM021768.1:30829653-30925395 GCA_011076525.1 Nettapus auritus | reverse complement strand
GAGTAGAAAGAAAGTAGTGAGTAGAGTAGAAAGAAAGTAGTGAGTAGTTTGGGGCACAAAAAGAAGTGGATTGATGAAAGGGAAACCCAATAGACAAAATGGAAACAAAAAAACAACCACCACAAAAAAAAAAAAGGAAAACAAAATGAAACACAACAAAAACAAAGCAGGGAAAGTGAGAGAACAAACTCAAAGCCAAGGGAAGAAAAGAGAACACAGTTCAGAGGGACAGGGCTCCTGGGTACATTTGTGGTTTTGGAGTTGCAATATGATGAAAATTCATTTTCACAAAACTCAGGAGGATTTCAGTAATCACTTGTTATACTTCATCTTTTGTATTAAAGTGTTTAATTTTGTTCCTTGTAATGTGTATTCAGAAGAGACACTATTACTTCTCTAAGTAGTTTAATGGTATTGTATGTGTTTGATTTCTGAGGCATGAACACTATTTATCTAATAGTCATTCTATATTCCAAGATTATCTTTTAAGAGAATTTCCCTGTTTGCAGTGCTGGAATGAACTGATTCTCACTAGATATTGATTAACAAGATCAGTTGTACAACATTTGAGAAGAAGTATTTATTACTGTATATTTTGCCAACTGCTATGGCAGAGTTTTAATTAGTCCAGTTGGCTAAAGTAAAAGTAATTTGAAATAATTATAAATGTGCTCAATTATTTCTAAAATTATCAATTATTTACTAGGAAGTTTAAGAGTGTGTTCAAATGAAGAACTGGATGTTCATAAATAGCAGATGTAGAAATACAAAGAAATAAACTATGTAGAAATACAAAGAAATAATTTTTGTGAGAAGGAACAATGAGGAGAGAAGGAAGAGGCTCAGAATATGAGGATACCAGAACATGGTATTTCTGTGTATTTAGATAATTCTGTAATCAAAAATTGTTTTACTTACCTAATGCACAATAAACTCACCTCAGACATGCACATAATTGAAAGCTAGATAAATACTTAAATAGTGGCATCTTCATACTGTGCCTATAAATTGCTCATAAGTTCTTCAAAATCTCATGCATATATCGGAAAGGTTGTTAGCGTGCTTCCAAAACAGGGTGACTAAATGAAATTGGAGATGTCATAGCTTTTGACATGCACTCAAATCTCCACACTGAGATTATGGTCCTACAACCACAAAGTAATATTGTATGCATTAAAACATCCAGGTTTCACGTAGAAGTAACTGCTAAATCAACTTGGGGTGTGGGGAACAGAAGCAAACAGGATGTTATGTGACAGGGTTTCTCCCGAGTTTTTAAGTTATAGAAGTTTGTTTGAATTCACAACATATGGATTTAACAATTGCAGGGAAAAGTTAAAGACACTATTGCAGATAAAGAATAAGAGAATATTTTTTTTTATCTCCTAGGGCTCTTTCTTGCCTCTTCAGTTAACCATTTCTTCTCATGTATAACCAACTTGCTCTTTTTAAGATGGAACTAGGAACTTTTATGTAGCCACTTCAGATGCAGTTGCTTTTCAGTTTCTCTTCTCTGTCCTGGTCCAAGAAAAAGGGTTGATGGCTAAGGAGACTGCAGAAAAGAGTTATTCATATTTCAGGTCCTGGCATTAGTGGTAACACTTCTGATACTCAAAATAAGGGCAGAGAACAAAATGAGAAAAAAATCTAAAACCTACAATAGAACTTCAGAAGCTAAGCAGTGCAAGTGAAGGCACAGAGATATAGAAATAGAAATCACTTCATATACCCTGACATGATGCCACTTCAGTACATACTTTTGCAGATAAAGCTATCTTAATTTTTCTTATGTCTATTTCACACACACACAAAATACTTTAAATGATGTTTTTCCAGGCTGAATCTAACACTTAGAGCCTCCTATTGAATTATAACAGATTCTGCTTAAACATCCCATTGTTGATTAAAATTATTTGGAATATTACACTCATTTTATTCACCTAGAGATATGCTTCCGTCAATAACTGCACAGAATACTGCATATAAGGTATCTTTAAAGCATTGCAAGTACTTTATTGTATCATAGTATTTGTGTAAGAAATGGAAAGTCAATTTAAATGAACTGTACCAAAGGTTCTTTCCGTAATATCAGTACATAAGTCAATAAATAATGGATTGCTGAAGGTGTTTCTAGATATAGAACATCAGCTAATTTTATTCGCTGTCACTTATTTATGAAATAGTGATTGATGGTTTTTTATAGAAGAGCAGAATGCCCAGTAGTTTTCTGTGAATGTGTTGAGATTAAATAAGCTCCAGCTGCCTGATTGTTTTAGCCAGAACAAAACATGTTGTGAATTCTTGCAGTTATCATGCCTCAGATAGTCTACATCTCACATTGGTATATGCATATTTAATACACAGAATCATTTTTGATTAATAAATACTAATTAATTTTCTGAGGTGATTACACTGAAGTCTGCATCTATTCACTGAAATGGATATGCATGTAATCAAATTCACCTGACATTTCTTATGGCAGAAATAAACATTTTGCTTATTTAAAAAAAAAAAAAAAAGGTAAAATATATTACTTTATAGTATACACCTTGATTTACTCTCGTCCCCCAAAATGTCATGAGCTGGCTATTTAGACTTTAACTGTAATGAAACCTAATAATGAAGAGGGCACTGTACTTCGGGCAGTGACTCTTCCATATATCACATAATAACAGTGCTTTCTGAGAATGAATGCTTATTCCTGTCTGAAATTCTAGACATGAAATGCACAGACCAGAGCTGCTTCAATGAGGGGAAGGATTTTATTTTGTTTTTAATTAAATTAAAATCCAAACATTTTTGGCTTCAGTAGTGTAATACTCCATAGTTATAGTAACAAAATGAAAGCAACATTGTTTATTATAAATATGTTGCTGAGATTTCTTTATTTTCATAAAGAAGTGCTCAGTTGAATAGAACTACATTTTCATTTTTTTCATGAATTACTGTGCTACAAATTGATTGATCGATATATCAAAGAGTAAGAAGACCAAGACACCTTAAAGGAACTTAAAGGAAAAACAGAATAACGTTGAGGCAGTTTGAACAGGAAGACTGAATGAAGGAGTGGGTCACTGATCTAAATCATTCAATTGCAAATAAAAGGATGAAGAAGGGCCTAACCATCTGGTGTTTATACCTTGTAAGAAAATAAACTTCATATAACAAGCTTTTTGCTTTCCAGAACAACACTGGGGAAACTAGGTCTAAATCAGTAAACATATTTTGGCTGTGGGAGCTTAGGGAACTTCTAAATTACAGCAGAGACAAATTATCTTTTCTGTTACATGACAAAAAAGAAGATAAAGCAGTTTCTAAAATCTTTATTATTATTATTTTAACGCTGTAATACAAAACCACGTAGAAATTCTCCCCCAGCTCTGTTGCAGTATGTCCTCACTACTGTTAGAAACACTCCCAGCTACACCTGTATCACTTTTTCTGAAGGTCATTTTTAAAGAGGTACTGAGTGAAGTTATCTAACACAGCAGTCTGCATTCTTCTGGTCCTGAACATGCCTTGTCCCAATATACTTTGCAATTTACCATACCTAAACAGCATTCTACTCCTTCTCCAGTGGTTCTCAGCACAAAGTGCCCTTAGGTAGCTCTTTCCTTTGTCCCTTCAGCAAGGAGGGTTGAAAGCACCATGCAGAAAATGCTTCCTTTTCAGAATGCTTTTGTTCATTGTACAAAAATGTAATTTTTTGATACTGAGCTTTTTTTTTTTTTTTTTTAATAACAAGCACTGGTTGCTGTCCTCAGATTTAACAAAAGCAAACCAAATAAAGAGTAAATAATAATTTTCTTTAACTCTAGTGTCAGCTTGCCATTTCACACTTTTATTAGTAGACTGATGAATGTCAAAGATATAATTTAGTATAGCAGATGAAAGTTATTGGTTGGTATGTAACTCTAACAATAATAGCATTTTGATCTAGCAAATACTGAGAAATTATTATTTCTATCTTTTTTGTGTTAAGTACAGAGCAGTTGCTTGAAATTTGACTCAGAAGATGCTTTAATGGTGATTTCTGCTGATGAGCTTAGTTTCTTGAACCATGTGAAGTTAAAAGATATTAAAATGATTAAAGGTTTAGAACATTACAAAATATTATTTTTATTATATCCAAATTTCCAAAAAATGTGTAAAGAATCAAATTCCACATGTAACGAACAGTTACTAATGAGAACAAATACAGTAGAAGAACTTTATTTTTTTTTGCTTGCAGTTTTGGATGGATTTGGAAATGCCAACTGTTAATTCAAGGAAATATAACTACTAAAGAAAAAATAATTAATGTGTTGTTCCTTTGTAAATAATTTTCTTATGTATCCTCTTAGACCTAATAGATGAAAAAATCCAAAACACAGTATATGGAACAATGTTGCTGGTACACTGAAAGGTGAAACCTGTAAGTTCATGGTTTATTTAAAAGCATATAGATGATGTGCAGAAAATGTTACAACAGTCAAATTTAGATGCGAAAAGATAGGTTTGCTTTCAGATTTTTCATGTGTTATTTAATCTGCTTTGTGTAGTTTTCAGTTCTGGTGCTAATAATACCACATTATGCTTTAAAATTTTTCATGTGTTTGGAGTTCCTACAACTTCTTTGTTATAAACATTTGTCTTTTTTTTCGTCTTGCCTTTCCTAGTTAACTTTCATTTACCTGTTGTTTATATCATTTTCCGTGTAGAATGGAAATACTTCTTCTACACTGCATTCACAATCACCATCTTCATTATTAATCCTAAGAGCAGAACTACTAATGGATTCATTATCGTATTCATCACTTAAAATCAAGGTCATTATTTGATGCGATGCACTTTTTTCATATGCATTTTGAGACCCTTGATTTTCTTTATTTATATTCTTTGTAGACAATCCTTCCTCACAATCCATAAAGAAGACAACTACTGAATAAATTGTTAAACTTTTCCTTATTTCTTGTGACAATATTCCTATTGCTTGTCTGTCTAAATATTCTTATGTAAAAAAAAAAAAAATCCTCTAGCACTTCTCAAGTATTTTAATTACAACGTTCAAGTGCTATGTTTCACTTTATTGAGTTGGATATGTTATTTTAAAAGTCTTTAAGATCAACAAAAGAAATGTTCTACAAGGAATAAATATTCGTTTTACAATGAGCGCTTATTCTCAGCATCTCTTGCACACATGCACATATTTCCTTTATATGTAATGCAAACAAACTTGAAGTGTCATTAGGTCTTTTCTATATAAGCCAAAATCTGAATTTTTACCTGTTTCAGTCGATTTTGGAGTAACGTTCACAAACTGAACTGATCAGGCTGACTGTGTGTACACAAGATCTTTATTCAGTAGTATTCATGAATTGTTATAGGTGCTTTAACAGAAAATAAGTTTCAGCTTTGTGATCTGGCCCACTCCCTGTCTTTGAATACAATTGTGAATGGTGATGTACAGATACATGCTTATATACACACATATTAAATAATACAGTTAAGTATTGAATTCCTTTTTCCCCATTCACAATGTGGATCGCTATTTAGATTATCATCTCTGAAAATATATGTATATATATTTCATATATATATATATATATATTTTTCAGGTCCAAATCTGCTGATCTAAAAAATAAAAATAAATAATTTTTCCAGTATGCTTATAAAATCAACAGGCCAGTTGCGCCTTACTCTCAGTTGGCTACTGACTAAACTGAAGAAGGACTGGATCCTAACTAAACATATAAGCCCAGACAATGATTTAATTAATGAAGTATTACCTAAAAAAAAAAACTATTCAACCAACAAACCACTTCATTGAATTTTGATGTTCGTTTGTTTGTTTGGGTTGGGTTTTATTGTTTTCTATTTTATTTTATTTTTTTTTTTTGTCATTCTTAATATTGAGGGTAAAGATCTGTTATACCTTGTCAAGATGATATCCTCTCATCTTTTATTACATCCTTTGCTGTGGAAGTCACGCATGACTTTAAAGACTGGGAGACATCTGGTAATTGTGGCAATGCAGTGACAACAGTAAATAAACTTCTAAACTCAAAAGGATTCTGAGCCCATACTGTAGTGAAGTCATTTATTTCAAAAAGTAGAATTTTCTGAAGTCTTAAAGGGTATTTTTCTTCAATTTGCTACCTCAGTTTTCCTTACACTAAGCTAAAACTATTATTTTTCTTATCCTCTGACTACCCTAGAAAACTTTTTTTCCTCTTTCTTCTAAGTGTGTAACCAAAGAAATCCAACCACCTATACAATATGTTTTGAATTATTGCAGTACACAGCAGAGGCAAGCAATAGCAAAACCTCTTGTTATTGCATGTATTAGGAATTCCTTCTTTATTCTGCTTACATTTTATAGAGTCATTTTATAGCTTCTAGGAAACAAACTCTCTAAAGACCAAATTAAAGTCAAAGCCTACTGGAATTTTTCCTGTAGTTACTCAGTTCATCAGCTAACTGATAATAAAACAAAATTCAGTCAGGAGTTCATCTGATAACCATTTGTTAATTTAAGGCTATTATTTCACAGCCTAATGAAGAATTGCACTGACATTATGAAATGTGCAAGCTGGCAAATATATTGATGCAGCATATAAGGAACTTTCTATATATTTTTCACTTTAAAAGTAACAATTTAATTTGGAAAGATACCTGGTAGGAGATTTGGACTACAAATTCGAATTTTTTTATAAAGAAAAGCTAGGGCTTTGATTTTTTTGGACCTGTGTTACGCTTTTTGCTATCTGTGCTGCCCAAGGAAAATGGGCTCTCAGGAAAAATGCTCTCAGGAAATCTGTGAGCCACCTGATCTTTTATAACTTGTGGATAAAAGTAATTGAACGTGGATTGATGTGAGGGGGGGGGAAAAAAGGGAAAGAAAAAGAGAGCCTCTGCAGCAAGTAATGTAGAGTACTAGTATAAGGCAAATCCAGTGTAGTCAATAATAGGTCCTTGAAACAGAAGTAGAGAAGTAGTGACAAGCAGAGGCCACAGTGGAGGCAAATAGCAAAAACCTTCAACTAGCTATGCTGTTCTTATGTATAATAGGTCAAACACAGAATACTGTAGTAAGAAATAAAGTTTTTATCCTCCACTCATCTACTCCACTTAAGGCAAATTATATCTTGTGCACTGTAATGTCTAGGATGCAAATTGGTATATGTAACCTTTAAACAAGTGAATACAGATCTACTGAGATTCAAATACCTGTTATTAAGCGTAGACAAAATTGGTCATTTTGCCTTCCCTCAAGTGCAATGTATTGATGTAAAAATGTGCTTTAATCTCTCCTCTCATTAGAATAAGTTTTCACAAGTCTTTCTAAGAATTGGCTTTAATATGTTGTTTTTCCTGCTTCATCCACGTGTATGTCTGTAATAGCAATGAAAAGCTATCATGATTTGTTCCATTATAGTAGCAGAAGTCTCACAAAAAATATGATATTTTACAATATAAATTTGGATAGTGACAAATTACATTCAGCAGTGAGGTTTTAGAAATAGTTAAATCCCCACTTATAAGTTGTTGAATAATTCTCTTTAAATTTCAAGCATAGAAAAGATATGATAGGCCTCATTAAATGATCCAAAACCTGCAAAGCATGTTACTCTCAAACTATCTGGATTACTGCCTTGATTCATTATAATAGCAGTTCCTGTTCACACCACTAAGATTGAGATTCATTTTTACTCTAGTGGCCTTTGTATTCTAAATCCCATTACTCAGATGTTCATGGCTTAGCCACTTACAGGCTAAAAAGAATGTCTTATAGAGATTGTGAAGATATAGACATAAGCTTATGTTTTTTGTTTGTTTTATTATTTCCAGATATGAGAAGGAAATGACAAGGTTATGGAGATGTATTCAGGAGCAGTATATCAATAGCTCTACATAAGTGGTGTTGGTGGTAAAAAAATAAAAATAAATCTAAGGTTTTGTTGTTTGAAGAAAAACTTTGCATTGAACTGGGACTGGGCATTCATCTGCTCTTCAGTATTTTATACTTCATGAAGACATTAGGAACACCTTGTTTAATTCATTTTGCATCAAGGTCAAATAAGCCAACCTTCTTGTAAAACATTAAAAATCACCATACTGTTGTAGGTTATTTGTTTGGATTATTGGGAAAAGAGGAGGAGGGTGACGGGAACCAACGAGTAGGTGCGCAAAACTGACTTTAAAAATATTTTGTTATATACCTATTCAGTATTGGTACACATCATGAAAACCTGCATCCTTCTTCCCTTTCTTTGATCAGTTTCAGGTTGTTCGTTTCAATAAGGGGTGGAATTTAACAATTTAACAGGATTTGCTTGTAATATAAATTTCTTGGTTAAAATCTCCAGGATAAAACAATACAAATTAGAGTTGTATGTCCACCACATACCAGTGTTTGCTTGCCAGATTTGTCCTGCATGCTCAGAATTCAAGGTGCAAGTGGCAGTGCTGTGGAGAGGAGGGGGCAAGGGAGAGGGAAGTAATAATAACATTATTGTTCAAAAATTAGAAGTAAACTGAAACATAACTATCCAGTGTGGGGGGCTTGGCTTTGGCTCTGTTCAGGAAACAACTACATGTTCAGAAGATATTGATTCTCCTGAAGCTAGCCTAGTACCCATGAATTTACTGACAGAAGAAGAAAACTGAGTAAGAAAACACCAAAGCAAATTATAGTTAACTTAGCAAAAATTTGAGATTGTAATGAGGTAGGTGACAGATTTGCACTGCAGTCTTGATCAAATTGTTTACTTTGTAATTAATATAAGAATCAGACTTTTTTTCACAACTTGATAATGAAGTTTTAACACGCAAATATAGGAAACTGTTCTGAGTGAAGTGCTTTACCAACAGAAATTGTGAATCATGTCTGCAGGCAGTTCTTCCTGCTATTTCAGGCTTTGGCAGAAGATCAATCACATTCAATTATATGGTGAGACTCTGGTACGTAATAAAGGGGATTTTTTTAAAGTCTGAAATATTTTCAGTCAACATAAAAAGACCAGAGTTTTTCATCATGAAGGGAAAATCAAAAAATCCCAGATATAGATGTCTAGGTATTCCAAATTTGCATCTTGAGATTTGATCACAGAGGCTAGAGGCTAAAGCATTTGTGAGAAATCTTAGCTCTTTCGAAGTATCACAGACCTGACAGTTGGCATGGTAGACAGTGTATATTCAAAATCTGGAAGGCATCTGACAGCATGTCATATAAAATATAACAGCTAAACTGATAACAAGTGAAATTCACATAATTTGCAGTGTGCCTGTGTGAAATAAGACTACTCCATTTTAAAACTGTAAGACAGATATTTTTAAATATTAAGCCACCAATACCTAAAAAACTGATTTAACCTTGGAGTTGCTAGATTAACCTAAAAAAATAAATAAATAAAAGGCAAGACAATAAATGATGATCAAAGATTCCATCCATGAGCTTACATGAAACTCACATCATTTCAAGAGCTATACTTATATCTGGTTAGAAGTCAAAGACTTCTGACTTCAACTGGGAATTTTTTTCTTGCCTTTTCCTTCTTGGAATACTGGACAAAGTCTGTGCCCTCTTTTCTGACCTATTTTATTGTCTCAGTTATTAAAACAGGTATTTGCTATTGTTACAGGCAACACTGATCTCTAAATGGGTTGTATATAATTTGTCTATCATTTATCTGGGAAGTACATAAAGTAAAAGTACATAAAGGGAAGTACATAAAGTAAAAAAAATCTGTGGAAAAAAAAAAAAAAGAGGATTAGACATAATCTCTGCAAGGTTGCTCAGGGTCAGTGAAAACAGAAAAAGATAATTTACAGGTCTCATTAAGCAAACTGTGGGGGTCTGGCTGAGGTAAGAATCCTGAAGTGCAGTGTTCTTTGTGCCTTTATCATCGTTTTTAACTCTTGATGCTACTCCCTGGTACCAGAAGAAGTTGAGTTTGTCCCCTCTGACATTGGTAAAAAAAATAAATAAATAAATAAATAAAATAAAAATAAAAAATAATAGTAATAAAAGAACCTTTAGTTTGTCCCCTCTGACATTGATAAAAAGAAAGCTTTTTAAGGGTTAACATAAAGAAAACTGCAATGAAGCTGCATCATTGCAGATTCGTTTATCTATCATCGATTTTTGTAGCATGCTGTTGACCTGGTGTTGCAAGCAATATGAAATAGGGTACCGCAGTATTTGACTTCTACAATGTCTGAGAAAACTTTCTTATGCTGGACCTGTTCTTTTTATTAGGTTTTCTTAAAACCTTGCTTGGTTGGTTGTTTTTTGTTTTGTTTTGTTTTTCCACAGGAATTCTGTAATGTGTGTGTGTTTTTTCCCGCTAATATTTAGGCAAGTAAGTGAATAATTAACAGCAAAGGAGTAAAAGTTTCAATTACAGTAGAGCCAGGGAGCTTGGCAGCAAGAATTCTTTTTATTCAGTATTTTGTGGAGAAAAGAAACAGAAATATGGCATTTATTTTCTTCTTTTTCTTTTTTTGGGGGGTTGGAAGGGAACTTAAAGATCATCTAGTTCCACCCCCCCTACCGTGGGCAGAGATGCCACCCACTGGATCAGGCTAGCCATTAGGCTGAGGAATACAGTGGATGCTTGCTCTTAATGGTGTGAGCAGGGAAAAAAAAAAAAAAAAAGAATGCCTGGGTAAGTTGGGTACATTTTCATAAAGTAGCAGCAGGGGAGGAAGTAGGAAAATAGGAGACAATGCCTTTACAGGTCTACCATTTCACTCAGTAACTTGTGCCATTTCAGCAAAGTTTGACCTCAGAAAAGCCCAAATAAAGCTTTTCCCTCAGTTCACAAATATCATGAATATTTATATGATTGAGTGCCTAAATTACAAGGAGGAAAAAAGCAAGATGCACTTTTTAAAAAAATAAAAATAAAAAAAATCTTGTTTCTGTCTGCTGAGCACAAATGTGATAACTGTTCAATAACTGAACATGAAGACACTTCATTTCCTTTATTTTTATCAGAAAAGAACTGCTCTATATTGTAATTAACATAATCTGGAAAATGTTATCTTGCCCTGCTCTCATAACTGCAAATATACTCAAATATTATTTTCCAATATTTGATAACATCAGGAAAAATAACTTTTTTTCACAGTAATTAAGTTACGCCTTTTAATAGCTTTATTTTATGTATTTTCTGAAATTGTATCTAATTCACATCTTTTTCTAAAGAGATATTCAAACCTGGATCTCAAAATGTGTATTTTATCTAACATATTCTCCACATACTTGCATTGTGTTCATCATCACTGCTTTGTGAATTAAAGAAAAACACAAACTTTCAGTTACATATTTCTATCTTGGACTGCATTTTACATGTAGAGTAATTCCAGTAAATGCAAACATAGCAACATTATTATCAAGTTTTGTTTTGCCTTTCAGTTCGTATTAAATGTTGGTAACTCTTAAGTGCTTCCAGTTATATCAGTGTTATTTTTAGAGCATCAGCTTCTACCACCACATGGCCCATTACTCATCCTTTCATGAAAAGACAGAGCAAGGCTTTGTAGCATTCTGAGATAAACTTTAAATAAATCTTGACAATGATCTTAAATCTACCTTTTTTTTAAAGCAGTAACATTATCAATGCTAAGAGGGCTGCAGGACACTGCAAAAACAGTTTTGCAAGCAAGAGGTTTCTAAGAGCATTTTTTTCTAGTGCTGGCTAATTTTAAGAAAACAGAAATATAAAAGGACAAATGCAGATCTGTAATACCATTGTGACCATTGACTGTAACTATACATCTAATAACTCTTTGCAGCCATAAGATCTTCAGACAGTGATGCTAGGTGAAATACTTAGTGCTGTAACTGTGCCTAAAATTTCAACATCCGAAGTCTTCAAATATTTCTAAAGTCTGAATACGAAGCCACAATGCTGATTTTAATATCCATATGAATATTAGTGACTATTTCTTTAAATATGCATTAAGAATTGCATAACTTGTGTTTCTCATGAGCTCTCAGGATCAAACTTCAAAGACACTTGTTTGATATATATATTTTGCATACAAGCATGGTAAAAAGGTAACCCAATTCCGCCCAAATTTGAAGAGAAAACAAGTACATTACTTTGCATTTAATCCTTGTAAATGCATATTTTCAGTAATAAAAAGATGTCTCACAGTACCCTGAGAATAGTTCTCTCTCTTCTAAAGCTGGCTAGACATTATTCTATCATTTTCTAGATGTGACTAACTGCCAAGGCATTATCTTGTTGTTTTTCTCTTTTCCCCCATCTGGGATCTGTTTAGTATTGGTTATAGCAGAAAACACAGAAGTTGCTAAAATTTCTTCCATCTGGATACTAAAATTAACCAACCTGTGTTGGGAAAATGGTACTTTTGCTTTGGAGAGTAGGCAGGAATTAAATTTAAACCTTACATCTGGTAACAGAAGTTTTGGACTGTATTCATCATCTTTGTCCTCACTACTCTGTCTAGTAGGAGGACTAATAGATTGCATGGAAGAGTAGCCCCAGGCAGGAATGGATGGATAGGAACTCATCTCCCATGCATTTCTTTTTGCAGGTCTCATTAGTAAGCAGCATTACCTTCTGTGGTTCTTCTCAGGACAATAGAACCAACAATAATAATAATAATAATAATTCCCCAAAGAATCATGGACAGATGAAGGACAGAACTACCCATCCATTGATTTGTTCTTATGCCTCATGTTTACCTACTGTATAGCCATTCGGGATCCATATGTGCTAAAGATTTCATTCCTATCTGCGCTTAACCCACAATCCTTTTAATTCATAAATCATTTTTTAAAGTGGTGTAAGGTGTGAATCTATCAAATCTACTTACCACTCTATTTCCAACTATCACTTTCCTTTTTAGCACAAGATGCACTGTTCCCCAAAGTTTTGAAAAATAAGTTATTTCCTAAAACCTTCACTCTAGATTTTCCCTACTTCCTAAAGAAATAAGGACATAATAGTATAAAGATTACATTCCAGCAATGATCCCATGGACATTAGAGCTAAAAGCTACAATTGTTTCCAGCTCTTAATGCATATATAAATAAATTTGTATGCACTGTATCTCCATAGCCCTTAAGATGGAAAAGTTGATTTACTGTCAAAATACTTGAAAATATTCATTATTTACTTTTCAAAGATTACTGTATTACCGTGGTTTGACCTTGGCCTATCAGTTCTTAGACAGATTTGACTGCGATGCCCAGAAAATGTCTCTGCCAAAAAATTTAACTGACAGCTGCTTTCTTTCCAAACCTTGTCCATTAAAAAAGTCTTTAGAAAAACAAACAAAACATGAGAGGAATCAACTTATCTTGGCAGCAACTTGAAGATTGCCAATAAACCATAAAGTGAAGAGGCTGACTGTACTCTGGAGGAACACCAGGAATAGCAATCTCTCTGAAGAGCATTACTTATAAAAATGATTGTCAGTTTGAAAGATTTCTCATTATTTTTACATACACTGTGTTAATGACTATATTATCTCATCCAGCTTCAGCATAGTACTCCAGTTGTACTGAGTCCTTGTCCTGGAGAAACAAGGTAGTTATTTTTGTCTGGTATGCTTAGATGGTTTTGAATGGAAATATTTAGAATGGTGGTTGGTGGTGTTTGTTTTGTCTTTATCTTTGGTCATACAGTATAGCTAAAAGTTGCATAACATTTTTGTTTGATAGTTTGTTTTTCATTAAAGCAAGATTTTTATTGAAATAACCTTCTCCACCCCCAACATCTATCCATAGACATAAGAAGAATCAACTTTTTCCTTCCTGGGACATTTTCAATTTTTTCCTGAGTCCTTACCTAACCAGAACCAGGGGGTACTGTATAGATAAGAATAAGAAAAATCCTCAGAGCAGCAAGAATTTTGGCATTACTGTATATAAATAAATAAATAAATAAAATGGCCTTGTTTACTCCCATCCATGCCTGTTTCCCCTCCGTATTTTGAGAGATGTGTGTTTCTACTCACTGATCAAACAATTTTGCTTTATCTGGTACTTTGCAATGGATGTAGAAGCCTAAAAGCAGCTTAGGCTGCTTTTGAAACTGAAATCAAAGGCATGTCTATTCCTGAGTCTAGCAACAACCACACTGTTTCTAGGTCTAAGAAGCAGTGTAGGTGGAAGGAGAGGGATTTCTGGTCAGGATTTGATATTCTCTCCATTTATTATTATGTGGATATAATAAGTGAATTGACAGAAAGGTGGAGGTCTTCAAAAAGCAGTCCCTTGCACAATGCAGATGTGGTATAGGACTGATTTTGAAAGCAGTAGTATATTAGCTAAACATCCTTTTCTTCCACTGTCCTGTCCATCTCATGGATGCCTATGCACCCATTTGTCAGTAGAAGAAATCCAAATGCCTTAGAATTTCAGTATTCACTTTCATAATTTTAGGAGAACAGTCTCCAGAGCTCAGGTACCAAACTTTAGGATTAAGATTTGATACAAATACGAACCTCTAAAACTTTGGAAGACCTCTGGATCAAGACTTGGAAGCTAGAGTCGGTATGATTAAAGCACATCACATATTTCAAAGCTATTAAAGCCAGAGACAAAAATAAAAAATAAATAAAAATTTAAAAAAAGCAGCCTTAAACATTTTCAAAAGACTGAGCTCTAGCCTAGTCTCACTCTTTTAATACTGTCATACTTTTTATCTCAATTTTCCACAAGCACATAGAAGACTGCTTCTGTTCATGCCTAAAAAGGCTTCAGTTTTGATAGGATTGAGTATTCTAGTTCATGCTTAAGAGTCACTATCCAGAAAAAGGTTATTTTCCTCCCTTGCCACTTTCTGCCTCATGGATCTTAACACAGTAGTCATCACTAGAGGGTACAGGTCGAGAGAAGGAATATTTCTTGCTACTTTCTCTGTTCATACAATAGCTCTGCATAATGTTTTCATACACAATTGTAAGAGACAGAGTTCAGCTCCATTTTCTCCCTGTTGGGTGGAACTCATTCTCAAATTCTCATCTCCCTGTTGGGTGGATTGTGGCTATTTTGGGGTAAGATGATTTCTGCAATTTCTTTAATATTGAAAGAAAGAGGAAAACTATGAAAAGGAAAAAAGAGAGATTATGATACCACAGTTATACATAACTGAGCAGGAGAATCCTATCTTCCATTTCCTACTCCAAAGCTTATTCATAAATTTTACTCAAAAAAAAAAAATAAATAATTTCAGACGCAACTCTCCTCTCAGACTAATTTGAGCTCTTATTTCTGTTTTCCCCTAGCATGAAATCTCAAAATGCATCATATATGTTCTTGTTTCCACCATAGCCAAGGTAAGGAAAGAGATTCATTATAACCACCACGTCCCTTTTTTTCTCTTCCCCTGCACTTTTTAATGGGTCTTTAACCCCACCCACTATAAAATATATGGTCTTGGTCTGGTTTATACTTACGAATTTTCATCTGGTGTTGTTATCAGTGTTTCTGGCAAATTTTAGACTTACATCCTTTGGTCCAGCTTGAAATTAATGAACAGTTCCAGAGCAAATATTCATTTTCCCTGTGCTGAAAAATTCTACCAATTTCAGGAAGAATTCCTCTGAGAAAACAGGGCTGATTTCTTCCTCTCTCTCTGTGTTGCCTACATTGCTGGTGTTCATGTATTCAAGTAAAGGACAGTTCTTTAATAATTTTCCAAGCACCAAAACCATGTTTTTGTTTGTTTGTTTCCTTTTGAAAACCACCATCGTGTTTTAGACAGGTGTTCTAGTGCCTTTTGTAGTCCTGTTTTCCAAAGAGCTAGCTGATTTAAATAAACAGTAAGAGAGCAGCAGCAGTACTTTAAAGGGAAACAATTCACATTTAATGGAATATCTGGGTCAAGGCATTTTGCTAATGAGATAGACTATGTTTTCTAACTTGTTTAGTTTGTGTGTGTGTGTAAATCTATGGAAGTGGTTGTACCTATGTTTGTTTGTTTCTTAGATATCCTTACCATAGCAAAAAACTTTGAATATGTTAGTCTTCAAGGGTATAGCAGGAGGTATACAAGTTGCTTGCATTTCAGCCTCTTCTAACAAAGGCTACACACCTGCAGCCCCCCACCACCATGAACACACAGTACAGTGATTTTGTCTTTCTTGGTGCTTGGGTCTAACTCCTAACAGCTTTTTATTGCAGTAGCAACAAGCAGGGGCCTCAGGGAGAAAGGCAGATTGGAGACATAGTGCTTTGGTAGCAGGCACTGCTGGACATTCAGCAGCACCCTGTGGCAAGCCTCAGGGTGGTGGTCATGTGGTTGTAGCATGATGTGCAGACACAATCCATTTTACCGTACAGAACTGTGGCAATATTTAAACATTTATATTTGGGAGGAACCTACTTTGGACGCTAATGCTCCTGCGGTAGCAATTGTTTTTCTCTCAAGCACAGAGAAGAGGAAAAAAAAAAAAAAAAGAACTGGAGGTATAAAATATGTTCAAATGTTAGTGTTACCTTTCTGTACCTCCATATGGAGAAGGGTTAAAGAAGTGTAAAGAAGAAGTAATAATAAAGCTAAGCCTTATAAAGCTCAGAGTGCAGTAGTAGACGTTTCTTTAGGCCTGCTTCTTTACTAACACCCAGGAGCATTTGAACTATTTCTGAGGAGAAGAGGCATGAAAATAGCCATATTATGTAAACATTATGCTGAAAGATACTTTTCGGTCTAGTATGGGAAAGCTGACAGAGGAGAATAATTTCTAGTCCAGTAACTTTAAAACACCTATTTTTGGTTGAAAGGATATAAGCACAAGTTGGTCTTCCCCCCATGAATGTGGGGCCCTGCTGCTTCCGGTTTGTTCCTTTCACTGTTTACAATTATACTTAACAGTTGCCGCAATTTACCATCATCTGTTTAATGTTTTTATTCATGTTTGGATGGTAAACAGATTCAGAAGCCTATCTTGTGGATTAGTTAATTTCTAAACATCCCTGATGAACTCTCTTTAGAATTCCATTTAACAGAGACATAATTATGAGGCTTCTGTGTGCATCTACAACACCTTGCAGGCTCTGATATAAGCCAAAGACACAGGAAGAGCCAGGAGGCTTTTATTCTGCTGAAATTATTATTATTCAGTTTTTCAGTGAAATGATTTCTGATCAGAGCAAATACATAATACTTACCATGCCTAACTTATGTAAAAAATGAATATGCCATTTGGCTTAAAGGAGGGCAGAGCCCTATAACTTGAATGAAAATAATGAATGAATATAGCGTTTGCTTTTCTTTCTTACTATTCTGTGGGAAAACTAAAGTTTTCGTATCTGAAACATCAGGATAACAATATCCTTTAAGGATGTTTTGAGAGAGAAACATGATTTTAAAAAGCACTGTGGTATTGATAACAGTGTTTCTGGTTCCTCTAGTCAATGAAAATGCATTGGTGCACTCTCTCATTGCATTATTCCTCCATTTCTTTCGATCTGGGTTGCTGAGGAATTTGGCCTACAAAGTACACAGTGACTGAAATCCAACTTGTGTCCATAGTTTTGTCACAGTGTTGTCTGTGCTTTTGGATCTCTCTTTACAGTTAGGTTATTCCTGATTACTGAAAAGACTCTTTAGTTGGTAACATTTTCCTGTGAGCACATACATGTTTTTCTGCAGGTGTCACAGTACATGAGAAAATAAGCTTTTCATTTATCGCCACCAAATTTCCATAAGGAGAGGTCATAATTAGATTGGGACATTTTATATGAGTTGCAATCCCTGAGGAGTGTAGTTGTCCAGAATATGTAAGTGCTTCTGCTGGCTGTGATACTAGGTCTTAAGAATTTAGTCAACCTTTCAATGTGTGAGGCAAGCACATACTTTCAAAACCAAACTCAAGCATTTCATTTTATTTTTAGACAACTAAATAGTTTAAAACTAAACAAAACAACGCTTTCTTAATTTGTACTTGGACCTGTACAAGTTATATCACCACAGTATCTTAAAACAGGCTGCCACTTTCATTGACTTTATATCACTTACTGTTGAAGTTATTTTAAACTTTCAAAAGTATTTTCATTTTTTTAGTTAGACAAACCCAAAGAAACTACTAAAATGACAAATGGAAGGACCTCATAATCCATTGTATTTCTAGTTGTTGATAACTAGTCACATATTTAACTATAAAGGTATTGGGGAAAGGGGGGGAAAAAAAAAATTAAGCAGTTCAAATCAAAACTTCAATTGGGACCAGTTGCTGTCAGAACTGATACATTTGTAATGAAGGAAAATGTAAAACTAGGAAACCATGGAATTCTTTTGTCTTCTGTAATATGACAATGAAATATTTTACTGCCATCTTTTAGAAATCATGACTATTAGAACAACCTTATGTTACAAAATGAGACTAAACTAAGCTATTACACCACACAATAAGAGCATGTCTTCAATACAAATATAAATGAGACACTACTGTGTAAATTTATTTGGAAATCTTGTAACTGAAGACATTATCAAATGTATCTGTAGACAATCTGAAGAGAACCAGAAAATCATTTTTTTGCTTTGAAACTTTTATAAATTTTGTTCACATTCTTTTTTTTTTTTAAATATAATTTTAACACAATGCATTTGAATATATGCATAGTGCATAATATATTGTTTCCAGTTCTTTTGTTTTTGCATTTTCCTTTTGTCTCCTGTGTATGAAAGGGGATAAAAAATGGGAAATAAGAATAATGCAGGGAAATTACTCTTGGGAGAGGAAAATGAGCAACAAACCAAAAATCATTTGTATTATTGTCTATCTAATTTGCACCACTTTCACTGCAAGGAAAAGCTGGGAGGGATTTAGTCCGAATAATTTTGACCAACTCTTGGTCTTACAAAGCAACCCATAAATTATGCCCTTATGCACACACTTTGTCATTTGGTGTTTTGTTATGGACGTGTAATTGTTCCTTCTCCAAACATGACAAATAAAAAGCCAGACAGGAAAGTATCCTTATACCTTGAATTATAAAGTATTATCTTGATTCTCACTTCCGCCTTTGGAATGAGAATACAATCCTATGAGGAATCTTCGCTTACACATTTATCCTCTTGTACATCTATTAATAAATTTCTCATAAACTATGGAGAACTAGGTATTCCCTTTGAAAAACATTTCCATATATATGACTGCATCTCAGAATAACCATCTGAAAATGCAATTCCATATTATCTCCTTAACTGGAAATATCTCAGTGGACGCCTTTGGTCCATTGAACAGCTTTCCCAAAACAGTAGGAGGTCATCTTTCCTGTAAACCTAAAAAGTCTAAATGACATAAAATACTCAACTGAATAACAATGAGATTCAATCTGTTTCATCTTTATTTGATCTTTGCTTCTTTAAATTTTTAGTTGGCAACTTCATTATTAATAGATTAGCTCAGACTTTTCACACCTAATTAAAGCCTGGTTAAACACCATTTGAAATGTGATTTTTGCTTATCTGAAAGGCAATTCTAAGGACATAGTTTTGTATACATTTAAATTGGAATAAACTGTCCCTCTACCTAAAATGAGCAGTGTAGGTCTGCATAATAAATAAATATATAAATGAATAAATCTGGCTAGTTTTGAGCAAAGATCACTTCTATACCCCCATTTTATTGGGTAGGTAGAGCAGTATTAATGTCAGCATTCAGGAGAGAATGCTGCAGAGGCAGGGCAGGACTGCAGCTTTAGAAGGGAGTGTGGTCAGAGGGGTACTTTTACTTGAATTATCACCAATTAACAGAAACCTCTCATCACCAAGTTGCATGAGGATTGCTCAGTCTGTCCAAATTCCCCTGGGAGGGCAAACTGCATCCCAAAAGTAGAGCAAAGTTAAGGGTGTGGGAAAAGCAAAATAAAATGTTTTTTTTTTTAATGTCCCCTGATTGGTTCATATTAATCCTCAATACTGCTGCTTAAGAAGCAGTGCTTATGAGTTTATAGTCTGTGATGATACGTGAAGTCTAGCCACACAGCTTATGAATCCAGTCTAACTTGCCCTTGCATTCCTAAAAGTAATTCAGCCAATTCTTGATACCCGGATATATACGAAACAATTGCAAGTTGGTTTTACTGCAACTTAATTGTGTATGTTACTTTAAAAGTTTAAACGGTTAGTTACTGGTAAGGTAAGGAAAATCCAAGCTGCAGAACTAGGCGGAGTACTGTTGCCATGAGTTTTAGAGACTGGGGTTATCTGTTATAAATAATAATAATGCTAATATAAAAATACTGATATTTGCTCTCCATTGGTATTAGTCTGGAAATAAATAGAGATCAGGGGATTAGTTTATCCCTGTAGCATGTGATTTTTAACTTAATGGCATTAACTGAAGCAAAAGCTGTGCTTTCATCAGCAGTGGCTCTGCTCAAATCATTAAAAGCAGAAGTCAGTTCACCTCTGCATTGAACCTCCTGCATGAGGAGAATTTAGTTCTTAAACAATTAGTGTTTTGGTCAGGCCTACATGGTGCAATGACTACATTCACATCCTTTTCTGTTCCTACCCACCCACCTTTTCAAACATACTCAGTCACTAAATAAACACCATACCCCTGTATCATCTCTGATGTTTTTCCTCATAGAACGTGCATATCAAACACACGGCTTTGTAACTGGGCTGGGAAAGAACTGAGCAGCTTCATAACCCCACAATAATGGGTGACGCTTGTGGAAAACTGGAGAGAATGACTTCTCAGCAGGACATCCCAGTGGAACATGTAGTTGGTAGTGGCTGAGGTTTTTTAGGATCACAGCTTTTGCCCACAGTCAGCCTGAACACTGTCAGGGTGTGCAGTGCGGTTTGTTGCTGGTTTTACTGCCAGTACGCTCACAGTGGTGATGGAGAAATGAACCAGATTTATGCCTTGATATCTTTTTTTATGTCCCATGCTTACGTCTAAATTTTGGAAGTAGGAAATCATGTTCTCTTGATGTCTTTGATGCTCTTTGTTTGTCAGCTTAACTCTAAATGTGTGCTACTGTTGCACATACTTCCTTTCCTCTATGTCTTTGATCCTTTTATATTTGCTCCATTAAAGTTATTTTAGATTTGTTTGTTTGTTTGTTGTCTTCGACTCAAACATCAGTCAAAAGCATTGCCTTTTATGGCTGGATCAGCCTGATATTTGTCTGGGAAAATACAGTAAGGTTTCCACAGGGAGGCACTAGTCTGCTGGTTTGCTTCTCTGAATTATACAGCCCCAAGCTGGGCGATGTTAGAGGAAATGCAGAAATCTCTGGCTGCATTGTTGCTTTCTGGGCTTAGGAAAAAACAGAATCCACCCTTTTTTTAGTAACCCTGGACCTCTTATTTTCTTGGAAAGTGCATGCAAATTTCATTAGAGGATTTCTTTTTTCCTCTCCCAATTTTCTCGAAAGGTGAAGTCTTATATTAGTAGTTAAGGTTTAATGACTTCTGTCAAGTATTTCTTGCAGATTTATCATAGCTCTTCTAAATGGATGTTATCCACTGACTCCAAAGCATTGATTAATTGTAGACTAAACAAATAATTGTAATATACTTTTATTCAAAATGGAGAGGAACCCTGACTGCTTTCCAGTGTGCATGTGTGTACATTTGCATAAACATAACATATGTATCACAAAGAAATATTAGGGTACCAACACAAAGCATTTCCTAGATGCTTTTTTATTATCTCAGCAGCAGTCTTTGTATTCATGCTCCACTAACTGAGTAAGTGCTGTGCACAATAATCTTAGCTACTTAAAATCATAACAAGAACATTATAATGACTGGCCTTACAGTAACAATATCCCATGGCGCTGATCACTTTTTAAAAACCATCTGCATTTTTGTGATATGTAGAGGAGTATTTTAAACAGCTATAAAAATCTTCTGCTATTTGTCTGTTTAGTAGAGTAAAAGAGGAAAAAAAAAAAAGAGTGGATGGGGGAATACAATCAACTTTGAAGAATAAAATGATATCTTCTTGCTGAGTTCCAAGAACAGATAATTTCTCATTTACAAATCTATGCTTCAGGCAGAACTCAATAAAATATATACAGCTTTTGTGGCCTTGTGAGATTCTGTAGTGCAGAAACTGGATATATTTTTATTGAACCTATCTTTTAGAAATTTATTGAGTAACGGACAGGAGGTTCTGTTTCAGCTTCAAAGCAGTTTTGCAGTTTAATGATAGTAACATCCAATTGTGCTGTTCTGTTCAAGACTGATCAGATATTTTTGCTATATCCCCTCTATTCAGAAGCTTTGTTACTCAGTCAAGTCTGAAGCTTGTGCTAAAATGGGCTTTAAGAAATTTCTGATCATGAGCAAATGTTGATGTATTATGAAAAAGACAGATTACCTATCTTTGTCTCATCTTCTAATTTTAACATTGTAATTCATCCATCAATTTATGTACACCTTGGTTATGTGTCTTTATGCATTAATCTATGTCATTTACTTTTATTCCCAAAATTTAAGGCACCATTTCAATTTTTCTCCATCTTCTCTAGCAATTCTGCTTTTAATTTTTATTTTCATTTGCTATCCATGCTGTAAGCAGCAAGTAGTGAGGGGTAACAAGAGAATGAGAGGAGACAAGCCCAGAAATTTTTAGGATTCTGGAAAACACGCCTTAGCAATCTGAAGCTGGAACTGTGGGCGACAGAACCATTGTTCTTCTCCTATCATTTCACTGTGGAGATAGGAAACATTTTGCTCTGGGAAATTAATGCCACTAAGTGATTTTTTTTTTTCTGTTCTTTTCAGATTTACTCTGAGAAACATGTCTTTTTTTTTTTTCTTTCCCTCCTGTAAAATCCTTTTTTTCATTCTTGTCAAATGTCATAGAAATGCTGCAAAATACTTTTTGATAAGCCCAGTATTCCATTGGGTATATATGCTGCTTGGATAAAAAATGTACTATAATATATTTGTAACCATTCTACTTTTAAGAAATTATTTTCCTGAAATATATTTGCAAAGGAAAAAAAGCTACAGATTTTATTTTTCTTAGTTTAGCAAAAGCTTTCAGCAATGCATGACTAGGAGCAGGGAAATGAGCAAATCGTAAAGTAAAATAATGATAAGAATACTAATGTAGTTTTCATGTAGAACAAATCTATAAATACTTTTCTTTTGAAAAGTAATTTGACTTTTGATTCATGCCAAATTCTTTTTATAAGGCAAAAAAATATACCAGTATTAGTCCTAGAAACTTCTTTGAAAAATTAGTCTTCTTCAGTTAGAGTTCTGTTGATTTAATATGCACTCAGTGGACAGTTTATTAAAATTGTTTGTTTATTAAAAGGCAACATTGTAAAATATTGTTATTCCTCAAAATCTGTGCACAGTGAATGGTGCCTCAGTGCAAGCTGACATTTAGCTGTTACTCTTTAAGAATATGCCTCCTTCTGACATCAAATACATTTTGACAGTGAAAATAAATGGATATGTAGACGTTCTATAAAGTTGTGAATACTCATGTACCCTGGCTAGTTATCCTATCTAAAGACATCCCTATATACAAAATACTTCCAGATGAACATAGCTATGATGTCTCTGCTGTAAACAAAATCCTTGGACCAGTTCTGTTGTCCAGCTGGAGAGGAATTTGTAATTTACCCTTATAAGTAGATGCACAAGTTGATTTTAGAAAGCTGCCTGTAATTAGCAGGTGTTTAATATTCCAAATACGTTTGCTCAGGTATACACAAGCAAGCAAACTTCCACTGAGACTGTGTACGCACGGAAATTCTCATCCATAGGCTAGTAATTGAAAGTGAATTGAGTTACAGACAGATGCTGAAAGAACAGCTAATGTGCTGAAGAGAAACTTGTAGCTAGTCCCCTTTTCTCTTAATAATAATAATAAATAAAAATACAGAAAAAGAAAAACACATCCAGTCAGCAGATGTATCATTATGCACACAGAGGCACAGAATATTGCCTTATTAATTCATCATATTATCCAGTTTACAGAGATCACTAACAATGTGCAAAACATATCAGAAAAGAAGGAAATGGGAAAACATAACCTTAAAATGGCAATCTTCTTAGCACCAATGCTCGTCACTGTATTGGGATTAATAATTTGGTGGGAGAGAGTTACAACCCATTCGTTACATACACTAATTATTTCAAGTAACATCAGTCCTAAGAAAAGTCTCAGAAATGCCTTTCAGATAAATGAGCTGTAAGATCTTCTGGTTTGGTGCTTTGTTTGATGGTGCCAAAATTTGAGTCTTCACTATCTCATTTAATCAATTTTTGTAGATGTTTATGTGATATTACATATCAAGATGATTGATCAGATGTGTTTAATATCCATTACCAGTATCTCCACTGAACTTAGGTTTAATGTCAGTGGTCAATACAATTTAATTTGATTTCCAGATGCAAGTTAATCCTGGGTATAAATTAATGAAGAGAAGAGGAGATTATTGTAACAGATGAAAAGTCAACAGTAACTCTGTTAGCCCTAAATACTTCCAAGGATGGGGCATCCACAACTTCTTTGGACAACCTGTTCCAATACCTCACCATCCTCACAGTAAATAATTTCTTCCTAATAGGTAATCTAAATCTGCCCTCTTTCAGTTTAAAGTCATTACCCCTTGTCTTATTACTACACACCCTGACAGAGTGCCTCCCAAGCCTCTTGTAGGCCCCCTTTAGGTATTGGAAAGTCATTATAAGGTCTCTTCAGAGCCTTCTTTTCTCCAGGCTGAACAACCCCAACTCTCTCAGCCTGTCTTCACAGGAGAAGGACCAGTTCTCTGGTCATCTTCATGGCCCTCCTCTGGACTTTCTCCAACAAGCCCATGTCCTTCTTGTGCTGGGGGGCCCAAAGCTGAATGCAGTAATCCAGATGGGGCCTCCTAAGAGCAGAGGAGAAGGAGAGAATCACCTCCTTCGGCCTGCTGGCTATGGTTGTTTTGATGCAGCCCAGGATACAGTTGGCTTTCTGGGCTGCTGTTGTGATTTAATGCGGCTGACAGCTAAACATCACACAGCCGTCTGCTCACCCTCCTCCTTCCCTCTCTGGGATGGGGGAGAGAATCCAGAAAAAAATGAAATTTGGTGGGTTGAGATAAAGCAGTTTATTAGGACAGAAAAGAAAGGATAATAATAATAATAGCACAACTACTAATAGTGTGTACAAAACCAGTGATGCACATTGCAATTGCTCACCACCCGCTGACCAGTGCCCAGCCTATCCCCAAGCAACCAGTCCCCTGACCCCAGCCAGCCACCCCATATAATTGTTCAGCATGATGCCATATGGTATGGATTCTCCCTTTGGCCAGCTGGGGTCAGCTGTCCTGGGTCTGTCCCCTCCCAGATCCTGTTGCACCCTCAGCCTGCCCGCTGGCAGGACAATGTGAGAAGCTGAAAAATCCTTGACTTAGTGTAAGCACTCCTCTGCAACAATTAAAACATCAGTGTGTTATCAACACTCTTCTCATCCTAAATCCCAAACATAGCACATACCAGCTACTAGGAGGAAAATTAATTATATTCTAGCCAAAACCAGGACAGCTGCAAATGAACATTGCTGGCTCATGTTGAGCCTCTCATCAAGCAACACCTCCAAGTCCTTCTCCTCAGGGGCTGTTCTCAATCCATTCTCCACCCAGCCTGTATTTGTGCCTGGGATTGCCCTGACCTAGGTGTAGAACCTTGCACTTGGCCTTGTTGACCCTCATAAGGTTCGCATCTCTCAGGCCTGTTGTGGTCCCTCTGGATGGCACTGCTTCGCTCCAGCATGTTGACTACACCACACAGCTTTTTGTCATTGGCAAACTTGCTGAGGGTGCACTCAGTCCCACTCTCCATGTTGCTAACAAAGACGTTAAGCAGTGCCAGTCCCAGGACTGACCCCTGAGGAACAGTACTCATCACAGATCTCCACCTAGATATCAAGCCATTGACTGCTACTCTTTGAGGGTGACCATCCAGCCAGTTCTTATACACTGAGTTGTATACATTCCTAAGCATACACTTCATCTTGCTTCAAAGGAGTAAAATGAACTGGATAATCCCACTGGATGCCTTTCAATCTAGTACATCTTTGATTTTCACATCAATCGTTTCTTCACTGGCAAGTTTTTGCCATTCTAAAGAATTAGTATAAAGAAATACAAAGGAAGGTGTTAGCTTCTAAGTGATGCATTTGTTTGAAGGACAGCCTGATTCAATGGAAAAGATTTTGGAAGGCCTCCATTTCTTTACTTTTGTCTGTCACTGTACTGGTCTGCTAATTTGGGTAAGTAATCATAATTTTAGCATTTATTTATTTTTTTTCTGAGTGCCATATAAACAAAAATTCAGCCATAAACTCAGTCAGATGTGTAGCTTTACTGCAAAAGGAACAATCTGTTTCTCTACAAACACTAGTTGACTCTTCACTAACAAAATGTCCCTTGGGGTGAGATATTTATAATTTTATTTTTTATATATCAGTGACTGAACAAGGTTCAAATAGTTTGAAAAGCATCTTTTAATGTCATGCTTTTCTTTATGAAAGGACAGAAAAAAATAAGTCTCCAGTTTATGAATCTTTAGGACAGGCTTTTTTTATAGGAGTGGCAACATTCAGAATATCTAGTATTTATTTCAATATTTCATAAGAAAGTCAATATTTTCAGATAGCTTCAACCTTCATTTCAGAAGGGTGGGAAATAACAAGGCCCTTCATTTCTCTGTGTTAACTTGCATCATTCTCATGATCAAAAAAGAGTAAACATTTCACATACTGAACTGACATTAATCTGGCTTGGAGTTACTTTATTTTGACTTGGCTCATTTGGCTTGAATCCTGCAGATTTTAGTAAGGTAATAGATTTTGTTAAAATAATTATATTGAAGAATTCGTCTCTTTACCTACGCCTCCAATTTATTTATTTAAGTTTTAATTTCTTTCCTGTTCATAATGAAGATCTGTAGATGCTAGCTCAATTAAACAGGAGCTGGTATTGAAGAGTTTAACTATATTTTTAATTGTAACAACTGGCTTTGCATAATATGAAGAAATTGACCCTAGAGACTTAGCTCTGTGTGAGCTCTGTTTGGCATAAAATCAGTGCCAAAGTTAAGTATTTTTAAGCCACCTGTATCTTTTCTCAATTTCAGATAATTTGCAAGCAGCCTGTAAGGGAGGGTTTCAGCAAACAGGGATTAGATTCTCCCAGCTGTCTTGAATCAGTGTGCAAGAGGAATGATAATACGAGAGATGATACAAAGGCCACTGTAATTAGAATATTCAGGAGTAATCCTTGCCAGGCTTCTTAGTCAGATTTACCAATGCTTATAGAAAAGAATTTAAAGCAGCACCAAAACATCAGAGTATGGCAGCATCAGCAAAGGAAGAGTTCATATGAGGTGAGGGAAATAAGTCCTGGTACCTGTATTTCTTTCTTGAAACTTATCAGATGGTCAAGCTTATCTATGAAACCTGAATTTCTTTATCTTCCACATGGTTGCTGTTTTCATTTTTATAGCATCTTTTGGGTGGCTGATACTTTACAAACAAGTAAGGAAACATAAGAAACTGTCTCTTGCTGCAGAGGCAGTGTATATTAATAGTTAAAAGCCATACCAACATTAAAAAAGTGTTTTTCATTTCAATTTCTGTGTAAAGGCAATGCATGTTCTGGAACATCTTGTCATTGTATCTTCAGACTAAAGCCATTCACATTGTATTATTTTTATTGATGTCTGAAATAATTATCTTTTGGGATTATGATGTGGATTGAGATATTCCATTCTTCCCCCTCCCATTTTGGTAACTGTTAAATTCATAATAAACAGTGTTATCACTGAGCTAAGACTCCCAAAGGCATAATTTATTCAGTGCTGTGACAACAGATAATAAATCTGAAGTTTCAGTCTTATATTTATTTTCATTTTTTTCAAAAACGGTGCTCTTCTAGAATATGCAATATTAAAACCATTATGACTGAGGTGAAGTGTTGACTATAGCCTCTCATTGATCATTGCTTTCTCTTTAGGCAACTCACCATCTCCTTGCAATTATTATTTTTTTTCTTCTTCCCTTTATACTTGTATTCTGTCTCTGAAAGTAATTTTAAGATTGTACTTCTGTCCTTCATTAACACGTCAGAGGGCACGACTGCTGGGACTAAAGAGGAATTCTGTATGGTTCAATAGAAATTGTAATTAAGGAGAGTGTAGGCACCACATTGTCCTGGCATGGGTTTTGCAGTCTGTCATTCTGTGTGCCATCTCGTGGCTGCACAAGGTTGCAATGATTTCTGATTTGGTATGAAGGCTATTCTTGGCTTTTTTTTTTTTACTATTATTTTTTATTTTTTCCTAGTCTACATAGTGGTATGAAAACGTGGATTCTGGCAGCTTTTGTTATCTATGTTCTTTGAATATACATTTTATATAACGTTCATACTCAATACTACAGAAACAAAAATAGTGTTTTTTCATTTCAGATGTTGATAGCTTGTTAATGCTTTATCTAAAGGAATTATTGCTCTAATTTCATGGGGTTTTGTTAATGGTAGATTACAAGAATGAAGTTTCTTCCCTTTCCTTGTCTACTTTCTGCAATAGTTGTTTCTAAGAAAGACAGTTGTTTTGAGCTTCTTATTTAAGCTTTGTTCATTACACTTTTTTTAATCTGATGCCAAGAAGTGGTAAGGGTTAGTTAATAACAGAAAATCTGGACAGTTTGTGTTCCCTTCCTCCTCCCATTACTGAAAAGAGTAAAGCAGGAAACTGCAGTAAAATGGTCAGAATCTTAATGCTTCTTATGTTAGACATTCTTTGTGGCCTAGTAACAATATTAGCTCATTTGTTCCTTCAACATTGTCATTTTATCTATCTGAGATAGACACTTTAAAGTGTCAGATAGACACTGACACTTTAAGCTTGAGTCATACTTGGACTCCCTGACTCTTTTGTGTGCTGTGGAGCCCTTTTTGAGTCACACAGTAAAGACTTTGTTATGTGAGTAGCACAGCTCTAGCACTACAGAGTATTGCTGAACTTCAATTCCTTTGAGGAGAAAAGGTTCCTGTGTTTTTGCCCTTGGTTACCTTGTAGTAAAAGCAAATCTTGCGTAAAACTGTTTGCTTTGGCAGAAGAACTCATTCCCATTCCTTTGTTATCAGTAAAGACTCTTTTTGGAAAAGTGAAATATATTAAGGAAATCGTGAGAAAGTTGCATTTAACGAAAATTCCTTCTGCATAGTATAATGTCACCAATGATCTTCAAGGCTACTAAATGATAACTAAGAACTAACAACTTAAAAGTGATTGTGATATAAAATACATTTATACAAATATACTTTCAGAAACATTTACTGGCATGTGAAAACAGAATTAGAGAACTACTGCTTTAGATGTTTATTTCTTACTGAATTTTCCAGTATTTTTGAAAATGTAAATTTTCAGATACTGGCCCATCTGGACAGCTGGAGGAACAGGAAACTTGATTTTGGTTTATCCTATCTATCAAAACCATACAAACAGGGATAACAGGTCCAATTAAATTTCTTACACGTGGGGTGTCTAATTGTAGAGAAGATTTTACAGTAATGTATTTCAAGGAAAGTAATTGAAACTACTGACATAGGAGTTTCAATACTATATAGTGAATATTGAGTAGTTCTTATCAGGAAAGAGATACTAGTCAGTGCTGTACATAGCACTGAAAATAGTTATTTAAAATGTAAATGCATTTTCAGTTTGTCTTAACTACTTTAAAATGTAACTAAAATAGTTTTCAGACAGCTTCTATATTCCTGTGGATATAAAGATATAGACTGAATACCATTTTTATATTGTCAAAAATGAGTTTTATTTATTTATTTTTATGTTCCCACTTCTTTTACCACTTTACAAAATTAATTTACCAGCAGAAAATTTTTCGAACTAAAACAGAAGTGTTATTCTTCTGAATAAGAATACCAAAAAAAAATCTATAGATATCAATAGTTAAAAATCTTTTTATATTCATAGCATATAAATATAATAACATGCAGAGGAGTCTAGTTTTCTCAAATAAATCGTCATCAAATATTCAGAGGGATACATGAATAAATTATGCCTAATTACCATCACATTTATGGTTATTAAGGATGTTTCTTAACATTAAACATTAGAACTAAGTAATTTTAAATAACCATCTGTTTTCTTACATTAGATCGTGGCGTTCTTTCTGTAACTAATATTATTCAATTACTTGTACAGGCAAGATAATAAAGGGGGGAAAAAATGAAGATATCTGTTTATGAATCCACCACCAAAGAAAAAGAAAATGTTAATGAATATCAAGGAAATAAGTAATTTATGAGCACTGTGAATGAACAATATGGTATTCCGTTTCTGAAAGGATGAACAAACATGAGAGTGAGAAAATACAAACACTACTGCAAGCTTGCTTCTGTTGGTACATAATTTTCTATGTTCTGAGTTATACCAAATGTTGTTAATGTGGCATTTTAGTAACATAAAATGAAACTTGGTAATTTGGTCATTATGTAAGTTCATAGAATCACAGAACAGTTTGGGTTGGAAGACACCTTAAAGATCATCTAATTCCAACCCGCCTGCCATGGGCAGGGACACCTTACTCAAGATAACATAACTCAATGCCCCATCCAAACTGGCCTTGAACACTTCCAGGGATGGGGCATCCACAGTTTCTCTCATCAACCTGTTTCAGTCCTCACCATTCTCACAGTAATAATCTATCCTCTACAGTAATAAATCTAGCCTCTTTCAGTTTAAAGTCACTCTGCTGTGTTCTATTCCTCCTTCGAAGAGAGTCCCTCAGGTGTAAGTGTGTGTGTTTCCTGTCTCTGCCCCAGGAGAAAAATCTAGGCACTTCCAGCTGTCTGAAGTCTGCACTGCAGCCTCACCCCTCAGTAGCTCCGTCTGGATGAAGGCATCAACCACCGATAGGGTAGACAGTGCAGACCACCCAGCTAGTGTCACAGCCTTTGCCCTGAGATGAGTGCTCACCATTCTGCCTTAACAAACAGGAAAGGTGTGTCATTGGTCTGCATTAGGTGCGAGGTTAAAGTGTACCTTGTGCCTCCTGTTCAGCCCACAAAATGGCCCTCCCTCACAGAGTGCCCTTACAGAGGCCCTTAAATGTCATGCCATGCTATGCCATGTCCTGGCTGATGCACTATGCCCACTCCTTGCCATGCTCCTGGTCCCTCATGCACCCCAGGGGGTGCTTATGGAGGAGAGGGGGGTGGCCGCCCATATTGCTGGCCCTGCCCATGTCAGGTCAGCTGCTCTCGCACAAACTGCTCACCTCTGGCCAGTCTCTGTGCTCCCTTGGGTCTGCCCTGGCTCAGGAAACCCTCCTGTACTCTGCCATCTGCAGCTCTTCTGCAGAATGCGCCCACCCGGAGCTGATCGCCTCGGCGAGTCGTCATGGCATCATCATCAAGGCTGTTTTGTACAATCATTAAAGATTTCTTGTGGGGGTATACCTCATCTATTAAAATATAAAATGCAAACACAAACAAAAAAAATGAAAACAAACAAAAACACCCTTAAGATTTATGAAGAGGAACACAAAACCAAACTTTTTGACTTTGTTTCTGTGAACTGTTGGTTAAACTGGAGGGAAGTCTAACTCTGGAGTGAACTTAAGCAAGAAGGATTTAATGCCTTACATCTTCTTTCCCTTGCAATAGAAGGAGGAATTGTTTAGGCAAAGAGGAACAAATTAAGAATTGAAGCTAATAATTAGCTTAAACATTTGTAAGAGTTAAATCCTATTTTGACTCTTTCTTGTCACCTCTTATATCACCTCTGGTGTTTTTTGTGTTTTTTTTTTTTTTTTAAGCAGTCTGGCATTCAGCAATGTTCTCAGGTGGGAAACTCATTGGATTTCTCTCCATTTCCTATTGATAGACCAATAGGGTAACAAAACAAAAAAAAGCTGAAAAGACCTGTCAGCTCTTGTTGTCTCCCTCTCTGCTCATTCAGCACTACTCTTCTCTGTGTATTTTTAGCACTTTGCAAAGCACAGGGTTCCATATCTGACCAATCTCTATTGGAAAAAATACTGCAGTGTCTAATACATATAATCATTTGTATGCTTCTGGAGTTTGTTTACAAAGGCCTGATTCTGGCCTGTCTCCAGTTCTACAGTGAAATGGTTACTTGGAATTATTTTTATCAGTGTTCGTGGTGGGAGAGTTAAAACAATTCAAATACATCATAGTTTTAAATAAGATGAACTTGTATATAATTATATTTTACGTTTGAATTTGTTCATTCCACAAGCTGATTTGAATATTGAATCCTTAGGAGAGTACTTTGTTTTGCTCATCTCTTTGCTTCTTGTTTGTTGCCTTTTATGAGTAATGAGTATTTAAAGAATAAATCAGTTGCAATTTTATTGATTGTATACTAGAGGCATCCTGTGAGGATTACCAGCTCATTTTTACAGAGAAATCAGGTCTAAGGACATGTTTTTCCTCATTATTCTGTGTAGCTCAAATCAGTAAGTGTTGTCATTGTGCTATCATTATTATTTCACAGTAAAGATCACATTGAACAGCATAAAAAGGTCAACTACTTCATTTCCTCTACAGTGAAAATCCAAGTGCCTCCATAATTTTCCTTCAAATCAAAGTGTGTGTCAATTTAAAACCTCCATGCTCTGCAGGTCATTTTGTAAAAACAAAAAACAAAACAAAACTAAAAAAAAACAAAACAAAACACAATCCTTATGTTTCAGAAGAAAATATTGTTTGTCTGTGGTGTTTTGATAGTGAGTTTAAATGGATAAACACTCTAAAGTTCCTTTACATTAATAATATATTCAATAAAAAGTCAGATCCAATATGACATGACTCCACTTGAATGCTCAGACAGTTAAAGAAACTGACTTCTCAAAAAGCAAACAAACAAACAAAAAGGGAATGGATTCTTTCCTGCTAGGATATTGAGTGAGTAACAAGTTGTAAGTTTTTTTGTTTTGTTTTTAACATGAAGTATTTTATGACTAGTCTGATAGTAAAAGATGAGGTTTAAGTTATTCTAGCAGAGATTTTCAGAGGAGTAGGATGCTAACAGAGCCAAAAGAATCCAGGAAAATTAAAGGAAAAAAAAGGTTTGAATATTGCCAATCTGTCAGCTTGGAAATCTGCTTGAGACAGACTGAGATACCCAAGCAGCCTTTTTGCACTTGGAGAAGCTTTACAGTGAGCACTTCTTGCTCTGTCCACTCAGGGCCACTAGAGGATCCTACAGGCAATACAGACTCATGTGAGACATTGATTGCACACTAAGACTTACCTCTGATGTTGCATAGAAAGTGAGATTCATTGTAGATCAGCATGCTGTTCTGTGGATGTTGCTGCTTCATTTTAATTTCTCTGAAACCTGCTGTTTCCTCCTCACACTTTAATGTTAACAGCAGAAGCATAAAATAGAACTCAATAATATCTGTTTATAACAAAAGCAAAAGAATCTCTTACTGATTCTGTAATGTTTTGAATAATACAGCTAGTGGGGGAAATTGCTGTCCTTGAAAAACACTCATGCCCCATTTTTGAAGGTGATTTGAAAGTCCAATAGAAGAATTAAAATACAGTAGGAGACTTTATTTCTCACTTTTTTTTTCCCTCTACAAGCCATAGACCTCATTTCCCATCAGGACAAAGGAGAGGGACTTTTTTTAAAAGACATTTGGACTAATGTAACAAAGGTAAAAAGCTGAAGATGAGTATTTGTTGTGGGTGGTGGATGTCAGAGACTGCTCTGGTTTTGACCTCAGCATTACTTTACTGATTGCTTTAGTTAAATTCAGGCAAAAGCATGTCAACCTATAGGCAAATATTAAACCAAAGTTGTCTATAAAACCATATTTGAAGTGAAGTCAGTTATATAAAACAAGAGTGGGTTCAAGTGCAAAGTAGGTGCTGCAATTGAGATTTTTTATTATTATTTTACAGTTTATAAATATCTTCATAAAAACCTCAAAGATACCAGAAGGTATAAGCAATGTGTTTGCATTTATGATACACTTCAGAAGATGTAAGAGTTTTAATACAAGTCAAGGACAGGACATTTATATTTCAAGTTAGTCCTTTTAGAGAATACTCAGCATGACCATCCTGCAGTGACGAGCCATCATGAAATAAATGAGACTTTCCCATGCATCATTTGCCTACCTTGCGGAAGCAAAATCTTCCAGAAGACTTGGGATTTATTCTGTCAAGTCAACAAGTTCTAATTTCAAGCTGTTTTGCTTTTAATTATTAAAGTTCATGTTCTTTCTGCAGTTTGAGTAGTAAAAAAAAATAACAATCTGATATATACATAGGATTAATCTACTTTTTTTTTTTGCTCTGCCATTCCAGATACTTGTTATCAAAGGCAAATAGACCCCAATATCCCCTCCAAAAAAATATTTGAAAACTTCAGATTGAGATAACTCAGCAGGTTTTTAACTTTGCAATCCTTTTACATGTCACAGTCTGTAAAATCAAAAAAAAAAAAAAAAAAAAAAAAAGTAACCAGAAGTTTAGTACAATCTTTCCCTTCTGTTTTAGATTCATGCAAGTAAACAACAACAAAAAAACACTGTTTCCCTTGTTCTCTACTCCTCATATTATGTTTGCCTTATAAACAAGTGTTTGCTACAGTCATGCACACAGTTTTAATTCTTAAACGTATTTTTCCAAATCTTGGGTCCTACATTTAGTATATGCTATTATGGACCCAGGGGCAAGGCTCTCAGAGGTATTAAAATCAGCTGGAATTATACAGAAAAGCATTTAAGGATCTATGTCAAGGTGCCTTGAAATACTGAGACCTAAACACCATCTGGTTCTATCAAAAGCTAATGTGTTAGACAAGTCAAGCAGTTCTGAAAAATCAGGCCACTTAGTGCCTCAATATGTAACATGCTGAGAAACTCCTGCCCTTCAGGATCAAGATTCTTTTTAAAAATTTAAGTTTGAAATGTTGGACATAATTAATTTTCTGCTACAATTAGTTTGAGGCCAAACAATAGAATATAGATCACAAATCTAGCCTTTAGCTGGATCCTAAGGACATCTTTGCTTTGAAATGTAATATGCCTGAAGAAAAAGAGACAGTGTCCCCCCACTCTTTGTTCCTTATGAGAATTTAAATATTTAATGTGGGAGAATGTAGAGTTACATTTTAGGTCTATGTACTGAATAGGAGTTAAGCCACTCCTATTAGGTATTTCTTTGTTAAATTTGTTCTTCAGAAATCCTTTTGATGATTTATTTCCCAAGTCAACAGACATTACAGGGAACATCAGTGAAACATTTCATGTTATTGTTAATTTTTCATCACAGTTTATTATTTTAAATTGGTACATCGTTGCTAAAAAAAAAATAAAAAACTTACTTTATTAACCCAAACTCCTAATTTAGCAAATCTCGTGGTATAATTTCTGCTGAGCTTTTTGTTTGCTTTTCAGTGTTTTGTTTATCTTTATTCTTATTCAAGGTTATAAATACTCTTTTTCTCTGGCTCTTACAGTAGAGTCATGAAATCCTAGAGGTTTGTGGTGAAAGACTATTGGATCCTAAACCTGATATCACACAGCCTCCTGATTTTTATTTTTTTATTTTTTTGAGAGAAATTTTGTTTACCTCATTTACATCTGCAGTAACACTGTTTGTGACCTTTACTGGTCCACAAGACTTACTGTGTATGCACTCTTTAAAAGAATGTAAGAGGAAAATGGAGACAGTGCTGTGCTGGCAATTGCTTATTATTTCATTGCATGCCTAACATGTCCACATTATCCTCATTTTTGGTCATCCTCTCTTCTACCAAAACAGATTTCTTGATATGAATCTAAACACAAACAGTCTGAGAATTTTCAGGTGTGGTTACTAATTTCTTGTGTTGCTTAGAAAACACTTATTGGGAATATTCACTGCTTTGGTACATTTTCCTGCTTGCCAGAAATGGCTGTTTCCCTGTGCTTTGCTGGGGGCCATGGAAATAACCCAGAAACTTTTAAAACTGTAATTCACTAAAACATTTTTAAAAGCTTAAGTAAGCAAGAGAGATAAAACAATAAACACCCACCACCACCCCGCTCCCATGCACATGTAAGACCCACTGGAAGACGTGTTTAATTTCCTCACAGCAATTTCCTCCTTTCTCCTTTATGCTGCTTGGATTCATGGGTGCTACTTCACCTTCTCCTTTTGCAGTGTCTTCTGTCTGTGTGACACTGACATTTTTGCCTGCCCCATATAGTCAAGAATGTGGATATTTGCTACTGGGATTATTCCCCTCTTTATTAAGTGTTCCTAACTCACAAAACTAAGGAAACGGGTTCCTTTTTCTGACCTAACAAGCTGTGTATGAGCTTCTCAACTCCTGCTCCAAACACATTCATCCCTACCATGCTCAGCCAGGCTTCAATAGCTGCACAGATCAATTATTGTAATTTCTTATTGTTCAAGAGTGTTAACTCCAGCTACCCCACATTCAAATACAGGCATGCAGTAGGAATTGGCAAGGAGTTCCAACAATAATGGTCATCAACAGTGTTGTTACTAATATGAGTACTAACCAGTAAAGGCTTTCAAGGATTTTATTTATTTATTTATTGCTACTTGAGTGTTATTTATTCTTGCACTTCACTCAGGTAAGATGGTAATATTGATATGCTGCAATTTTCTGTTTAATGCACTCTTCACTTGTAACACCAGGAAAAAAAATTATATATAAAAAAAATTGAAGCGTGGATGTATTTTCTGCTTGTTTAAAGTGTACGACGTGTCCTTTTGGCCTCTAAAATGGCTTATATCATCTTAATTTGCAAAAGAATGAAACTCTAACTACCCCACCGCTTTAAATGAATTGGTCCATCAGAGCAACACACTTGGTGAAATAAAATAACATGCATTTGTATCTTTTGCTATAGATCCCTGCTAGAAAACAAATAAATAAATAAATAAAAGGAAAGAAACTCTCCTAAAAATAAAAATAAGTTTCTGAAAAGTCTCCTTTGAAAAGCTGAGGTTTCAACAAAAAGTTTGCTGCAGCTTAACAAGCTAGAACTTATGGCCTGGCTTTTGTTCTTCCTCTAAGATTTTTCTCCCATTGCTTTCACTAGTTCAACTGCAGTGCTCATACCATTGGTAGACTGCCACAAAGGACAGTGGCATTCATTGTGCTTGGTAAAAATGGAACGCAGTACCATTAATATTACCAGAGCAATCCTCTGCCCCCACCTTCAAAACAAGCAGTACTCCTATACTAGCAGTAGTAACTCAGCTCTGTAAGTGTCAGATGATGATGCTTATTTCCTCATAGGATCAAGATATACACAGCACAAGCAGGAAAAAGAAAAAAAAAAAGGGGGGGGGGAGGGGGAGAGAGAGAGTAAAATATATTGTAGCTGATGAGAGAAGCACTTTTTCTCCAGTACTGGCTTTGAAAATATCCACTTTATGAACATTAAGATGCTTGAAAAATATACTGATTATTAGAGTGTAATTTCTACTTATGTTGTTGACTGAAATGTGTTCCAGATTCCAGGAGCAGCAAGGAAATTTCTTGCTAGAAAACATGAAATAAGGAATGTCTTGGAATTCCTGCTCAAGCACACCAGTGAATTAGCTCATAACCAGTTCTGGCACAGCACAGTTATGCAGAAACTCTGCTGCTGATGCTGCGTACAGATCCCAGGTGGTATGTTGAAAGTGAAACAGATGAAAAAACAGTGTGGGATGGATGGTGAAGAAAACGGAGACAAATACCAAAACAATTTGCTTGGATGGACAGGAGGGCTTGACTAGATTTTTTTCTAGATGTCTTGTTTACAGAATGTAATTCATCAAAATTATTCAAAGGAGCTAAGCAAACTTCCTTCCCTTTCAAAGTGTTTTAATAAATCTCACATGATGCTTACAAAATATTTTGAACATAGTTTGCTTCTTCTGTATGTTTTAGTAAGAGACTGATGCTGTGTACAGAACTTCATTCACCTTATTCTAGTTTCTGGTTCTGCCATGTGTTTTGTTCAGTTTTGTTACAAGTGTTTGGACTTCAAGCAAGCTGCTCTAGGTTATTTTGAAGTGTTGCTTTATGCCAATAGCAACTTTATTCTGTTGCCTCCAAGCAGGTTCATTAAAATCTCTGTGGAGTAGCATGCTTTTATTTGGAATTAATTCTAGCGCAGCTCCTGAAACAGCAGTTTCTGATTGATCTTGAAAGCCACTTTGGGTTTGGCTTTACTGCAAACCCCTCTGGTGCACCTTGTGTCTTCTAACTGGGTTCACTATAGACAGCTTTTCAAACTATTTAAACCCTTGGAAAGCTATTGCTGTTACAAGCGTCAGTGATTTTTTTGCTTTGTTTTGTTTGTTCAACTCTAAGAGTAGCAAGCTATGAAATTCCAGTAAGCATTAATTTTTCCCCCTGCTAATCACCTTCTTTCACCAGATCATCTTTCACCTTTTTCTAGCTGCAATACTTTTTTTCCTGAACATTAAAATGAATTGGTATTTGTTTTCATTTAAGGTATGCCAGTTTGCACAACTTGTTTTCATTTTCCATGCTAATGGCCATCATCTTCTTGCACAGTTATAAATTCAGGGGGGGGAAATAATCAGTTTACAGTTTTTAAACCAAATATGATCACAGTTATTTTATCTCTTTCCTTTCATCTTACCTCCAACTTTGGAAAATTGTTAATATAATTGCAAGTAGTATCGCTGGGTCTTGAGTATCATCTTAAATTTGAAGAAAAATGAATGTTGATATTTCTGTCTGACATGTCTTAAATTATAACTACTTTCCAATGATGAGATGCTTCATCACTTTTACAGCATGTCTCAAGGACTTGTATCAGTGGGTGGAGTGCTATATGGTTCCGTGTTCTTTTTACTGATAAAGTGAAAATTAGTCAGAAAACCCTATTATTATTTTTGCAAATGTCTTTTGCAGTTGACTTTGCTGTATTAATGGCTTCATTCTGGTTACTCCTATTGCTACTGTTAATTATGGCTGTACCTAAAATTCTTACTCTGAGGTAGAGATAAATCGTGCTTGGTATATAGAAGTGTTTACAAAAAAAAGGGAGTTCCTGCCCAAATGGCTCCTGATCTAATTATTAAGCATAGGATAACAGAGAAATACAGTCAATTTGCAGTGTCAGGCAGACAATATTGAAAGGCCTCAATAGAACAGAGCTTACAGAGCTTCAGCATTCTGAAGATCTTAAAGCTTATAAATGTGCTTTTTAAGTTTTTGAGGAAGCTTTCCTGTGAGAGTTTTTTGTTGCTAAGAAGGGGGTTTTGTTCAGTGTGATTTTTTTTTTTTTTTTTTTTTTCCCCCTCTAGCATGTCAGTCTTGTGCTAGGGCTTTCCATTTCCACATGTGTTTGTCTCCATGTGGAATGGCACCAAAAATTAAACGACACTGCTTATTGCATGTGTTTGGTATGATAAATCTTTATCTGTTAAGGAATCCACTGCAGTCAGTGTCTGCCTATAGAATCATTAAGGTTGGAAAAGACCTTCAAGATCATCTGGTCCAACCATCACCCTACCACCAATGTCACCCACCAAACCATGTCCCTAAGCACCATCTCCAACCTTTCCTTAAACACCCCCAGAGATGGTGATGTCACCACTTCCCTGGGCAACCTGTTCTTCCTCCTGGTAGATTTCTATTTTAAAGAACTCATATGCAGACATTTTCATTCTTCCTTGTCTCAACAATTTCCACAGACAAATAAAAATTGTTGGGATATATTTTCTGCTGCCCAGAAGTTTTCCTGTATTCATTTTCACTTCATGATTTTTAACATAAAATAGCCTTGAACCAACCTTTGCAATACATTATCCTCCTTTTTTTTTTTTTTTTTTTCCAAATGGAAACATTCACTTTGTTTTTGAGTAGAAGTAGGGCAGAATAGCAGTTTTTTAGATGTTTGATGTTGCATTTGTGATTCTTCCTTTTCTGCAGCATTGTAACTGCATTCAGCTTCAGCAACAAGGGAATTCAGTTCCCAATACCTTTCTTAATTTCTTGAGTCTGCCACAGGTGTCAGTGATCTATTTTGCTTCTAAGTTTAGCACTTGGTAGGGCTTTTATGCTTTGAAACAATTCTAGTGTTCTCAGAAATCATCTTAACAGCGGCCTCTTTCCCTTGTCTGTTACTTTTGCACCTTTCTCTTTCACTCGACTATTTTGGTGCCTCTTTCTCCCAGCCATGTTCTGGAACTTGAGCTCATGCTGAAAAGCATTTTGATCCCCAAATAACCTCAATGAAACCACTAAGATCTTGCAGAGCAGATTGCTAAGCACTGTGTTCCAAGACTGCATGATCTCAGTCTTCTTGAGACTATAAAGTAGTTAGATACTTGTGTTTTACCAGGCTCTGATTTCATTAAGTATTACTGATACTCTCTGAAAATACATCCTGGCTTATCATCCCTTACTGTTTCCTTCCCTTCTTCTTCTTGCCTTAATTTTCCTCCTGAAAGCACTCCCTTTTCAATATTCCTGCATATCTAGCTATTAGCACAAACACACTGCTATTTCCCAACACGGAACAGCCTGTATCTGAAGCCATCCTCTATCTAAGCAGTCCATAGGTGAGAACATTGTCATTGCTTAAGTGTGGTCATGCAGCTGGACTAAGTGTTGTTTTATCTCTTTCCAGATGTATTTTCTGATGGTGATTGGTCATACATTAGATTACTCTCCTTGCTCTACCTCCTGGAGTACCTGGAGGTAGTACATTATTTTTCTGTGATGTTTCTGTTGGCATTAGAGAAAAATAAAGCTCCATAAGAACTGAAATGGTGGATATCACTATCTGGACATCACTAAAGAAGCCATGATAACATAATTAATTCATGAAAAAAAGAACATTTAGTTAATTGCTACTCTCTGGATGACAGTAGCAATAGAAGGAAGTGTTCTACAACTGGAAAGTCCCTCTTGGTACAATACAGTCTCATTCAGCAAAGCACCTGAAACAAAACGCTGCATAATCTTTTCAAATGTTTGTGTATTTTGGCTACAATAAGATACAAGCTACTGTATCAATTTTTTGAAGAGCCATGGAATATCCTGAGTTGATAGGGACCCACAAAGATCATTAAGTGCAAATCCTGGCTCCCCACAGCACCACCCAAAAATCAGACCATGTGTCTGAGAGCATTGTCCAAAAACTTCTTGAACTCCATCAGGCTTGATGCTGTGACCTCTGCCCCAGGGAGCCTGTCCCAGTGCCTAGCCACCCTCGGGGTGCAGAACCTTTCCCTACAGCCAGCCTGACCCTCCCCTGTCCCTGCTCCATGCCGTTCCCTCGTGTCCTGTCGCTGTCCCCAGAGAGCAGAGCTCAGCGCCTGCCCCTCCTCTCCCCTCGTGAGGAGCTGCAGGCCGCCATGAGGCCTCACCTCGGCCTGCTCTGCTCTGGGCTGAACAAACCAAGGGGCCTCAGCTGCTCCTCATACATCTTCCCCTCTAGACCCTTCTTTGTAGCCCTCCTTTGTCTCACTAGTAGATTTATGTCCTTGTATTGTGGCACTCAAAACTGCACACAGTACTCAAGATGAGTGCAACAGCACAGAGTAGAGCAGGACAATCACTTCCCACGACCGGCTTGCAATGCCATGCTTGATGCACCACAGAATATGGTTGGCCCTTTTGGCTGGCAGCGCACACTGGTGTCGCAGTGAACGTGCATTTCAAAAAGCTCATTTCTGCTGCCTATTGTCAGCACGCTCATCTACTCTAATATGCATGTGCTATGAAAACAGAGATGAAAAAAGTTACGGATTTTTATAGTCCACAATGACTTTTTGGCAGCAGCAGCACTATTTGCACATACTATTGGAATCAGAAAATTAGATATTTAATGTCTTTTTAAACATAGCTAACACATAAGTAAACTGCTATGCTTATTATAGATCCACAATAATAATAAAATTAAACTTAAAAAAAAAATCTGATTTGAAGCTCACCCTTCCAAAGCATTCCCCTGAGATGGATTCTCTTAGCTCCCAGCAAGGGGAGTGGGAGCTAGAGCTTCTCATTTTCCAGAATCATGCCCTACGAGACCAGAACGTTTGTTCTTTTACATTGTTCAGTAATATTTAATACACAGAAAATGCAGATTGCCAGCTGTTAGACATAATCTCACAGCAGTTACATACTGTGATATTTAAATCTTATAGTTATTTTTGTATGAGTGATACTCGGGAAACTTGAAACTTGACAGTAAATAAATATTTGGGTGTTCAACTTAACTTGCTTATTGGTACATGTTGTTGGAAGCTTGATAATACAGATTGATAGTTCAGAAAATTAAACTAGCAAAGGTGATCAGCAGGGGTGATATGTTTATTCAAGTGTATTTGCATGACTTATGATGTTATGTTTGAGCTATAATATCAAATTATGAGGCATTTTCCTCTTGGGAAGCAAGATGATGGAGCTGGTTGGACCTGTGATTGATATGGTTACCTGTGGTCCTACCTGCACTGCACAAGATTGTACTGTGATGAATCCTTGGTTTGCCACTTCCTATTTTCTCTCTCTCTCTCTTTTTTTTTTTTTTTTTTTCCCCCCCCCTTTTTTTGTTTTGTTTGCCTGTAAATTTTTTTAGGGTGGGTTTTTTGTTCCTTTTTTTTTTTTTTGTGTGTGTGTGTGTGTGTGTGTGTTTGTTTGTTTTTGGTTTGTTTGTTTTTCCTGGATGTAAATAAGGTAGCAAGACAGACTGTTCCAGAAGGCAGTTTTTAGGCATGAACCAGTGCAGTGTCATCTTTTTTTCTTCACACCTGCTATAGAGACAAAACAAGCAAACAAAGAAACAACAAAAAAAACACCACCTGTAACAGTTACAAATGCAGTTGTCTGTTGCAGTAAACGCAATGAGATACTAATGGGACAACTGTTGAATGGCTTCAGCACAGAAGAGGTTTGACAGACGGGCTTTCCTCAGGCAGTACTCATGGCTTCAGCAAAGCTGAATCAAACACTCCACTTTGCAGGCTTGCAGGATGCCATTTGGAGAATACATTTTCAACTGATGTTATTATACAGTATTTAAAGGGAAACAATAAGACTACCATGTAGGATGGGACTCCATCTGGACTATGAAAAGTGTATTGCTTAGCAACTAGCCGTTTACTGTTTTGTTGTTGTTGCAAGTGTATCTCCAAACAAGTCTGTTGTTGTTTTGTTTCTTTTTTTTTTTTTTTTTCTTTTTAACCAATTTAAAATACAAATAAATAAATTAAAAAAAAGACTCTAAAAACTAGAGCTACCTTGTAACAGAATGCATGGCAATTCCTATTGGTCCATGCCCAAAATCAAGACTGTGATCCTACCACTACTCACTACCATATAAGAGGACAGACTTTTCTGTAAGACCCTACTCTCCACGACCAACTGGGTGCTCTCTTTTATATTCATTCACTAGGTATAGAATCAAAAAGCTTGGAAAAGACCTCCAAGATCCTCTGGTACAACCCTCCCCTTACTACCAATGTCACCCACTAAACCATGTCCCTAGGCACCACATCCAACCTTTCCTTGAACACCCCCAGGGACGGTGACTCCACCACTTCCCTGGGCAACCCGTTCTAATACCTAACTGCTCTTTCTGAGAAGAAATGTCTCCTCATTTCCAACCTAAACCTCCCCTGGCACAACTTGAGGCCATTCCCTCAAATCCTATCACTACCTACCTGTGAGAAGCGGCCTTTCAGGCAGTTGTAGAGAGCAATGAGGTCTCCCCTGAGCCTCCTCTTCTCCAGACTGAACAACCCCAGCTGCTGCAGCCACTCCTCCTCATAGGATGTGTGTTCCAGACCCTTCACATCAAAGGGCTTTGTAGCCCTTCTACATCACTTCACATAACTAATGTATTGGGGTTAGGATTCCCCCGTCCATTTCTATGAAATGTATTTTTCTTTAATTTAGCTTTCTAACCTCTGCAGCTTTTGAATATATGAAATAGAAACCATGAATGCACACAAATGCAAGTATACATATACCTACGTATATTTCTGAAAATCTGGTTGTGTCCAACCCTATACCTGCAATCACTTCTTCAAAACATTTATTCAACTCCTTTTCTTGTTACATAAGCAAGAATCATAGTATATAGATGTTAAGCTGTCCACTAAAAGACTGAAAAACTCTTAAAGTCATAGAGTAATGCAGAGCAACCCATTTGTAACTCCTAACTTTGAAACAGTTGTTTTGCCCACAGATAGCATTTATTTATGTAGAGTTGGCTTGTTGAAAACTGTTGATTCTCATACTGCGAGAGAGACGCTCTTATCACTTCCTTTGATAGAGTACACAGGGTGAGGATCCACATGAAACACCCACACGACACACTACGTTCTTCTGAAACAATCCTCATACTTGAGCCTTTATGAAAATATCCATTTTCTTTAACACACGTTTCAGAAGATGTGTGATTAATATTTGAACTATGCTTGCTGGAATCAGGCCGGGCTTTTCACTCTGTGTTTGCAGAACACCAACTGGAATAAGGATCTGGTTTCATGACCAATTCTGCCATTCAGATAGATAGATAGATAATCATTATTATTTTTTTTGTTTGTTTGTTTGTTTGTCTTGTGTGTGCGTATTTTAATATGTGTTCCTGGTGTATTTATATGCTTCAGAAACCATGTATTTTTTGTATGCCTCAGGATACTGAGGTCACACTTGTCAAGCTTAACCATTTGAAAAAAAAAGTAAGATTTATTGGTGTGGAAGGACACAATAAGTGTACTAGACCCACAGTCAAATTATTGTGGGTTAATAAGCTACTGCCTATCATCTGAAAGATCATCATATCTTCTAAGCCTGATGTAAATAGAAAGTAAAATGTATAAACATAAGCATATAAGTCTCAGTGAAAGGAACCTAATGTTATTAAAAGTGAGCAAAAGTATCAATGTTTATTTTTTTTGTGCAACCTAACATTTCTTCTCACACTGTTTTTGAGTTTTTGACATTTATGTTGTTTTTTTTTTGTTGTTTGTTTGTTTGTTTTCTAACAAATAAAGTTCTGGGATATACTTTCCTTTTTATTTGGATGGCTTTTTTTTTTTTTTTTTTTTTTTTAGAATCTGAGGTTATATGGCATTTTATTTCATCCTGTTGTAGTCTTCTTATTTATAACATGCAAGACAACTACTTCAGCACAGACATAAAATTGGTTTTGCTCGATGCTTCTTTTGTCATGCATGTGCAAAAAGCTTCATTTGCTTCCAGTTTAATTTTTTTTTGTTTTTCTCTGGTGACTCATTTTGCTGCATCTGTGTTTATTCTATAACCTGTGGATAAGGCATGTTTTCCTAGCTGGGAGCTGGCTGGGCTTTTGCTGATGACTGCCATGGTTTAGTCTTGCATGCAATTCTGTCTTGATTTCACCAAAATTCTCACTGTCAGCATTTTCCCCAAGTTGCTCCACACAGCTCTTCTGGGAAGCTCTTCAGGTAAGTTCCTCTGCAGGCTTATGGAAGATGTTACAGATGCTTTTTCCTTGGTAACAGAGTTTATTTCCCTCCAACAAATATGGATAGTTCACTGGTCTCAGTGATAGGTTTTACTATTGTAGTTCATCATTCATCTGTTGCTTTATAGATTTTATTTTGGTCACAGTGACTAGATCTGTTTAATTTTTTGTCCCTTACAGTTCCTTCTTGGTATTACTTCTTTTCTGTATCTTTTCAATGAGCTTCAGCCTGCACCACTGCATTTTGTGACTGATAGGAAGAGGCTTGCACACTGGAAGGACTAATGACAGGAAAGACTTTGAGTGATAGTTTTCTAAGATAATTTTCTAAGATGTGAGTTTTCTCACTTTTTTTTCTCTCAATTTCTAAGGGTGAGTTTGAGAACTGTTCTTTATCTATAAGAGATTAAACTTTGTTCAAGTGTGTCTGCATGCATTAAAGTTGTATTTCTAATTAATTCACTGTAAACATTACCCTTTCTGCAATAATAGTACAAACAAACAAAAACAAAATCAAAGAATGTTAGGTGCCTTAATATACTTTAGGCTTTCTGTGGTGTTCTCTGTCCTTAAGAGTACCTCCTTAAGTATCCCATTAGCTACATTAGCATTCAGGTGCTTGTATATATAGCTATCAGGAGTGCCTGAAGTTTGCTGTTTTCTGGAAAATACCATGATGGTTAGGCTGGTAGTGGTTTTATTTATAAAGGTATGTAAAAGTTTACAACATGCATAAAACATAGGAAAATCTTTTGAGGTTATTGACTGTACATGAAATTTAACTTCCATCTAGTAGTTATGAATACCTCTTTAGCAGAAAGATGGAAGAGGTCTGTGTGCTGGGAAAGCAGGTGGAGAATATTCCCTAGGAAAAATACAGTGGACTGCGAATGGAGTGTGCAGCTGCCAGTAGGTTATGAGCATCTTCAGTGATGAAACTATAAGGATGAAATAAAAACACCTGAAAAGCAAGAAAGAAGACTATATCAGATTCCTAAGACAGGTAAGTGTTGCTATATTTTCAACACCGCACCCATAAAGCAGATCTTGATGAAATATAACTGATGTTTGTGAGACCTTTTTAACCCTAAGGAAAAAGTAAAATAGAAGTTATAGAACTTTAGAAAAGTAAAAAGTAAAAGGGAAAACGAGTTTGCAACTTCTTTGGACAAAGAACTGAGAGTTGAGAAATATACCAGAACTGAAAGTTAGCAGTATGAGAACAGACAATTCTTGGTACTGACTAAGAGAGTTTGAATTGAATTCCTCTGAAGTTATGGCTTGTCCTTGTGCACTGTTTTTTGTTGCCTTCATCCATCTTGTTGTTGCTGTCAATGATTCCTCAATAAATCATATCTGGAGTCGAAGCATTTACAAGAATTGTTCTTGTCTGTCTTGTTAATTCTGAACCTATTTATTTCTGATCATGACAAAGCTGATTCCTTTCCTGTATGTTTGTGTGGGCAAATAGAAGGCATGATCGTTTCTGAGCAGGTGAAACCATCTTAGAAATTGACAGGGGCTTCACACAAATAAAGACGGCAAGGTTGGTCTTGTATACATCATGTATATCTTGTAATATCTTATTTGTAAATAAGTGGGTCAGGCTGCAGCTTGTTGATACCTAGACCTGTGATTTTCACCATTAAGCGTCTGTTGGGAGATAGTAGAGTGAAACCTGTGTTCTGTCAGGAAGTATGTGTGGTGTTTATAATAAAATATTTCTTGTATCAAGTGCCACTTGGCTTGTGGGATGTGAAAATCTTCGCCCCTTAACATTTACTTAGGAAGGGTTAGTCCGTTTCTGTCTTCTCAGAGCACCGCAATGGCAGTGCCATTTCCTTTTATGAGCCATGCAGCAGAGCTACAGGGTCATCACTGATTGTTTGAGAAAGCTTTGTGTTTTGCTCATGGTCCTGGAAAGTATTCCTTGTAACAGACTACTTCCCTCCCTCTAGATCCGCATTAAAGAATTCAGCTCTACAAACAGCTATCACAGTGGAGGAATAAAAATACTCTGTGAATGGTGGCTTCTAGAGAATGATATGAGACACAGAAACAATTAATCCTCTTTATTACTTGTTACAGAAATAAAATTATACCAAAAATATTTTAATATAATTTTGTTCATAATACATATAAATTAAATATATAGAAAAATAGAGGAAACTGTTACATACTCAATTCCTCTATTTTTTTTTTCTTTATGTGAAACTTTGCGTAGAAGTCTGGGTCATGCATGGCCTGCTTCTGTCCAGCAGAGCTTTCCTATTAAGTCTGAAAAAGAAGTTTTTTTGGCTTTTTGAGTCACAATGTGATAGATTTAATGTCATCGTGCTTACTTGCCTCCTCTTATTTAGCATTTGCTACTTTATTAGAGACTACTTGTGGTTTTACCTCCTCCTTTGTTAATAATATAATTCAGTGTGAAGTGTTTGTGTATAAATAAACAGCTGCTCCATGCTGTTATGTCTCAATGTGATGATAGATTTGTTGAAATGAAAAATTAGTTTTATTTACAACCTCCCCTCACCCCCAGTTACTGATGCAGATACTTGGGTACAAATCCATTCCTTTAGAGTTTAGAACTGATTTGATAATGCTACATGCAAAAAGAACTATTCCAAGTGCTGCTGCAACCTTTTGTTTTAATGGACAGTGTGCATGCATGCACAGACTCCATTAGCACACACTACTTGTTCCACTTACTAAGACTGTGGAACAAGAGGAACTTATCTTCATCATTGCAGTGTGAATATGAAAAATTCTTTAGGAATCTGGCTCAGACAGTAAAATGCAAAGTATTTGTATGTTTAGCATCTAAATCCAGATCTTGTTCATTGCCAAAGTTATAGCTACAGCTGTTGGCTTAGCCTGGCAATCAGACACCTCTCAAGGATAAAGATGAGGCATGTTGAGAACACAGGAAAAAGCCAGTTCCAGATAAGTCTGTAACTCACAAAAATTTGCCTTTCAACAGTCCTAACATTTTAGGATTTTAATGGTAAGTGTATGAAAGCCTATTCTGAATGATCAAGCTAACAGACTGTAGTTAGCTATCTCTATACAGGCACTTCCAGTACATGATATAACATTAAATCTGATTGGTTTTATACACAATATTTTTCTTGTGAAACAGGAAGAGTTGCAAAAATAAAAATCCAGAAACTTGAGCCCTAGTGAATTCTCATATTGCTGTCTACAGGTCATATTGTGGGCTTGTCATAATCCATAACACAAAGCCTTTCAGAGCCATACAGCTTGGCTGCAGCAGGTAATTCATAACCTGAAAGACATGAATACTTCCAGTGAGAGCTGTGTAGTTGCTCTGTGAAACTCTCAAGAGTTTATAGAGATGCACTTATGTGTTGCCATATTTAAACTCTTAAATTTTGCTCCTGTTCCTGGGATAAGTAGGATGATTTTGCAGAGACTCTGTGCATTAGGATATTATCCTTTACTCACTGGAAGAGAAAGCTGGGTTCCTACAAAGCAAAGTCTCCTAAGAATTCTCTGAAAAGGCAACAATGAATGCTGCTGGCATGAAAATTGAGGACTAAAACCTTTTGGAAATGTACACCTGCTCTTTTTTACTTCTTACCCTTACCTAAAATATGAAGAAGATATGTTGAGCGGTATTTTCTTGTTACTCAGATATGTGAATCCCCTAAAGATGCTTAGAAATTGAGGAAAATATTACATCTGCAATGTGTCAGTAAAAATAAAAGGAAAAAAAAAAAAAAAAGGAAAAAAAAAATAAAGCTAGAGAGTGAAAAATACTTTTATAAAACTTTCAGTTTTTCTCTTATATGTGAAATATTTTGTGCTGTTATGAATGGTTATGGAAACTCCATGAGCGTGGAATACAGCTAATTCTCAGTGAATATTTTGGGCTTAGCATATAGGAAAAAAGTTGAAGTACTCTTTTCTGCAGCCTTTAACAGTGCAAACAAACCATATAGCTATATAAGTTCCTCCCCACTTTTTTTTTTTTTTTTTTTTTTTAATATGATGATTTTTTAAGTTTAAACAGGTGTCTTCTGACAAGTATTCAACAATGTTCTTTTTTTTTTCTCAAAGTGTTGTTAAAATAACATTTTAGTGATGAAAGGATGTTTCTTAAAAATGGGGTTAGTGTGCTATTTGGATGCTGCAAAAAGATGTTGCTTTCTCTCTTTTTAGCCATTCATCTGATTAAAAATGAATAAATAAATCTAGTAACTACTATCCAATGATATCCAATATGAGGTAATATGAGGAAGCTTGAAGAAAAATGGTTTCCAGGTTGTTGCACATTGATGTCATGCAATAGAGAAGAGCATCGTGGATAAGGCAGTACTACTGCTGTATCGTTTGATTAGTCCTCTTTAAAAATGAAGTTACTAAATGCAGCTGGTTAATTTGGCCAAATAACATGAAATAATGCTCTGGTATTTCCTAGTATGATGAAATGATCTATATTAATTAGCAGTTGCTCTTATAGTTGGAATGAAACTTTAGTTCAAGTGGATCTACTTCAAGCAGTGCCTGTGCTGATGATGACCCCGGGCCTGTCTGAACTAGTACTCTCCACTGCTGCATGTCAAAACACTCTGACTGTGTCAAATTGGGGAAATTGCTTGCTATGAGTAGCTGAGGAGCCTTGAATTGCTTTATATTTAAAGGTGTGTATCTTAACATGGAATTATTTAGTACATGGTGAAATAAACATTTGAGCAGGTTTATTATTTATGATTATGACACAGACTTTAAAACAGGGGGTTAGGTGGAGAATGATAGCCTCTAAAAGCCTGAAGGCATAAGACAACACTTAAAATGTGGAGCTTTTTTACTCAGTTTATTATAGAATAATGGGAAATACAGACAAAACATTGTAAAATGTTTCTAAATGCAGAGGATAGCAGCAGCACTACAGCTAGAAATGAAGTTTCCAAGAAAACACTTTCCACTGCCCTCTGCTGACTGCAGGCCGTGTAGTGAAGCTGGTCCTGCTCAGCTGCATGTGCTTTTCTCCAAGTCCTGTGCTTGGGAAGTAAGTGCTATCTATGCTATGAATGGAACTGTGAAGGTGAGTCATAATTTCAGGATAATTTCTTACTGCAGGTGCTACTATAACATCTGAAAGCTTTTCTTTGTGATCACCTGCAATGAGACATGCTGTATCAGCAGATGTAAAAAGCTTTTTCTAGTCAACTTTGATTACCAGGTTATACGCAGTGCTTAATGTGGGTGTGTTGTGTTTGTGTCTCTGCTGCTTGGAGCAGCAGAGTTAATTTGGGGCTTCGAGAAAAGTATGAAACACTGTTCTAGCCTGTTTGTATTACACACTGTCAGTTTTATTTCAGTCACTAAAGAAAAAAATAATAAAAACAAACAGAACCAAATGAAAAACTTCTTAGAGCAGAAGTTTACCTTGCCTTTCAGGGAACAGCATGGTAAAATTTTGGAGAGTAGGAGGCAAAGCAATCCTTAAGCTCTTCGGGGAACATTACAGTCTTTAGGCTATCTTAGCATGATGAGGGTACTACAACTTCCCTTTATGGGCAATTCTATTACTAAAAGGGCTTAGGATACAATGCAACTGTAACACAATTCCTGCTTGCTTGCTGTGCTGTGGATTATTGGGAAACCTTGATTTAACCATCTGGCGAATAAGACATTATTATTAAAGCAGAATGTTTGGTCTGACTCCAGTACTGCAAATCAGAGCAACAAAATAAGTTGTAGGAGTTATAGCCCCTGTGTACTATTTCTGTATAGTGATTATAAACTTTCTAGTGTTACCTTACTAACTTTCTCCCTCAACTTTTATAACCATTCTATGACTTAATTTAAACCTGAAATGTCAGCACCTTGTACTTTCTCTGAAGAAACATAACTGGATGTTATGTGCAGATAGAACAGTGTGGTCAAGTATCAGACACATTCCTCACTTTGTAAACATAAAAGCCAGCAGCACTTCAAAGCTAAGTTAATATTACAGGCCAAGTAATGATTCCAGGTCACTAAACATATTTCAGTAAATATCACTTGATTAGGTCAGGTCCCAGAAAGTAGGTTAATCACAGCAGGATGTTTCCCGGGTAAGTTTTTTGTCTCATCCTGAGTTCTGTGCAATGTGGCTGAATACTGCCTTATTGCTTAGGCTAGCTAGAGTAAAGCTGTAGAGATGAATTTGTGTTAGATGGACATCATCAAGTCTGAATATCACATAAATACATTAGACATGCTTATTTCCCATGAGGAAAGCAAAATACGAGGTGGAGTCTCAATCTGGTAATTAAATGTTTTACTCAAGCTTTTGTTCTTCCTTTCAGAATGCTTGCAGGCAGCAGTTTCTTCCTGTCTCGTGTTCAGTATCACAAGTGGTCTTCAGGGTTTCTTGGATGATGCTGCTGTACAACCTGTCTGATTGGCAGACAAATCTGCCTCTGTACCCCGTGTCTCTCCTGTAGATTTGAAGTACTCTTGGCTCTTAAGCATGAACATGTGGGACCTGCTGTAAGAAAGCATGCTCCCCTCCCTGATCTGCTGAGTTTAGAGTCATTAGAGACAAAGTCTGGAAGGTTATATCACAACACAGTGTGAATGCACCTGAGGGTCAAGACATGGATGGATAATATAGCCAGGCATCTTGTTACACCTGTGGTCTCCAGTATGCTCAGTTTATTGGCTGGAGGCATAATTCTGTATGAAATTGTTGTCTAGCCTTTGCTTCCTTAAATCAGGTCAATGATCACAGTTAAATGCAGCTGGGAGGAAGGCAACATATGAAAGTCAGTGTGGTTTTAGCAAGAAACTTAGTAGCAAAAGGTGTGCCAAGATTCAAGCCTGTACAGTTCTGAATACTTCTATAGATTGAGCACTCGCAAAATTCTAATTATCACTGATTATAAAAGGTGACCTTGCCAGGGCACCTAAACCCTAAGAATGCACCTGCAAAATTATGTTTTGTTGGCCTGTGCCTGAGGTGAAAAACCTCTGTATGGTTAGGTCATGTATGTTCAAAACACTTTTTTTCAATCAGTTCCAACATTTTTTTAATAACTCACCCGTTTTATTCTCTTGAAGAAGGATAAAAAGAGAAAGAAGAGAAGGGTTTTTAAAAAAATATATAAAAACACCACTTTAGAGAAAGCTTCATGGGATTTGACAAAACTTAACTTTGGCTTCTTGACTCTTCTGTTTGTTCCATGTCTGATGCAAAGTTTTCGTGGTCTACTAGCAAACCCCAGACCATGAGGTAAGATTGACTGTACATTATTGGCTGCTGCTTTATTTTATTATAATTCATATCAGAATTGGGACTTTGCAGTAGCTTTCAAGATCAATGGCTATAGAATAATTACATTTTAAGACTGTTTTGGTCAGCACCTAAGTGCTGACAATGCTGGTAAAGGAAAGTTTTATTTTGAAAACAGGCATGTAGTTAAAGTATCATTGTCATTGGTTTGTTTGAGAGAAAGATATAAATTCTAGATGCATCTGAGTATTAATTTAATTAACTATTAGCTAATTGTTATTTTAGTCAGTTATGTGCATTTCTATTAAATAGTTACAATTAATTTAGAAATTATTCAATTTGCAAACTAACCACCAGGTCTGTAAACAGTTAGGGTACAATTATGATTTTATCTTTCTAGCTTCCATTTGATCACTTTAAATTGAGTTCTGCAAATTAATTTAAACCCTCTGCACAATACGTTTGCAAAGTGTAATTGATTAGTACTTAGTGACTATTCTTTCAGTTGGGTATAGAAACAGCATACAGATTATTCCATCTGTGTCAATCCTGTAGGACAAATAGAGACAAAGAGTAAAAGATATCACCTTTTTATGTGACATGAAGTCAGGTAATGTGAGACTGACTGCTTGTGAAAGCATGGAAAGTTGTCATTTTCATGTTCTCATTTTTCAGAGGAGGACTGCAAATTAACATTTCATAGATAAATTCATTTCTAAGTAGTCTGTTATAAAATTTCTAAAATTTCTAAAATTTATTTAGAAAATTTGAACTAATAGTTTGGTTTAGAGTTAGTAAAGGAGTAATACATTTCTCCTAATTGAGAATGAATAGGATATCTTCCTTTGCAATATCAAGCCAAGTTAGCATGTTGCCTTTGTAGACAGAAAATAACTCGATGAAGGTCACTATTAGAAAAATCACATTTTGTCAAGTGCCATAGACTAATATTTTTTATTTCTATTTAATTGTTATGACAAGATAAGAAAGTCTGCAGAATGTTTTTACATTTTTTCTGTTATCTTGTGATATGCTACTACAGAGATGAGTCTCCAAAGAGTACTACTAGAAGCTTTCATACAACCTAGCCTCAAAGACTTATTTTGAGAAGTGTATCCTGACTCTGTCATAGCAGGTTGGTGAGGAATAGACTTTAAAGACAGTGTTTTTTCTCACTCTTTTGATAAATCTTTCTGTTTATATAACTGTTAGATACTTCTTCCATGTGTGGTAACTGTGGCCTTTTGGTCTACCAGAGGTTCTTCCAACCTTCTCCTGGAACCTGTGAAAAGTATTGAAGAGGAACTGTAGTTATTTCAGTGTCTCCTGATCACATTTCCAAGCGGAAGCACATAGGGCCTTGAGGGAAAGTGTCACTATGAGGGCTGCTCCAGCCTTTATTTTCTCCTCAGTTCTGCAGAGCTGTGATTCTGATCAAGTTCATTGGACAAACTTCAAGTGAATAGTCAAAAAAGAAAATAATATTTCAAAGGTTTAAGCCTTTGGAAAGTGACCTCTTGGATTTCAGGCCCTTTTATATAGAAAAACAGGGTCCTCAGCAATTGTGCAGTTCTCCTACCTGACAACTAAATCCCAATCTTCTTAAAAAAAAAAAAATTATATATATATATATATATATATATATATATATATATATAAATCAATAAATAATATGCTCAGGAAGGACAAAGGAAGCATTTCCCTGAAAGGGAAAGCTGCAGTTAATGGAATGAAGGACCAGTTGCTCACTTTTAAAATTTGATAACTATTCTGTGAACTTGCTGTCCTTTTCTGTATTTGCGTATGTTGCTACTTGCTGCCAAAGCTGTCTGCTTTCTAGTTGGTTATTGTTATCAATGCCTTTAGTACAGTCTATTTACACATATTTGGTATACAGAAAGACAGTAGCACGTATTGGAAACAAAAAATATATGAGCAAATTGTTAGCGTAGCTCTTTATCTTGGTAGGAAAAAAAAGATATTGAGGGATAGTTCAGACATAGAATTAGAAATACATTTATTAATATGTACTAAGAAAATATAATATTTAATTGCTGTTTACAGCACTGTCTGGAAAGTACAGGTATAGAGACCAGGAAGTGAAAAATGTTTTGTTTCATAGCCAGATACAAAACAGTCTTAAATGCCTGAAAGGAAAAAATTGTAGAGCTAATACATATTTGGGCTGTATATCTGCTGCAAAACTGCACGGTAAGCCCTTCCAGAGGAGGAAATAAAGGGTCTTCAGTCTAGTGGTAAAAAAGCTCAGGTGGGAGGTGAGGAGTTCTGGACACTGCTCCAGAAACTGTTTTTACTTTTAACCAAACATTCATATATATACATATATGTATATACACACACACAGATCGTGTATATAAGTATGACTGTAACAAACAGAGCCTGTGTAATATATATAAATGTACGTTTTGGAAAGAGAAAAGACTATTCAACTCCCCCAGCACAGTGCGCTGTATGGTATGATAGAGCATCAATAGCATCAAGCCCTTCCTGGCTATAGAAAAATAACAACTTGGTCTCCAATTTCCTGAATTAGGCTACAAGTGACTAGTTCTTTATGCAAGGGAACTACTGTTACCATTACCAGAACAAGAATCCAGTTAAGAGGAAAAATAAGCATTGATCAGGTAACTGCAAACTGTTCCTCCCCCTTACTCCTGGGGAGGATTTGGAGCTGGTGCAGCGAAGATGCAAACATAGTGTTGGCCCAGAGCAGGATTTGATGGCCCAGGAAAGGGAAATAATTTACAGGGGTTGCTAGCACAGCCAGTTACCCCATGGTGCTGGGGTTGAATCCACTTGAAAGGCCAGACCGCTAAATAGCCAGATGTTTCTGTACCTAGCCTGTACTGATGCAAGGCTCCTTACTTAACACTTCTGATTAAAAAAAAAAATAATAAAAAAAAATAGGCAGCAATTCAGCAGGTGATATTCATTTTGTAAAATACTTTACTTTCAGCACTCTGTGTCAGAAAAACTAAAGACAGATCAATTACATCAAACCCTGTTCCTTCCCCTTGGATCAGATCACCAGGCTTTTCTTCCCCTTTGGGAAAATAACGGAGTGGGGTTGTAATTAAAGTCTTTCATAGGCAGGTGTATGGTTTATCTATTGTTTAGGGCCATGCCAATACACTGTGATGAATCTGCTCTCTGGCAGGAGTTCCAATTAGAAGGGCGTGACTTTTATCAGAATACTAATTAGTGAATTCTATCGTATATGTGAAGAATGCAGTGATACTGTGTGAGGATATCCTTATGTTTGTCATGGTCTGCTGTTAAAATTATTAGCACTAAATCTGCAGCATGGTGTCCTGATTTCTTTCACCCACCACACCAGGGCATTTGGAGCTGCTGGCACCTCCCTATTTCAGCCTGAACTTTTCTTCTCTCTCTCTCTCTTCTCTCTCTCTTTTTTTTTTTTTTTTCTTTTTCTTCTTCTTCTTCTTCTTAAAAACAGTGACTTTTCTGCTTCTTAAGAGACTGGAATACTCGAGCTGTCATTTTACTTGACTGTTATTAATGGTGGGAATGGGATTATGTTTTCCCCAGAAATTCTTTTAAGTTTTGATACTTACATAGTAGATGTGAAAGGTGACAAATGGTTTAGAAACTTGGCTTTATGATCAGTGCTTTCATTGCCGTTATACTGCAAATATTTCCTAAAGGATATCAGCCATAGATTTCAAGGTAAAGACCCAAACTATTCCAAGTTTTTACTTACGTGCTTAATTACGAGTATATGAATACTAGCATAGTAATTTTATAGTAACTATCTGTTTTTCAGATTTTTCAGATAAAATATTTAGTGTTCCCAAAAAGGGGTTTAAGCTTTGGACTTGTTATAAAAGTAACAATTCTGGAAAAGAATAATGATGATCAAATGTTCTAAAATATCTTTAAAGTAAATTAAAATGAAAACACTGAAACCTTTTTCCTAGGCTGTTCTAATGAAAACTGTTATAGAATTCTCAGTGTTTGATATCAAATGTGTGTGCACTTCTACACAATACTTTTTGTTCAGATTAACTCCTCCTCCTACAACTCATAGAAAGAAGAGCTTGGAAAAAATGATCTCTCCACAGAGATCAGCTCTACTTTGTCATCACATGAGAAAGTGAAACACTTTTCTCTTCAGTGGCAAGCTAAAAGTATAAGATGTGAATTCTTGACATTACGCACACATTGTTTATGACATACTGCTGTGTACCATGAGATGGACTGTGACATTAATTTCAATGTAGTCCAAAATTTGATATTTCAAATATATAAAGTATATAAATGTATATTATATATACATTTAAATAAAGTATTATTTATAATGGAGGCAGCCACCTTTCTCTATAAGGTCTTACATAAAAGAAGTATGTTGCAGTGTAAAATATTTTCCCTGTAAACTCACACCTGGATTTTTTATGATGCCTTTAAAAAGACCCACTGCTTGATTCCTTCAGGCTTACATATATATATATATATATATATATATATATATATATTTACATCCGTAGTTATTATAATGAAGAAAGCACATGTTGTACCTAAATAAGCCACTAACTTTTGAAGGCACTGTCCTGAGGGGGAGTAAAAAGTCCAGACTTCCTAAAGGTCACTTGGTAAACCAATAGTTTGAGTCAAAGTCTTGTGCAGATCTGGACACTGTTCAGTGGTCACCTGTAATTGAACATAGTAAGAAAATGTCATATCTTGTCTTTTTGTCACTTTTTATCTCTCTGAGGGGCCAACTACCCTCTTCCGCTACTTGTTTTTGCATTTAAGTAGTTCTATTTCAGTTTATCTCCTTAAACAATGTTGAAGATGTCCCGATAGGGTTTTCTCTTCACAGCACAGAAATTTATCCAAATTACTTTTTCCCTCTGGTAAGAAAATTTTAGAAAATAATGTTTCCATTAAAAAAAAAAAAAAAAAGTAAACCTGATTCTGAAAAATCTTATTTTCTGTTTGTCAATCCTCCACATAACAGCAGCACTAAATTTACGGTGCATTTGGCCTCATATATGGGTTTGCGACACACCTAGCATAAAAAAATAACTTTGTTTATTTCAAGAAGAGTCTTAGAGATGTGTGTTTTAGAGATACCTTTGGAGATATTTCTTCCACTCTGTGGCAGAATCTTGCAGACTTTCCAACCAGTTCTCTGTTAGCAGGATGGAGTACCATTTCCTCATCTTGCTGTCTCATCTTTCTTGCAGACAATGCTAGACTGCAAATGTTATTTCTGTCACCCTGGATTTTAAGATGACTTCTACTGTGCCAAAACTGAGGGTGTACTCTCGATATGCAATGGCACCCAGTTGCAGGAGTGTCTGTGAGTTGTAGTCACTACCTTGAGGACAGTGAAAGTTGGAAATATCTACTGGGCAGCAGGTGGTTGGGGTGCAGAGCCCTGGAGTGATTCATACCGCTTCTAAGATCTTGATCCACATGAGGCTCTCTGGCTGCCTTGCTGTATATAGCAGAGTGTGAACTCTAGGACACCACTGCCTGCAGGATGCAAGCAGAGGGAAATCATTCTTCCACATTCTAGTTGCACATGTGAAGGAAAAAGTGGGAGTAGGGAAGACAAACTGTTGTCATCAGATTGGAGTTGCAAGTTGCTGGCACTAAAGCTGCCTGAAGCTGTTCTCAGTATGTGAATTTTTTTCAATGTTCATCTTAAATGGCACTTACCACCAGACAGTACTATTATTTGGTTAGGTATTGGAATGGGTTTCCCAGGGAGGTGGTGGCATCACTATCCCTGGGGGTGTTCAAGGAAAGGTTGGACATGGTGCTTAGAGACATGGTTTGGTGGGTGATATTGGTGGCGGGGGACAGTTGGACCAGATGATCTTGGAGGTCTTTTCCAACCTTAATGATTCTATGATTATTGACCTCAATCTGGTCTGTTTAGCTAATCCTTTTCCACCATACTTTAACATAAAGGCCTAGTTTTGCTTTTATTCTCTGTCTGTCTAGCATAGAACAAGTGATGAACTAAAAGCTTTTCATGAAGTTTTGGGAGAATATTGAATTACTTGTAGAAGTTAATTTTACAATAATTCTGATGTAATGCTCACTAAAGAGTGCATCTGTACTTGTCTGAAGCCCATTAAGCTACACAGACACAACATGCTCTGCAAATATTTGACATCAGCCCAGAAGTTTAGCATAAGTGTGGCCTTAAACTCTCGTATCAAGCAGATATAGTATATCCTATTGTAATGCATAAGACTAGAGGTAGATACAAGGTATGAGCCTTATTGTTGGAATATGTGCACACACGGCGCCCGCTTCTCTTGCAGCTGGTCTGATATTGCAAATTCTACTGAATTCCAGTTGGACAAACAAGTAAAGGAAGTCATCAGTGTGTAGGGTACATGTCTTCTGAAAACATCCACTTTTAGCTGAATTAACAATAAGTAGCCAGTGAGTTATAAATACTGTTTTGAGCCATTGTGTTCAAACTAGGAGTTAGTGCCATCTTGCCTTCAGCCTTCCAAGTACTCACTCTGTCGCTCTCATTTAACCATTTAGCATATAACTGTGTTTTGTAGCTGGCCTGCCTGTGGCACAAGCACAACTTCATCATCTGCAACAGTAGAAAATGAGTAGGGTCCCTGAAATAACGATAGGCAAATGAATCTCACTGACGGTATCATCAATTAACTTAGTAATTTGTTACAATTGCCATCAGTAAAGAATACAAGCCTAAACAATCTTAAGCATATCAGAGCTCTGCAGGATCCTGGCCGTGAATGCCTTGCCAGTGCAGCACTGTTAAAAGGGTAAGAACAGCCAAACGATCCTTGCAGAACAAGTAACATCTACAGTGATCATGCTAGCAGGTCCAGTTAAGCATTCCTGCTACTCCCTGTCCTCATGTACCCAAAGTCTGAGACCACCCTCCACTGGAAGCATGCAATATATGCTCATAATTGATCAGTAAAGAGAATAACACTGCAAATGAGTACCACCAGCAAGCTGGCATTGGTGTTGCTGGTGGTACAATGCTGGTCGCTGTAGAATTCCAAAGCAGCCTGCTAACACACCACAGTTTCAGTATGTATCTTCTTTCCTTTGGTTCTCTGTCACTTACCATAGCTCCAGAAAGATGGGGCAAGTGGCCCACCACAGGCTGTAGAGGCATTAATGGTCAGACAAGGTCTGTAAAGAGATATTGCAGACAATAACAACAATGCTTGTTCTCTTTGCTCTGTAAACACTGGAATACACCCAGGGCAAGGTTGTATTCATGGTGCTGGGCATATTTGCTACCATCCATCTGAGTGGCATTTGCAGCTGTAACTTCACAGTAAAATAACTAAACTAGCTCTTCAGGAAGGTTTTCACATACAAAGAGAAGATCTGGCAAAAAGCTGTTTGTTTTTGTTTGTTTGTTTGTTTTTTGGTAACTGTAGTTAGTAGTCTAGTAATAGTCTAGTTTGGTAGTCTTTGGCTTGTTAGACACAGGATTTCTTGAGGGACGGAGACTTTTAAATATAATGTAATTAATTTCAATAATTTAAAGCTCTTAAATTAAAGGGGGTCCTGGATGGACTTCCTGGTTTAATGTCCTGCATCTTCTTAAATATATACATATATATACACCAGTTAAGTACTTGAAAGTAAGAAAATGTAATGGCATTAATTGCAAGAATACTAATTCTACACGTTGACTTGTTTGTCCCTTTTTCTGCATGCTTTTTTTCTTTTGTCCCCATTTTCTGAATGCAAGGACACTATGCAATGTAAGAATTAATTTTATTTTTGTAAATGAAAAAAAAAAAACTTTTATAATCTTTTACCAATGAAAATTCGAAATGTGTAAGGACTACACAAATTTTCAGCTCTGTCTCTTGAGAGTGGCAAGGCACCTCCCTTTCCTGGAAGTCTTTCTTCCTTCTCTTTAGGTACTTGCATAAAAATGGAGGATTTAAAACTTTTCCAGCATAATCAGAAATAATGTTAAACCTGCTGGGAGTTTTAAACTTATGGGACTTCACATATGGATGATCACCTAGAAGATAATAATTTTCAGGAGAGGAAAGAATGTATTTGAAAGATATACCTTCCTGAATATTTATTAAAACTTGCTTGTTTTCTGTTTAGACATAGCTGATACCAGACTATATATATATATGTGTATATATATATATATATTTCATTTGGTTGGTTTGGTGTTTTTTTGTTTTGTTTTCCTTTTGTTATTATAATGACATATTTATGTTCACAAATGTGGCTGTCTCGGCTCCTATGAAAATGATACATACTGTTCAACAGAGCTCTTGAGGATCATTGCAGAGCACTCAGAAAATGATATGAGACTTTATTATGTCCTTATCAAGGAATGTACTCTGTAATATGAGTCTAAGTGACTTTTCAATTAAGGTGTACCAGTTTCCAGTTATAATTCTCTGCCTGGCTAATAATGATTCTTCACTCTTGTTAAGGTATGTTATGCAAGTAACTATTGAGAACTATCATTTAGCCCTTCTGCAAGTAAAAAAAAAAAAAAAAAAAAAAAGCCAAGAACTGATGAAGGAGACAAAGCTATCTTGACAGTTTCACCTTACATACACTTTTAAACTAGAACTTGAAAAAAAATGAAGCATATAGGTTAAGCTGCATTTTACTTCCTACATGGAACCTATTCCTGTTGCCCTTCTCACAGATGAAATTCTGTTTCACCTCTGGTTGTAACTTTACATCCAGGCTTACAGAGCACAACTTCTCTCTGCTTTCAAAGAACTGGTCCTGCTGAGGGAAATAAATATCTGTAATTTCTCAGCAACAAAGGTTCAACAAATTCATTACAGCTCAGTGCAAATGCAACAATCCTGTATATATTCAATTGCTGATATTTAACCAAAGTATATGGAATGCCTTGTTACCATTTTATAACAATAGCATTCCTAAAGGCAATATAACATTCTTATATTTTTAAACTTTGGATTTTTATTAAAACTCAGGTCCAAAATCTGTCATCCTTTCTGATGCTGGGTAGTATTTTTTTTATACAAACAGCAACACTTGCTAATGGCAAAGGAAAACATTGTTCAAGAAAATTAAGAGCATTGGAATCCCTCATGCTATTTACTATTTATATTTTAAAGTTCTTGCTTTCTGGAAATAGAGGGAAATAAATATTTTCCTTAAAGTGACTTAAAGATATATTAATAAATGGAGATTTATACACTGAAACACCTTCAGTGTAAGTGGGGAAGGCATGGGGGATGTTTCATGTCTGCATCTCAACAGACATTCAGTAGTCTAATAAATGGGAAACGAACATAAATTAGTTTGAACTTGCCCTCCTATGACTCTACTATACTGAGTTACTACACTAAAACATAAGCAACATACCATACCTTAAAGATCTCATATCTGGAATGTCAGAACACATTTTTGTCTAGTTCTCATCAGGATCATTAGCTAGAACATCAACAATGAAAGGGAATGATGATTTAGGAGTCACAACACCCCTTATAGTTCTGATTACACCTAATTAATTGCAGGTTTCTTATTTAGGCTGAGTAGAAATCAGGAGTTGTATATTTGTGGAATATGGTCGGGCAGCAATTCCTACTCTGGGCTTCTCTAGATGTCCCAATGATTTGATGGTGAAGGTGATTACCTGCTCTTAGTCATAGGAATAGGCTTCTGGCACAGCAAGGTTAATTTAGTCAAGGTTTAATTAGACTTAAATGCCAGAGATTTAGCAATGATAGGATCCAGGAGGGTGAAGGAAATGAAGAACTTTGCTTTGTTGAACTTAAAAAGCAATTCTCTTGCCTCTCCATCTTTAAATTTAACGAAAAGAAAAGAGTGGAGAAACAGTGAAAGACAGTTTCAGGCCATCTGGTCAAACTAGAGGGAAAATTTTTTCAGGCTAAATGGCAGTTCATGTGACACAGGTTAGACATACATATTGGGATGGATTAATTGTATACAGCTGGTGCATAAATTCCATGGTCACAACTATGCCTGCTGTTAAACTTACAGCTTGTATTAGGTTTACATGTCAAGATTTTGGTAGTGGGTGACTGCAGAGGTGGTCTCTGTGAGAAGAATCCAGAAGCTGCCCCATGTCAGATAAAGGCCAGTTTCAGAAGCTCAGTTTCAGGCTCAGTTTAGGAAGGATGGCATCCTGTGGGAGGGACCCCACGTGGAGCAGGGGCAGAGAGTGACCATGGAGGAGCAGTGGAGAAAAGGTGTTAGGGACTGACCGCAACCCCCATTCCCCTTCACTGCATGGGGGGAGGAAGTGGAAAGGGGTAGATAGGGGGAAGGCATTTTTAGTTTCTCACTGCTCTAGCTTGTTAGTAATAGGTAATAAATTTCATTAATCTCCCTGTGCTGATTCTGCTTTTCCTGTGATGATAATTGTTGAGTGATCTCCCTGTCCTTATCTCAACTCTTGAGCCTTTTTCATTGTATTTCCTCCCCTGTTCCCCCTGAGGAGCGGGAGTGAGACAGAAGTTGTAGTGGAGTTCAGCTGCCCAGCTGGGTAAAACCATCACAGTCCTGCCTTAGGTTCCCACTCATTTTTCACTTGATGCAGACTCATCATGTAAATGATGAAAAGCTATTTTTTTCATGAAAACTTGCCTTATAGTCATAAATCCTAAGTGGACTTGCAATATTGTTTATACTTTATTGTCATTTATTCAGTGAAAATGTCTAGACCTTTATTGCAAAATTGTTTCTTAAGTTCTACTGAACTTTTAAACTAACTTACCATGGAAAAGAGTAGATTTTAAGATTAGTGGACATTGACCAAACAAAACTATTCAAGGGACACAATTCCAGAGCAGAAGAGCAATCCATAGAAACTCATGCTATTGAGGACAAGGCAAAAGGAGAAAACAATACAGTTGTTAAATAAGCATTCTGAACTAATAAATAAAATCAAAGGCTTGACAAAGAAGATATACCAATGTAGAAGTGAGTTAATACTGGGAAGAGTTGGAGATGAGAGCTAGTCAAAGACTAAGGATGGTAGTAGAAGGAGATAGTGAAAGGGGTTGAGGAAAGACAAAAATGCATATAAGATGGCAGGAGACTTGCATCAGTTCTAATATAAGGCTCGATACATAACTTTGAAGTTTTAAGAGGCCTGTTACCAGGGCAAAATTAGATGGTATGCTGTTTACCAAGAACAAGGCTGATGCAAACATGAAAAATTCACCACTAGACAAGTAAGATTTCAGAATTGCCACACAGCATGTATAGTAAAGGTCAAATTCTAGCTGATTTTTGAGATTAAGCTTGTTTAGTATTGGAAAATATATTAAGTGGTGTGGCTGTCTGAACACGACCTTTCCTTTCACTCCTATGCACATAAGAAGTGCTGGTACTTAAAAGGAATGGTTTTGACGTGTATTCAGCATGCTCTTGTGAAAATATCTCAACCAAAAGTAGCTAATTTTACAGGTTATTTTGGATCAATCATCTTTGAGTTAGATTACTTCATAAATGTCACAGGTATTTATATAGAACTTCAGCAGCATACAAATGTATAGGCCAGACAGTTGTTTACAGGGAAACCACCAGAGTTGGTATGGTGTGATAGGAGATGAATGGAGACTTCCTGACAGCCAAATTAAGGGAACAACAAAAAAAATTGAGCATGAAAAGTGCAACAAAGGAACAACAATGCAAAGCTAAAGAAAATAAATCATTTCATTACAAAATTGTAGCTCAGATTTGTAAGGTTTAAAAATGGTCACAATTCTCTAATTATATCTCATTGTCCCTATTGCATGAATGAAATGAAAAGAATGAGCATAATGTTTTGATCTGAAACAGTTGTTTTAAAGTAGGGTTCAGATGAAGGAAAGAAATTATAATAGGCAGTTAATCTTTATTTAATCATTTTAATTCATTATTTACATAGTCTATTATAAATTTATACAGTCTGCAGAGGATATCAGGATAATTACATGATTTCTTTCTTGATCTAACAGTTGGTTAAAAAATCAAACTCAAATTAAGCAGACTTTGCTGGGAAAAAAAAAAAAAAGTATGTTAATGTTCATTTTGGATCTTGGTTAGTTTTGCTATGCTTAGGCTTAATGAATGTGTTTGTTTCAAGTCATCACAGTGATTTCTTTTCCCTGAATTTTTCACTGAAATAAACCCAAATCTGAAGAAACTCAGTAAATATTATTTAATCTAGCTAGATTGTAGTAGTCTAGCTAGATTTGTGTAGTCTGCTTTAAAAGAAGAATTCTTCACAACTTCATTGAAAATTTCTTAGTATTAACTAGAATCATGCAAAATAAAATGGAGGAAATTGGCCATGCAGCACTTGATCTTACTTGATCTCCTGTGTATAATCTTTGACCTTCAAAGATATATGGGATCTTCTTTAGTCTATTTTACTGTAGTATTTCCTGGATGCACATACCACAACTAGAAAACTGTGTTTTGTTTTTGTTGTTTGCTTGCCTGTTTGTTTTTCCAAGAATGCAGATGCTACCGTATTCAGATCAACAAACTATGCCTATTTGAGATACCAGTAGTGCTTTTCTTACACTGGCATGGGGCATTAAGGACTAACTGAGCTGAGGCACAAAGGTATATCGTTGTTTTGTTCAAATCTGGAAAAATGGCAGAGGTCAGATGAAAGGCACATACACGTACTTCTTTATAAACTTGAGTCAGTATCTGAAGCAAGGATGCAAGTGTCTTCCTGGGACACTTTAATGAACCTGGACAGGACAGACTTCTTTTTACTTCAAGTACATGGAGCCAAAATAATGGATAGTTGAAATTACACAATAATAGTCATTGAAGTTACACAATAATAGCCATCTGATTTTAACTGTATACTACCTTCCAAGAATGGGGACATTTCCAGGTGAGACAATTTAATTTTTATTTATTTATTTATTTTTTTCAGTGATGAAGAGAGACTTTATTTTGCTGTAGAAGAGAAATAATAACAATTTTAGGTGTTTCTCCAACTGAGCAACTGCAGTGGGATATGTAACTGGTGTACTAAAGAAATCAAGCAAAGTGACTTTAACTTTGTCCAGGTGAAGCCATCACTGGTTTATGTTCTTGCCTGTAGATAAGCATGACCATTTAGTAGAAGCTTTAAAATGCTTTCCAGGAGGATGTTTTATTAATGATGCTGTACAGAACTAGCACCCAGTAGAATCTTTTCGGTTATCCAAAGTGAAAGCAGTGGACTCAACTTTTGATTAAAAATCAAAATCTTTAGAGAAATGACAAAAGGATTTTTTATTTCCATGTGAACAAATTGAAAGAATTTGACATTATCAAAAAAAGAGCAAGAGTCCTTCAGACTTTCTTCCTGTATTTCTTCCCGATTTAAGAGATAGCACATAGCATTTTCTACATATTTCACTCAAAAATAGGTATAGAAGACAGTTCAGTATGGATAAGATAATACATTTTCTTAGGAAACTTGGAAAAACCTTTGGGATGGGTGATCTGTCAAATGGAACAGTGTGAGAGGTGCTGGAAACTTGTATTGAAGTATATTACTTCATATACTGGAGATAACAGCATGGTCTTTATTTATTTAATATGCTGCATAGTTTTAAGTCATAGTTCTGAAACAGAAGAGAGATTCATCTTGAGATGAGAAACGTGGGTGAAGATGAGGTAACAGACGTGAACATAAGACCACATTTTCAGCTGAACTGGTGAATTTCCTAACATAAAAGAATGACTACTGACAAATGTGTACCATATGTAATGACAACCACGAGACTGAAAATCCATGTAAAGTAATTGTCACTTTCTTCCCTTTCGATCATGTGTCTTTTCCCTTTATTTTTGAAGTCATTCAACACAAAAGCAGCAGGTGGGATGGGGGTGGGAGGGCAAATCTTGAAAAACACAGTAGATACAGCCCTGACGTACTGAAAAGACACTAATATGTTATTTCTGTAGAACAGATTGGAAGGCTTTTAGAGAACAGAGGGAGGGAAGGACTTAGGGGAGTCCTTCCATACAGGGAACCTTAAAGATAAGGAGGAAGATAATGATGGTGGTTAGAGTATGATCCTGGAGGAGAATGCAAAGGTTAGGAGTCACATACGGTATCTGCTAGTATATGGTGACGATGATGGTTTTTTTGTTTTGTTTTGTTTTGTGTGTGTGATGGAAGGGACTGACAAAGACTGATTAGGTCCAGGTCACCTTATCAACTCTGGGAATGTAAGTGGATAGATTTCATTTTGAAAAGATACTGATGGCTTGCCAGACTTGGTCCGATTATGTCAAGTAAAACTCTCCTATACCACATGTGCTTTATCCCAGTTATTTCTATGACCTAGAAATACTTTGCTCACACAGAACTTTGACTTTGAAGAATGTAATGTGAGGAGAGGAAGTGCAATGTAGAGCAAGTCACAGATCCATTGAGACTGAAACCTCGATAACTGAGAGAAGAAAAAAGTACTTTGATACGCTTACGAAGCCCTGTAATTGAAACATTGGCTCACTTGAGTTACTGCTTCTATAAATTCAAGTGCACAATATGAAGTGACAGTTTCCACATGGGAAAGAGACAAGACCTTGGCCTTTTAACAAGGTATATAACAGTACCCCATTATTGTGGATATGCGTTAGCTTAAGAAATATTTACAATTTAAGACAATAATTAGTAAGTCTCAAATGACTTAATCTGCTGTTCTCAGTACATCAGTCATCAGAATGACATGAAAAGTAATACATTAAATATACCAAATTTATTTTTCATGCTCAGCAGAAAATATAATTATCAAGACTGTAAAAAATAATTATTAGTATAGATCATTTATCATATCTTCAAAGTGAATGGTATGGTGTCTTTTTTTTTTAATAAAAACAAAAACTTGGTTTGTGCAAAATGCAAGTGTTTTGCAGGATTTCAATTCACTCTGAAAACAAACTTTAATCTTGTACTATCAGTGTTCCTTGGCTGTCCTCATAGACATGTCAATGTCTCCTTGGGCAAACTTATAGTTGTCTGTGATTAACATTCTATGCTATCCTTTAGGTAACTGGCCTCAGTAACTCAGGCTTGTTACTCCATCTTGTGATGCTTTTACTCGAGTAAACAGGAATTCATTTTTCCCACCTAAAAAGACATTGCTAAACATTTAGAGAACAGGAAAAAAAAATAGAAACTATTGAGAAGGTATGTGCCAATGTCTGTTAAATAATTAATTTATTGGAACAAAAATACTGTGCTGCTTCATCTAATTGAGATTTTATCCTAGTAATTTTCATGTTATAGGACCCTTCCAGTTTCAGCAAATTAAAACATGATTATTTTAGAAGTCAATTAAGCTTGTGTGTTTTGAAACTAAGAGGTTTATAATAATAACCTGGTCACTATAATAATAACCTGGTCTGCTAAAATAGAAATAAAAGAGTCTTTCCCATGAAGCTGGCAATTATTTACAAGCACTCCAGTTTATCCAACACTGGAACTGTCTAAGCAAGAAAAAATATTTTAAAGTACTGTTTTAAGTAACTTAATCTCTGAATTGCTATTTTTTCCCTCACGTATTCTTGAGCAATTTTTTCATCAACATGATCTCCTATTACAGAAGGCAAAAACATTGTTAGCCATTGTAACTTAAGGTAGTGTAGGTTGTAAGAACACACCATTTGGCTTTCTGTGCTGAACAGTATGTAACATCCTGCATCAAATTTTTTAATATGACTATTTGCAATGCAGCAGCATGTAAACATCCCAGTGAACACTCTTGAGTTTGAGCTTGCCCTTTTAAAATAATTTACATAAGCTACAATGATGGAGGAAGCATTGTTCTCCTGCTAGGTTTCATACAGCTAGATCACATATAGTTAGGTGTTAGTTACTTTACTGCTTCAGAGGCATGCACTGGGATCTACCTGACTGTTCTGGAGCATTTAAATAGTGATGTAAAGAAAGAGGTGATTTTCAATGGTCTTCTTTTGTATCTTTCATCAACAGACAAGAATGTGATGTTATGCTGTAATCTTTGCTATTCAGTTGAAGTTTCTCTTGCTCTGTCTCATATACTATGTAATATTAAAATGACTGGAACTTGTACTTTATTCACTTCATCTAAGGCTTCATCTGTATTTTCTCTCACCTTCTGTGTTTCTCATTCCCCTTAGTGGTTACATCAGACTTATCTTAATCCTCTAAAGCTCATTTTCCTAATTCATAAAGTGGATTATACCAAACAAACAAAAAGGCTTTTTCTATACCTTAAATAAATCATTTTTTTAATCCCTCCCCAGTACATACTTCTGTTTATATCTCAAAATCATGGACTTCCAGATGACTACATTAACACTCTAGTCTAAATTGAATCCACATATGCTATTAAAGTCCCATGACGCAAAAGAACTGCCAAGAACATGCAAATTGTTTTATTAATATAATATTGCAAAAGTAGTCCCATTACTGTGATGGGAAAAATAATTCCAAAGCAAAAAATAATAGATCGAAGAAACTTCAATGACTATCCTAAAGTGTTTACTTACAGCTTTCTATCTCTGTTAAAGTGTGCATTTTGGCAAACACCTATGCTAAAATATTCCTTCAACCAGTCCTCCTCCCAGAATGTGAGAAGGGTTTGATTATAACTGAATCACTTGCATTTGAAGTGTTAATTCCTCATTTAAAATATTTGGCTACCTTGCTAATGTTGCAAATAAAGAAAGTTCTAGGTGTCTGGCACTTACAACTTTATAAAAATGGAACCAAAATAATTTTTGTAGCATGAGTTTAGCTATGATTTGCAAAGATCAGTTTCCTGCCAAGCAAGTGGCTACAGAAAATCTGGTCATCGCTGATTCTTCTTAGGTTTACCTCAATGTGTTATTGAGAGTCAGCAACTGCTGCTAGTAGAAATTCTTGCTTCTAAATCTCTGACACCAAAATTATGAACAGTTCCTTTTATTTCATAGCATGAACTTGTCTGAATGGAAAAATACTTTATCTGTATAAACTTGATAATAAAAAATCACCATGCAGAGGATAATTGAACTACTTTCCTCTTCTAAAGAGGAAAATAGAATATAAATGTGTGATTATATAGGTTTTATGTCTGGTTATTCACTTTTTCTCCCATAATACATAATTTGTTCTATTTGAAGTGACTTTGTGGTATCTTTCATTCATAGTAACAGGGATGTGAGTCAATAAATCAGAGATTAATGAATATATAATATTCATTAGAGATATTGCAGCATTGGAGCATCTTTCTATAAGCTGAAATCAAGTATGACAGAACTGTAAATGCATGTTTGCCAGGGAAAACTGTTTAAAGAAAATTATCAATTCATGATTAGACAGCTGATGTTTGTTTGTGAGGGGTTTTGTTGAACATGGTTCAACAAATGCTTCATCAAGTTTTTGTTCTTTGTATGTTAAAATGCCCCTGTACATGTGCTGTGTGTTAGGATACATTTGGCAACTATTTCATAGAAAGACTATTAGAAAGATGGCTTCATTTTAAATGATATTTTTTTCCATGCTCAGAATAACTTTGTTTTTACATGCCTGGACATCTGTCCATGCCTTAGAACTTGCTGAAAGGGTAAAACATGCAATAACCACTGACCTGCCACAGCAGTTGTATGTGAGCTCTGTGTGTGATTCATTCTGTTCAGAGCATTTAATGTGACTTCTTGACAACAGAGTATATGAAAATTTGAAGTGGATGATATTGCCTCTTTGCTTGAACTACAGTACTTCAGTTTTGTTTCATTTTCTTTATTTGAAACTTGGTATCATAGAAATTGTAGACACTTACAGAGGCTTCTTAGGCTTACCACCAAGAGATATCTGAAAGGTGGTGGAAGTAGATGACCCATGAAAGAGATTAGACCTTCCACCAGATGATAGCTGTAATTTACAGTGCAAAATAAAGAAAGTTAGCTTTTGTTTTGTTCACTGAAATTTTATAGAGGATGTTTTTGCTCTCTGCCTTCAAAGCTGTTTAAAGACATGGATCTGTGAGTTAAAAAAAAAAAAAATAAAAAGCCAAAGAAAAAAAAATATTTTTAAAAAAAAAAAATATTTGATTTTATTTTGGGAGGTGTTAGTGCCAGCCTCTTTTTCCCATTTGCTTCCTTTCCTCTCCCTTTTTCTTTTTTTTTTGTAGAAGCTGTCCTGCTTCTATTCCCTCATAGTTTCTTGTGTACACCCAGTCTCCTCTCTGGTAGGGTGGTATGAGAAGCTGAAAAGTCCTTAGTGTAAGCACTGCTCTGCAGCAATTAAAACATGAGCATATTATCAACATTATTCTCAGGAAGCAAAACACAGCACTGTACTAGCTATTATGAGGAAAATTAAGTCTATCCTAGATGAAACCAGGACAATTAGCCAGGAATGCACACAGCCAGAATTTAGGCAGACTTAAAAGTCAGAGACAAAACATACAATGGGAATATGGTATAGAATGTGACACAATGCATGAAGACTAGTTAAAATCTATTTTCACTGCTTGATGTGTCAATTGACTTTGAAGGAGTGATAGATCCTAAAATCAGTTTAGGTTTTAAATTGAACATTGTCTTAGTCACTGTCCATACACCTTTATCCTATATTTTAACTATGTAAAGGCAAGACTAATGAATTCAGTCAAGGCCAGTAATTAAAAGTTTGATTAGCATAGATATTTCTAGAAGATAAAACTCCATGTGGATATCAAATCTGAGTTGTGCTTTGCTCCTTCAAACATCACTAAATTCCATTTAAATTGTGTGCATCTTAAAACAAGACTAAAGTCCGAAAGCTGAAATAATGAACATAAATTGAAGTTGGAAAGATGTCCTGAAGTTGAGAAGGACTGAAATGCCTGTAAACACATTTAAATAGTATTAAGTATCTGATTTTTGTATCTGTTCCAGCAAGACTTTGAAGATTCTATTTAATCCTGAAGCATACGTTAAGTGTAGCAACCATGAACTATAGCAAGAAGCTGGACATCATTGCATTAGCATTGAAAATGCTAATGTAGTTGCTCTCCTAAGGAGATGAAAGGACACATCAAACAGAAGGCCAGCATGGCCAAATCACACAAACAAGACAAGGAGAGAGGATGGAATAGCAAAACTTAGAGTTTAATTGGGGGGGGGGGGGGGGGGTGGAAATCTTGTATTCCATTTAAATAAGCAAAGACTTTATTTAACGAGTGTCAGCCAGGAATAATTTCTAGGCATTATGGCCACAATAACTTTCAGATTTAAGGAGAGACTCAAAAGGAGACATTTTCTGAATGTAAGTCTTCCATAAGAACTTTTTTCTTATGTGTAGAAGATGCACAAAGTAGTGTGGAGGTTCTGGGTGGAAAAGCCTGAAGTCAATATAATTGTTAGATTCTTATTGATAGAAGTAAAAGAAAAGACACGATAGACTGGATTGAGAATCACTGAAAGCAGTCAGAGCAAAACTATCCATTCTGGTGGCTAGCAATAGCACTCTGGAGACTCTCAGTTTAGCTTCCTTGTGGCTGGTGACCTTTTCCTCCTTGGCAGAACAGCAGTTGTAATTTGACTTTTCTGTCATTAGCACAGTGTTTCACTCTGTGGGCTTGATCCAGCTCCTGTTATTGATTGACATGAATTCCAGTGAGAGCACGAATGAGCCATGCCAGAGAAGGGTTTCTTGATAACTGTGGGAGTCTGGTAGATGCAGTCTTTAGGTAGCGTACTGTAAAAACCTGTCAGGCCTTCATATTCACAGATAAGTAGTCATTATGGACTAGATGCATGAGAAAGTATTACTGAAGCAAGTGTATAACTGTATTTCATTATTTTCCCAGCCTCAAACCAATTACAACTTGCAAAGTTCGTGAACTAAAAGCACTTTCTGTGTTTTGTATATATGATAAAATTCTGTCTGTGAAGAAAAAACATACATGCAAGTATTTTCCAGTTGAAGTACAGGTATTCATTGAAAATCTGAACATACAAAATATGCCAGTTGAGAGCTCATTATATCAATGGAATTTTATAAGAAAAGTAGTAACTGTCTTTCTACTATTAATATCCATAATAATGACATAAGATTAAAAGACATGACCTTGTACTTAACATGATATTAAAGATGGTGGATGAAATATATCACTGAAAAACTCTCCCTCAATTACTTTTAAAACTGGGGGAAAGGGTAAAATTATAGGTTTTTTTTGTAGTGAACAGCACAGCAATATATTTAAATCATGGAATTCATTATCTGTGTATGACTTCTGTTGCATGTTTTGTAAATAACAACTTTATAATCACACAGTATAAAATCTTTAGTTTTATACAAAATTACAATTTCTAAGATCTTTAGTACAAAAAGTTGAATTTCGACATCATTTCATTTGGATGTGCTTCTGATATATGTAGCATGGGCAACAAGCAGGAGTTGGAAACCATGGAGCAATTAGAAAAATATGACCTGATTGCTATCACAGAAATGTGATGGAACAGATCACATAACTGGAAATAACTGGAACAATGGAATAGAGGGCTACCAGCTTTTCAGAAGAGATAGACAGGGAAGGAGGGATGAGGGTGTTGCCCTCTATGTTAGCAAAGTCAGGACCCTGAATTTCTGAAGAGCAAAATTCCAGCTACATAAAAACCTAGTGGACAAGATCCCCTGGAACACTGTCCTTAGAGATAAAGGAGCTAAATAGAGTTGGCAAACCTTTAAGAATGTTTTCCTTAGAACACAAGAACTCTCCATCCCTGTGTAAGAAAGCAAGCAGGAAAGGCAGGGAACTGGGACAGTTGTGCAAGTACCTGCTGGCCAGACTGAGGAGCAAAAAGGAAATGCACAGGCAGGGCCATGTGACCTGGGAAAAGTACAGGGATGGTGCCTGGATGTGCAGGGATGGGATCAGGAAAGTCAAGGCACAGATGGAACTGAGCTTGGCAAGGGATGCAAAAAATAACAAGAAGGGATTCTATAGATATATTGGCCAGAAAAGAAAGGCCAAGGAGAGTGTGCCCCCTCTGATAAACGAGAAGGGAGAACTGGTAATGTCGGACACAGAGAAGGCTGAGGTACTCAGCAACATCTTTGCCTCACTCTTTATTGCAAGTTAGACTTCCCAAATCTCTCATTTCCCTGAACCTCTAAATGAGGACTGGGGGAGCAAAGTACCTCCTACTGTAAGTAGAGAGCAGGTTTGAGAGCACCTGATGAAACTGAACAGATAAAAATCTATGGATCGGGGAACTGGCTGATGGAGTTGCCAAGCCTCTCTCCATTCTATCTGAAACGTCATGGCAGTCAGTGATGTCCTGGAATACTGGAAAAAGGGAAACATCACTCCATATTTATTTTTTTTAAGGACAGAAAGGAAGAGCCAGGGAACTACAGACCAGTGAGCCTCACCTCTGTGCCTCGCACAATCATGGAACAGATCCCCCTGGAAGGAATATCAAGGCAAAGAGGTGATCGAGATAGTATGGCTTCACCAAGGACAAATTGTGCCTGACCAATGTGGTGGCCTTCTGCGATGGAGTGAGTGCATCAGTTGACAAGACGAGACAAACCAATGCCATCTACCTGCACTTCTGCGAGGTCTTTGACATGGTCCCACATGACATCCTGATCCCCAAATTGGAGAAAGATGAAGAGTGGACCATTCAATGGATAAGGAATTGGCTTGAAGGCTGCACCCAGAGAGTGATGGTCTATGTCTCTACACCCAGGTGGAGGTCAGTGACAAGTGGTGTCCCTCAGTGGTCCGTCTTGGGACCAACACTGGGTTAATATCTTTATCAACGACATAGTGAGATTGAGTGCACCCTCAGCAAGTTTGCAGATGACACCAAGTGGAGTGCTGCAAGTTGATAAAAGAAGGAAGGGATGAGATCCGAAGGGATGAGATCCAAAGGGATCTGGACAAGCTAGAAAAGTGGGCCCATGTGGACCTAATGAGGTTCAAAAAGTCTAAGTCCAAGGTGCTGCACTTCAGCTGGGGCAATCCTGGACGTAAAGGGAGGTGATTGTCCCATTCTACTCTGCCTTTGTGAGGCCTCACTTGGAGTACTGTGTCCAGGTCTAGGGCCCCCAGCACAAGAAGGATGTGGAGCTGTTACAGCAGGTCCAGAGGAGGGCCATGACAATGATCAAAGTGCTGGAGCACCTCTCCTGTGAGGAAAGACTGAGAGAGCTGGCACTGTTCAGCCTGAAGAGAAGGCTCCAGGGAAACCTCACAGCAGCTTTTCAATACTTAAAGGGGGCTTATAAAAAGATGGAGAACAACTTTTTAGCGAGGACCATGTGCGTCTCGGCTGCCACAAGGGTCCTGAGAGAGAGGTGAGCAGAGAGCGAGGCTTCCCTCACCGCTTGAGTGTCATTAGGACAGTGCAGCGACCTGAGCCCCCCCCTACCCGGGCCGCAGGAGCGGTGCCTCTGGTGCCACCGGCGCTGACGCGGTGTGAGGGGAGCTGAGGGTGAAGGCAGGGGCACCAACAAGCCTGCCGGGGGCAGCGCTGCCGCCATTTCAGTGAGGCATGGTCGCTGCCAGGTTAATGGCCACTGTACCCGCGCCCTTAGAAAATGTCTCAGGGAAGGTAGCGATGTGTCGCTGCCCACCAAGCCCAGGGAGGAGAAGCAGACCCCTGTGTCAGATGTGACCTGGTGAATGATTTACTCAGCCTTGTGGCTGACCTGAGGAATGAGGCGGAGAGGCTGAGGACCACTAGGGAGTGCGAGAGGGAGATAGATTGGCGGAGCCAGTCCCTACAAGCCCTGAGGCTTAGGCAGCCAGCAGAGGCTCTGCAAGAAGCACATCACCCCTACCGCCTTGTGAACTGGTAATAGGAGGGGACCAGCAGGCAGACAGAGTTCCAGCTACAGTGAACCCCCTCTCTTCTCCTCCCCCTAACAGCGATGGTGATGAATTGGGTGACAGGGCAGTTGCAAAAGATCCTTGCTCAGCATTACAAGTGTAGCAGGTGTACCTGCCCAGTGATTTCCCCACCTCCCCAGCTGCCCGGCAGAACAGGTGCACTGCTCTATGAGGAAGCTGGACAATGGTGAGGATGGTGGTTCAAAGAATTACTGCCTGGGATGCCCTGGGAAACTGTCCTTAAGGGTGTAGGAATGGAACAGAGCTGGCAGCTCTTTAAGGACATCCTTCTGAGGGCACAAGAGTTCTCCATTCCCCAGCAGAAGAAATTGAGCAGAGGAGGTGGGCGACCGGCATGACTGAACAAGGACCTGCAGCTTAAACTGAGGGAAAAGAAGGAAATGTACAGGAAGTGGAAGCAGCGTTGTGTAGCCTGGAAGGAATACAGGGGTGTGGAAATGGAATCATGAAAGCCAAGGCAGAGATAGAGCTGAACTTGACAAGAGATGTGAAGAATAACAAGACGGGGTTCTGCAGATACACTGGCAGGAGGAGACAAGCCAAGGAGAGTGTTCCCCCTCTGATAAACGAGAAGGGAGAACTGGCTTCCTCACACATAAAAAGCTGAGGCACTCAATAAGTGCTTTGCCTCAGTCTTCACTAGTGGTCAAGTTTCCTGTGTTTGTCAGGACCCTGAACCTTGAGGAGAGGGTAAGAGGAGTGGATTGCATCCCACTGGGACAGTGGAACAAGTGTGGGACGGCCTAATGAACTCGGATGTGTGTAAGTCCATGGGGCCAGATGGTATACATCCCAGGGTGCTGGGAGAGATGGCTGATGTGGTTGCTGAGCTGCTCTCCGTCATATTTGAAAAATCTTGGCTATCAGGTGAAGTCCCTGGTGACTGGAAGAAAGGAAACATTACTCCCATTTTTAAGAGCGGGAGAAAGGAAGACCTGGGGAACTACAGGCCAGCAAGCCTCACTTCTCTGCCTGGGAAGATCATGGAGCAGATTCTCCTGGAAGATATGTTAAGGCACGCATGAGATAAAGAGGTGATCCAAGACAGCCAGCACAGCTTCACCGAAGTCAGATCTTGCCTAACCATTCTGGTGGCTTTCTGTGGTGGAGTGACAGCATTGATGTACAAAGGAAGGGTGATGGATATCATATACCTGGACTTGAGCAAAGCCTTTGACATGATGAACTATTAAGTGGATAAAGAATTGGTTGGCTGGTCACAGCCAAAGGTTTGTGGTTGATGGTTCTGTGTCTGGGTGGAGGCCAGTCACAAGTGGTGTCTCTCAGGGGTTGGTCTTGGGACCAGTGCGCTTCAACATCTTTATCAATGACATTGATGACATAGACGACTGAATCGAGTGCATCTTTAGCAAGTTTGCAGATGACACCAAGCTGAGTGGTGCAGTTGATGCAATAGATGGAAGGGATGCCATCCAGAGGGACCTGGACAAGCTGGAGAAGTGGGCCCATGAGAACCTAATGAGGTTCAGCAAGGCCAAGTGCAAGGTGTTGCACTTGGGCTGGGACAATCCCAGGTATTTATATAGACTGGGAGAAGTAGAACTTAAGAGCAGTCCTGCAGAGAAGGACCTGGGGGTCCTGCTGGACAAGAAGCTGGACATGAGCCAGCAGTGAACGCTTGCAGCCCGGAAGGCCAACTATGTCCTGGACTGCATTTAAAAAGGGGTGGCCAGCAGGGAGAGGGAGGTGATTGTCCCCCTCTACTCTGCGCTTGTGAGACCCCACCTGGAATATTGCGTGCAGGCCCGGGGTCTCCAGCACAAGAAGGATGTGGGGCTCTTGGAAAAGGTCTAGAGGAGGGCCGCTAAAATGATCAGAGGGCTGGAGCACCTCTACCATGCAGAAAGGTTTAGGGAACTGGGCTTGTTTAGCTTGGAGAAGGCTCCAGGCAGACATCATTGCGGCTTTCCAGTACTTGAAGGGAGCATATAAACGAGAGGGGCAATGCCTCTTTACATGTGTTGATCGTGATAGGACAATGATTTTGAACTAAGATGGGAGATTTAGGTTAGATATTAGAACAAAGTTTTTCACTCAGAGGGTGGTGAGGCACTATAACAGGCTGCCGAGAGAGGTTGTGGATGCCCCATCCCTGGAGGCTTTCAAGCCCAGGCTAGATGTGGCTCTGGGCAGCCTGCTCTGGTGGCTGACAACCCTGCCTAGAGCAGGGGTGTTGAAACTAGATGATCTTTAAGGTCTTTTTCAACCCAGGCCATTCTATGATTCTATGATTTTTGCTCAAGCAAATAACAATGGGACAAGGGAGAATGGTTTTAAACTGCAAGATGGGAGATTTAGATTAGAGGATAGGAGGAAGTTCTTCACTCAGAGGGTGTTGAGGACCTGGAACAGGTTGCCCAGTGAACTTGTGTTTACTCCATCCCTGAAGGTGTTTGAGACCAGGTTGGTCAAGGCTGTGGGAAACTTGATATAGTGGGTAGCATTCCTGCACATGGCAGGTGGGTTGGAACTAAATGGTCTTTAATGTCACTTCCAACCCAAGCCATTCTATTGTTCTGTGATTCTGTGACATAGGTGTACCACTTTTGATTATATTGGTAGTAATATAAAGGTGGCCCAGCCATGGACAGGGACCCAAAGCTACATAAAGTTACATCCTTCATCAAATAAAGTGAAGTGATAAATCACACAAAAGGGAACAAGAAAGAGATTTACAGAGAAGATTAAGTTCATGACAAACTGAACTCTTCCCTTGTTTGGCACATATAAATCTTTCATGCCCCGTGAGATATGAGACTTACAGTTGTAGGGTCTATTACCTATTAATCCCTTCAAATTCACTACCACTATTTTAATTAAAGTAAAAATACCTTTTCACCAATCTATAGAATTGTATCTGAACAGAATTTTGATAATGGTTGTGGGTATTGCTGAATGCTCTCTATTATTATATAAGTCTTATTTATAAAAGTGCACTATGATTGAACCTATATTTAATGTCACATACATTGATACCTGAGAAATATCATTTTTGCCAATTGTGCTTAAAAGTAGGCGGTGGACTACACTGATGCTGATCATTGGTAAAGCAAGCAAATAAGACTGACCTAATGCTTTATCAGTAGGTATAAAACTTTATTGTTTCTAACTTTTTTTCACCACACTTAATGGAAGTTGTGACTAAGGGAACAACATCTGGAAAATGTTACTGACAAAACAGTAGTTAGCTTAGGAAACTGTAAAAATGTAAAGTCTTGAATGGGTTCTGGAATGCAGAGAACACAGAAGGGAACCAAGGTGATAATTTATTTGCAAGTTAGCTGCAGTGAGAGAATGAATTAACTATTTTCCATGTTGTGGGCATCAACAAGCATGACATAATGGACTTAAAGTTAAGTGTGTGTGTGTGTGTGTGTGTGTATATATATATATATTTGTCATATACAGCTTTGAAGAAGTTGGCGGGAAGCCTTTGGAGAAATTACAGCACTAGAGTTTTTAGGAAAAGGTTGCAGAAATGCAGTAGGAGTAGTCACTACTGACTTGCACCAGGAGATGTGCTCTTGCAGATGTTTTCTGTTGATTTAAGTAGAATAGCAGATCTGTTGAAAGGAAGTGATTTTCACCTCTACATCTGTAATAAAAGTAATGTTGAGATGGATACTGCTGCATTGCGTGATCTGATGCTGTTATTTAATGGAACAACAACCTGAAGATAATGTGGAAAAGAGCCCTAAAAATGATTGACAGGCTTGAAAAAATGTACTAATGAGCTATTTTAATTTAATAGAAGAATCATAACAAGAGCTAATGGCTGGAAGCAGAAGATGCATAAACTTAATTTAGAAATAAGACACAGATTTTTATGGTGAGAATGACTAACCTTTGAAACAAACTGCCAAGGGGAAGTGTGGATTATGTATTTCCTGAAGTTTTAAAATTGGTACCAACTGTTCTTTGTGTCAGTTGAAGCTCCAGTTAGGGTTGGTAGCAGTCCACAAATATTCTAACCTTTATTACAAATTAATTTTATTTTTTTAAAAAATATTATTTATTGTTTGTTCATTTTCAATTTACTTTTCTTACTAAAAACTATCCTGGTCAGTTTTGGCTTCTTCTACTCACCTTGTTGGGACCACAGTTCTATCTGTCACCTACTGACCTTCCTTTTTATTTCTAGTTTGTGTCAGTCCCTGGTCTATTTCAGAGACCAGAGTCAAGTAAAAGTTATGATGAGTGGGTCAGAGGAAGCGGTGGCTTCCTCCTAATTCAGGGTTTGGATGTGGATGGGCTGAAATAAGTTCCTATTTTTTCTTGTTCTATCCATTACAACCAGATCTTGGTTGTTGGCATCCTACAAGTAAAATAGGCAGAATATTAATTGGTGAAATATGGAAAATCAGGTTAGATGATGTGATGATATCTTAAAGTCTATGAACACCTTGATTCATATCCAGTGACTAGGAGGTGGAAATAGTCTGATTACACTTGTTTAGTAATTTGCAACTTGCATGGCTTAATGTTATTATAGGTCAATTTCTCAAGAAATAAAAGGTAATAAAACATATCTTTTTCTTTAAAGACCCAAATGAAGATATCATAAAAGTTTACCTGTAAATTGCACTATAAATTTTATGTGTAATGTCATTATTCAACATTCAATTCAATGCTCTGTATGGTACTAAATTCAGTGCTCCGACACTGACAGGAATGTACAGAGCATTGTAATCAATCCATTGCGATTCTACAGCCTTCATATTGAAAGGTTCCCACAAACCATGGTGTCAGTTTGTAAAACCCTTGCTCATTTTGCAAAGATCTATATTCTGCAAGTAGTCATTTTGTATTAAGCAATGTACTGCTCAGAAGGAAGAAAAGATGTGAAACGTGGCCCTAAGGATAAGAATCATCTCCCTTAAATTAGCAATTCAAAGTGCAGATATGTATTTCCTACCTGATCCCTTTTAATATTGATTCAGCTTCCTGCTCAGGTGGATGTTTCCCTTGTATGCCTAATGTGCAGTTAGCAGCTTGACTTGCACAGCACACTTCTGGGCTCTTATACTCCCGCGTGAGTTTCTTCCTAGAGGTCTATTTCTTGCTGTAACTGTCACAAGAACACTTGAGATACAGAGAAGACAGAGTGGCCAAGCTGGAAACCATGGCAGTGCTTTTGTCTCCCTCTTTGTTGCATATCGGGATCATTGACAGATGCCTTCTGTCCTGTCCACCTCCCTGTTTCACACTTGGTACTTGAAGTAGGGGTTACTTGCTATTGGTGCAGAGTAAAATTTGCAACAGTTTGATCCCGTGGGCTAGGAATGGGCTTAATCACTGCTTGCTTCTGCTCTCAGCTCCCAGCCAGCCGTGTAACCTTGACCAAGTTTCTTTGCTTTCTCTCACTGACAGTTTCCCTATACATAACACGAAGACCATAATATCTCGATAATTAGCTTCTGAATTTCAGTGCATGAGTGCCACTTTGTTTGTTTGTTTGTTTGTTTTCCCTTATACTAAAGAGCTAAAATTATCTAGAGGATTAACCAGTCAGCACTGCTTACTATGTCCAGATACTTGTGAAATGCTCACACATTATGACAACTACGTTATGTCAACTACTGTATGTCTGCATTCATTATACTAGAGTGGGCCCACATCTATCTCTACAATGGTAGGTTATACAATACTTCTTCTTATTATTATTCTCTCTCTAAAACCTTGGCTAACCATCTGGGGCTGCTATAAATCTGGGATTGTTATAAATCTCTGCTGTAATTTCTATTATACTAGTCTGGGAATTTTCTTCTTCTGTGCTTATGGTAATGAATCGCAGGTTACCGAAGTTACCACTTACAGTATCCACCAAATGCAAGACACTAACTGACAAAATTACCAATTACTATAATGATGCAGGTAATTGTTTTCCTTGAGGTTTTAACTCTCTTTTTTTTTTTTTTTTTTTTTTTTTTTTTAGGTGGGATTCTTAATTTCCTTAGATGTTGTTGGTATCCATCCAGCCAACAAAACAAGCAGATCTGTTGTTGCTTCCACACTTTTAATGATTTTTTAATAAGTGTTTTTTACTCAGCTTGGGTTCTTATGTGTTTGCTGAGAAAGTTTAAATGAAGTTTTTCACATTGGCATAAATGCACCTGTAGAATAAGGATCTTATTTTCACAAGGCTTTTCATTGAACAGAATTTCTATGTAGAAGAGTTTATTTAAAAAAAAAAAAAAAAAAAGAAGGAAGTGGTATATAAATATTTTATACCAAAGCATTATGTCCAGGTATAACTTGATATTGTTGTCTGTCCTTGTAACTATATTCATGTCAGAAATGTTTTTCTATGTTACTATGTACTTCTCAGACACCCTTTAGCAAGCTATTTACACATTTATCGTTTTGTTTTGTGGTGTAGAGTGAGTACTGTAAATAGAAATCTCTGCCTCATAGATACATAGGGCTAATTAGCTGGACAGCCTAATCCTGCATTTATTATCCAAAGTGTAAGGCACATCTTGGAAGACACATACGCGTTTCCAGTGATACTGACACTTCTATTGAAACTATTAATTCAGAGAGGAGAGACAACTCTGCTTAGTAGTTGGCCCTCACCCTCCTCCTTAATTTGTCCCTTCATTTTTCCCTCCTCAGTTTCCATTTACTTTGAGATATCCCCAGAGAATACAAGTTCATGAAACTGGAGGAGAGACAAATCTTCAGTTTCCTAAGTGGTGACAGGAATCTCTTGCAGCATTTACAGTTTGGGGAAGGTTTCTTTAAAGCGCTTCACCTGGCCTGCTATACTCCAAATGTTAATGGCCATTTTGATGGTACAGGCCTGACATCTGTGGTGTATCTGACTTGCAAATCAAAATTCTTGAGGGTGCTACTATCAAGACAGGCTTTAGGGATACTGGAGAGAAGCTGCATCTTCTGGAGATCTATAATGCAAACTCTTAAATTTGTTTGTGAGGGCTGTGATGAAGTCTGATTATATCATTTCTCAAGAGCCAAATATAACCTTTTTCTATATTGAATCAGATACTTCTTTCAGTGGGAAACCACGTGCTCTGTCTTATCTATAAAAGGCAGGTAGCAGATTTTATTTGCTCATTCTGTTTTTGATGAATATGCAGACAACTTGGCCTTTCTTGCAAAATATAATTAAAGAAAAACTCACTTATTTTGCCCTGGAATTTCAATCAAAACAAACTGTTCATTGCTTGAGGTAGCATTTAGCAGGGTGAAGCCTTTTATCATTCACTTGTACAGTGTGCACATACTTAACCTGTGAGGCTGAGAGAGACTTGAAGGCTTACAGGGCAGTAAAATTCACTTCCAGATTTTCATACTTTTATGTGATCTTCCTTTCTTGTTGACAAGGTAAATATGTTTTTGAGTAAGAAATTGTTGTTAGTGTGGTCTGGTAAATATAGTCTCTTCAGCTTACATCCTCATTAGTAAAGCCAGTTTCTTACACACATAGATGTAATATTCATGTCCTGACCATATCAAGTAAAAAGACAAAAATTTATCTCTCTAAATGTACAATATAATAACAATAATAAAAAATGAAATTAAAACAAACTGTACTCATTTTTGACATTCCACTAGACCTGTTTCTAACCTCTCTACTCAAAGGAATATTTTCTGATGCAATGTATCACACTGCCTTTTTTTTTCACCACTTTTTCCAGCATAGCCTAAATCCATAATTACATGAATCAATGACTGTCTGTTAAGTTTTTCTTTGGGTTTACAAATCATGTCTAAATACTGTTCTTCACCAAGTTCAAAAAGGTAGCTGAATCTTTAGTCAAATGTCAGGGGTTAAATTCATGCTGTTAATTTGAATTTCCATCACCTGTCTTCCTGCACTTATCACTACAGCACTTTATGTAGTTTCATAAAATGTTTAACAGGTGCCAGAAAAGAAAAGCTGGTACAGAAGAAATAAAGGTCACTCAAATAAAGGTTTTAGAAAAAGACCAAATGCAACTAGAAAAAGCTCAATCATGTAAAAGGTCAGATTAAATAAGACATATTGTGGGGTAATTTGCCCCCCAGTTGCTTGAATTATGAAAGTTTTTGAATGCTCAGGTGAAAGCTCAAAGGTGAAGGAGTTGTGTTTTTAGAAATGTTTGCAAAAGCCAAATTTGATGAAGCTAGATGTCTCACATAATTTGTCTTTCAAATATATATTATCCACTTATCTATCCATTAATGTATATTTTTTTTTTGTGAGAAGATCATAGAACAGTTGTATCAGCTCTCTGGTTTCATAAAGTAAATAATCTCAAGTAGAGTTGTAAAGGGATGAAGACAGACGTAAGATTTTTAAGAGCTATCTTCATCTTTGGTGCATCTGCCCTTGAATTTATGCACGATACATCTGAGTCTTGACAGATTGAAAGCTGTATTATGTATTGCACATTTGTAAGTGATAATGTTTTTATTAATTCTTCATTTTTTTTCTCCTCCTTTTAGAAAAGTAACATGTCTCTATTATTTGTACTGTATGTCACTGAAAGCTTTAGGAAGGTCAGGTTGTCAAAGAGCTTTCCCATGCACCTCTAGTCACCAAAAAACAAACAAAAACAAACAAACAAACAAAACCTACTTATTACCTCTAGTTGTCTTTTTTTTTTTTTTTTTTTTTTTACATTACATTTTACTTTATAGAGAAAGGTGCAATTAGATGTATTCGGAACACTTCTGTTTCCAATGGAATACTTAGTTTTAAGACAATTGTTTGTTTCAGAAATTGTTAGGTGATAGTCTAGTTACAATTAAAAGGGAATAGGTGTTTGTGCCAATTAATACATTAGATGAATAAACTCTTATATATGTTGATCATAAAGAGAGTTAACTTACCAGTGAAAGAAAGAAGGAGAAGATAATAGTGTTAGAGATGTTTCTGTCTCTCAGGTTCCAAAAAAAAAAAAAAAAATGAGAAAGCAATTTTCCTAGTCTTTCTTTTATAAGAAATTTCTCATATTTGTTTAGCCAGGGTTCTTCTCTATCACCAGGGATAGAGATCACTTCATTGTCTGTAGAATGACTGGAAGCTTTAACAAGGAATTACAGGTCACAGTAGGATAGCTATAAGCCTAGTTATTATTTCAATAATTGTTAAAGTTTAGGAGTGTCTTCCATTATAGTTTGTATTTTTGCATCTACAGCTATTCCTATTCAAATGTAGAAGGGTGGGTTGAGGTGTGGTGTCTGTGTGTGTGGCTGGGGGGGGGGAACTGTTGTTAGGTTGTTTTTGGTGTGTTGGTGGTTGGGGTTTTTTTTTTTTTTTATGTAACTTTTTTATTTTATAAAATCCATCCAACTTCCACCTGGAGAATGATTTTTAAGACCTTATGTAAACAGCAGTGGTTACAGTGGTAATCCCAAATCAGCACTGAATAGGCACTGAACTACAAGCAGAATTACCTAGGAATTTACAGAGCCTTAAATGGTATTGACATTTCCTCTTCAGGAGGCTGTTTTCCATGCAAAGCCATTGTGTCAATAGTAGTTAGCAAAGAACTGAGACTAGTATCCTCTTCAACTGAAGGCCATTTACTCTCTTGTGGAGATGATCTTCACAGTTCTCTCCTCACTGCCTTGAATTAATGTACAAGAATAAATATATATATATATATATATATATATATTTTCTCTGGCTTTTCAAGGATAAATTGAAAATATTTTTCCATAGACTGAAGCTTTTGTATTATATGAGTGACTGAACTTTGTGTTTTCCAGTTTATTGGTCATATTTTAGGCAGAGAGTGTCTGACTGCATTTTATTCTGCTCTAGTATTTTTTATTGTATTACACATAAAGCAAAAGCACTGAAAGCTTAGCAGCACACCTTCTTATGTGTTCTGTTAACATTAGATAAGAGATAAGTTTACTTATTTGTGCATCATTGCTAACAATATTGCAGATGACAGTTTCTTTTCTTTCTTTTTTTTTTTTTTTCTATTTTTCTTAAATAGGCAATTAACTTGAAATATTTTTATAAAGATGATTGTATTTACCAGAATTGGATCCCATATTTGTTCTTACAGTTTTAGTTTGCTCCGTCAGCTTTGACATCTAATTTTTGTCAAATTCACTTTCTGGAAGAGAACAAATTGCTGCTACCTGTTGATGCAACTACAAACTGTTGTTAAATCAGGAACTGATGGATGTCAAAGTGGGAAGAAACACTCCAGCTGAGTCACAATATATATTTTACTACAGTATATGTTTTCTCTGACAGTATCAAACACCTCACTTCTGAAGAAAATTGTGCGTAGGAGACCTCAGCATTACCCTCAGCGTTGGGGGCCTATACTTGAAGATTAAAGTACTTTTCAATTAATAGGACCTTCACCATACATTTGAAATAGGATTCATAAAACTTATTTGAGTTCCTCTTTTGCATGCTACTTAGAGTACTCCTTTTGAAGCAGCTAAGAAAAGAAAGGAATACCTACATGTTCTTAAATATACTGGGGAATCATAGAATCATTTAATTGCAAAAAGACCTCTATGATCATCAGTTCCAACTGTTAACCTAGCACTGCCAAATCTACCACTAAACCATGTCTTTTAAATACCTCCAGGGATGGTGACTCAATCACTTCTCTGGGCAGCCTGTTCCAATGCTTCATAACCCCTTCAGTGAAGAATTTTTTCCTAATTTTTAATCTAAACCTCCTCTGGTACAACTTGAAACCATTCCCTCTTGTCCTATTGCTTGTTGCTTGGGAGAAGAGACTGACTTTCACCTCAATACAACCTCCTTTAAGGTCATTGTAGAGAGTGATATGGTCTCCCCTGAGCCTTCTTTTCTCTAGACTAAATAACCCTAGTTTCATCAGCCACTCCTCATTAGACTTGTTCTCTAGAACATTCACCAGCTTCAGTGTCCTTCTTTGGACATGCTCCAGCACCTTGGTGTCTTTCTTCTAGTGAGGGGCCCAAAACCAAACGCAGTATTCAAGATGCGGACTCACCAGAGCCAAACAAAGGGTGACACCACTTCCTTAGTCTTGCTGGCCACGCTATTTCTGTTACAAGCCAGGATGCTGTTGGCCTTCTTGGCCACCAGAGCACACTGATGACTCATATTCAACCAGCTATTGACCTATACTGTCAGATGCCTTTCCACCAGGCAGCTTTCCAGTCACTCTTCCTCTAGCTTGTAGTGTTGCATGGTGTTGTTGTGCCCCAAGTGCAGAACCTGGTACCTAGCCTTATTGAGCTTCATACAGTTGGCCTTGGCTCATCAATCCATCAGCCTATGCAGATCCCTCTGTAGATCCTTCATGCCCCCAAAATCCAGATCCCTCTGTAGATCCTTCTTACCCTCATCTGCAAGCATACTGAGTGTGAGTTCTATCCCCCCGTCCAGATCACTGAAGAGAACTGGTCCTAGTACTGAGCTCTGGGGAATGACTTGCACAACTGGAGTGCTGCAGTGGTTGGCTATAAACTCTTCAGAATGGATAGGCTAGGAAAGAGAGGTGGTGGGATAGACCTGTATGTAAGGGAGTGTTTTGAAGTCTTGAGCTTAATGATGGTGATGATAGGGTTGAGTGCTTATGGGTAAGAATCAGGGAAGGCCAACAAGGGAGGTGTCATTGTGGAAGTCTGTTATAGACCACCCAACCAGGATGAAGAGGCAGATGAAATACTCTATAAATAGCTGGGAGAAATCTCACAGTCACCAGCCCTTTTTCTTGAGGGGGACTTCAACTTATGTCTGCTGCAAATACAACACAGCAGAGAGGAAACAGTCTAGGAGGTTTTTGGAATGTGTAGAAGATAAGTTCCTGACAGACCTGTTGAGTGAGCTAACTATGAAAGGCACTCCACTGGACCGTTTTCTTGCAAACAGAAAACGACTTGTGGGTGATGTGAAGGTTGGAGGTCATCTTGGGCATAGCAATCATGAAATAATAGTTTTCACTTCTTGGGAAAGTAAGAAGGGGTTTTAGCAGAACTGCTATCTTGGACTTCTGCAAGGCAGACTTTGGCCTGTTAAGGAGACTGGTTGACAGAGTTCCTTGGAAGGCTGTAATGAAGGGCAAATAAGTTCAGGAAAGCTGGATGCTCTTCAAGAAGGAAATCTTAAAGGCAAAGGAACAAGCCATCCCCATGTGATGAAAGACAAGCTGTCAGGGAAGAAGGCCAGCCTGGCTGAACAGGGCATTAGCTCTCTCTGAGAGTTTATTACCTTTCAAAGAAGGAACAGGCCACTCAGGAGAACTAACGAAGATGTCATGTTACTATGCAGGGAGAAAATGAGAAGGGAAAAAGTCTAACTGGAGCTTATTCTGGCTACTGCCATTAAAGACAATAAAACATGAATGCCTTTGAATATAGGAAAAGCAAACAAAACAACAAAAAATTCCTAACATATATCAGTGGTAATCTAGATTTTCCTTATGTGCTTTCATTTTTTTCCTCTCTCGAAGTTAGATTAAATGTCAGAGCTGCATATTATTTACAGCGCTTGATTATTTTTTGCATTTTTTGTTTTAAAATTTACATTTTCATCTATCTGATGAAGGTGTAAATTCATTTATGATGTATTTCACTTGGTGGCAATCTTGAAAAAACTTTTTAATATGATTTCCAGCCTTCTCCAGAGAACAGAAACAATACCAAATGGTGTAAGAGAGCATGCAATATAAACAATAAATACTTGAAGCAAGAGCTCCAATAGATAGTTTCTTTGAGAGTACATAATTGCCCTTTAACTCTAAAACTAGGTATTTTTGTTGCTATAACACTACATTAACACATTACTGCAGTAACATTCCAGTTATATTTCCTTCATTGAGTCTTTTTATTTGTCTCAGTCTATTTCGGTGTATTTCTGTGAATCATATTAGCATTTTTGGTAGGTAATGTAGTGTGTACTCTCCTGTGCAAATCTGAATTCCTGCACCTTCTTTGACAAAACCAAACAAAGCAGAGTAGCCAAGTTTAGTGCTTGTATAGAAAATAAAACATAAGTCCACTGATAAAGTTTTATGTTAATGACTATATGTTGTGGAATAAAATTCCTCAAATAACATGCAGCTTTGTGATACTGGCTTTCTACTGAGAGATAATCTTGAGGTATTCACTTCAAAAAACTAAAAGAATCAAGTATTTGCCATCAAAACACTGCAGCTGTGGGAGATTTTGCTTACCTTCTTTAGATTCTTAGAGCTTAAAACTTCTTTTTCAGTTTCCATTAGATGTGCTATTCATTATCACTCTGTCATGATGCACATGAGCTGGGTGCTGGACAGGAATTACACTTCCCTGGTGACTAAAACAATGTCTGTATATGGCAGCATGTACAAGTTTGGAATGAAAAATTGTATAAATGATAAATAACACAGGTTTATGACAATTATACTGAGCCATGCCAAACAGTCTTTTTTTTTTTTTTTTTTTTTTTTTTTTTTAATAAATATATATATATATTGTAATTAGTTGATTGTGGAGAGAAGAGAAGATAATAGATGCAGTAAATGTGGATTTCACTAGGGCATTTTTCATCTTTGCCTCTGCCAAAATAACACTTATTTGTTGCTTTTCTGTCTCCCTTTAATGGTATACTGCTCACTGAAACACATGCAGTGCTATGCAATGATTTGGGCATGTTATGATGCATTGCATTTGAATCCTTGTGCAAACCCAAATGTAATGTTACTATTATAGGATAATATATTGTTACCTTACAACATTCTCATGTTCCAAGCCAAACCCAACTCAGTTACAGTATCTATCACTCCTCTTTTACAATAAAATTAAAAACAAGCATATATGCAAGCCAGCTATTAGATTCTTTTGGCATGACCTATTAGAGATTTTCAACAAACCCACACTGTTCATTGGTTTTGCATATTTACTCCCACATGGTCACATACTGTCAACCTTACTATATGCCTGATTATTCTTGCTAAAATGTAGAGCTTAGTGCCATTTCTACATTTTAATCTGTTATTAGCACATCTTCCTTTTGCCTAGTCCTTCCTTATTTCCCCCTTTACCTGATTTCCTGAAGATTATATTTATGCCAGTGAAACTTCTGAGGTTTCCTCATTTGAGGAGCAGCAGCCCACTTTCAAGACAGAACTTCATTTCACAGACTTGAGCTGTGCAAACTCTTGAACGAGCACAGTGGAGGAGGCAGTGCTCAGAGGGAACAGGCTGAATGAATGACTCTAAGTCTGAGCAGGCAGGGGAAAAACTCTATACCTGAAGACACCACCAACAGAATAGCAGTGTGGTGCATTTAGAGTCACAAGCTACAATTAAGATTTAGCTCCTGTCTTACAAGCTGTATTTTCATTTGAGCTTGTTACAGTTGTATAACAGTATTTGTTTTATTTATATTTAAATCATGCAAAAATTCCAAAAAGGCATTCAGCTTCATTTTGAAAACTGAAATTGTCTTCAGTTCCTTGATATTCATCACTAACCATGAATTTCTTTCCAACATAAAAAATACTGTATCAGATTTACAACTTAAACCTGTTTTAATCTGAATTCACCCAACAGCAGCCCTTATTCAGAATCTTTAACAGCCACTAGTGACCAGTACCAACTCCAGTACAGCTGAAATAGTCTCAGTGGCTAATTAAAAATTAGGATCTTCATCTGAAGAGCAGCACAGCACTGAATTTTAGTTGGAATGTGAGAAATGTTGTAGGAGAAAATATGAACATTTTTGGATGTTTGAATATCTTCTATATATTTTAGTTCATGTCTATTATGTCTATTTGCTTTTTACTAGTTCTAATGATTATAATATTTTGGCCAGGGTGATTGTTTCTAAAAGGAGGGAGGGAGGTCTTTGAATGGATGAGAAGAAACTACTCCCTCTCAGTCATTGTTGGGCACATATGGCATTAGAGACACTGAGACATTCTGATTTTATCTTGTTCACGGGGCAGTTTGCATTAAAATAGTTGGCTAAGCTTCTTGTGTGAGACTAGGTCATCCTCTCAAAATATAGAAATAATAGTACATGATTAAATTGACAAATTCTGTTAGTTATTAATAGTTTCCAAATAGTGGCTAGCATAAGTGAATAATTTAACAGTTCTTACTGACTTATTGGATGAAATTAGTATTTTTTCTAGGGTGTTTTCTTCCTTTATGTATTTGGGAATAATGAATTGCTGTATATCACAGTCTCTTCATAGCCCATTCAGGTGCAGAAATATGTTAAACTGACAAAACAGAAGAAAAATTCATAGCAACAACTAACTGCAGGAGTTACAAAAACATATGGTTTCTGTACTATTAAGACACTTGCTGTCATGAAAATGTATTCTTTGAGATGGAAAACCCTGAATATAAATTAGATGTATTCTTTGTAGAAAAGAATCTGCATAGGTAAGAAAGCACTATGAATATATATGAAAGAAAATACTGACCTTCTGGAAACGTAATATTAGAAAATAGACTAGGACAACATGTATTGCTATTCTAACTGAAGTATAAAAGAATATTTTTGTCACTTTCAATGCAATGTATAATAAATACATGTGTTCATACATACATATGTTCTTTCCATGGACCTAAAAGTTAAAGATAGTATTTTATAGTCCAAGTCCTAATGTTAATAACTCTAGGATTGATATCTGCTGGCAGGTACAGTATTTATTCTTAAGATTCTTCTCTTTTATTATTATGCCTGTCAAATTAATGCCCCTGTTTGTCATTTATTTTCTCTCTGTTTTTTATAATCACTGAAACATAAGCCTACTTGTGATAATGGGTTTGTATGTGGATCGATTGTGTCATCCTATAAGGGTGACATTGAAGTTAAAAGAAACTGCTAAAGAGGGACTCAGGGGAAGTAAAGCTAATTAGTCAAGTTAAAAAGGGATAATTCGTTGCAAGCTTTGTTTTAGAAACACATTTCAAAGTTTCATTTCCATTTCAAAGTTGCAGACTCTAGCTTGCAGAACTATCTTCATGCATGGAGTTGGAGAATAACAATCCACTTCTTTCTGATTGATAGCTGAACAACAGTCTTAATGAGATGATAGTCCAATGTCATTATCATTTAAAAAAAAAAAAAACAAGGTGGAAGGGTGGAAGATCCCACTTCAGAGTTTGAGAGATTGTCTTGCCTCTTCCAACTACTTTGGACATGTTTTCCTCCTTTCTTCTCCAACCTCTTCCTCCCAAAGCTTAAAAGATATGATACACACACACGAGCATATATATATATATATATATATGTATATATTCACACATACGTATTTATAAATCTCTGACTTCAGAAAACATGACTGTTGAAGTTCTGTAGAGGACTGTGCAGCAGCAGGTTAGCTGTCTGTATATGTTAGAGAATACAGAAGGTACATGAGCAATCAAAAAACTTTTCAGTTATCTTAACCAAAGAGTGAGCTGGTAAGAGCTGTGACAATCAGTATAATTAAGGTTTCATTTTAATTCCCTCTAATCAGAACTGAAAACTTTCTGAATTGTTTCACTTTGGGTAGATAACTTTTGATCAGCTCTTTCAAGCTAAGTTGACTTAGAATACAAGGAAACTAATGAAATATTACTTCTCCACTTTAGAACAAAAGAAAATACTTTAAAACTTTTTCAGCAATTATAGCTCTGAAACAACTAAACTTATAATGAGTAGTAGTTTATAATCTGTCAAGTGAATGCTCCAGTGACTATACATTTAATTGGAATGTGCCAAAAAAATCTTTTTTCCAAAACACAAATAATGCTAATTTTATGCTGTCTTCTTAAGCTAAAATGATATGGGTAAAGAAAGCATCTAGATGGCAGGAAATTATCAAGGTAACAGCCCACATATTGCATTTACTTAACCTAGTGCATGTGTGTATCAAGGTATGTTTTTTTGTTTTAATTTATTTATAGTACAATACAGCTATTTTTGATATTTTTCATTCATCTTCCCATGTGATTAATTACAGTTTATGGCTAGAGAGTATCTTCAGATTGTCTGTACTATAAAAAGCCCCAAAAGAAAATCCCCTTCAATGAGTTAAAAGCTTATTATAAGTTTTAGGGCCATTTCTCTTTAATGTTTTCATAAACATGTCGGATACCAGACTTAAAGATATACTAAGTAAGCTTGCACATAACACTAAACTAAGAGGAGCTCTTGACTCCTTTGAGGGTGCAGTTCACTCTACCCTCGTGGTCATGCCAGAGTTCAAGAAGCATTTGGACAATGCTTTCAGACATATAGTCTGATTTTTGGGTGGTCCTGTGTAGAGACAGGAGATGGACCTAATGATCCTCATGGGTCCCTTCCAACTCAGTATATTCTATAATTCTAAGAATATAAAATGAGGGAGAAATTTCTGACAGAACACATGATTTTGCAGCTAAGTTGTCTTTACATTTTAAAAGGTATTCAGGAATACATATATTTGGAATGCTGAAGAGAAAAGATACAGTGATGATTGTTAACTAAATTGAAATATACACACCAGTCAGAAAATAGCTTACCGTATTTGTTTATTCATATACTGGATAATTATGAGAAAGAGACCAAAGCAGAAAAGAATGAAACTGTTATCCAAAATACTATGGAGGAAGCTTAGTTATGTAACTTAAGTGTTATTATCACTGGCAGCACATAAGTAAAAATAAGATTTATCCTCTCAAAAGTGTGCAAAATTAAAGAATTTCTCAAGAAAGGAAGCACTGAGAAATGCAGTAAATAAGAAAACTTAATACAGAATTATAATTTGACACCTATAACCTATATAAAGTAGTTCACTAGTATTTAAAATAAAATTATAATATTAGTGCATAATATTATTGTAATACTAAGGAACAGACATGACCATCATCATATTTAAAGACCTGATTCTGGAAATTGATGAGTATTCACAAATCTCACTGAACTCAGTGTGTTGTAGGCTTAAAACAAAATTGATCTGAGTGTGTCTGACACTTGCTGTTCTAACACTAAGTTATGTGGTATGGAAAAAATCCTGCAAGATTAGCAAGTCCTATGGAAGACACGTATACTGAAATTTCTGTAGCAGGCATATTCAGAAACTTGAAGAGAGTCCAGATGAAAATGCAGATTTTGATTTGGAAGGTAGAATTATTTCCTGTGTGACTTTGCAGCAGTTAACAATACAGGCTTTTTATATACTGAATTTTCTTGAAAACATGAATATCCTTCAGTTAGATCTTCCAAGTTTTCTGGATGCTCTGCAACTTATTCAAATAAACACAGAGCTATTGTTTATTCAAATAACATCACAAATCATCACCTCCATATGATACCAAGTGAGAGAAATAATTGGGAAGAATTTTTCTTGGAAAAGATTTAAATTAGTAACATCTGCCAACAATCTGGCCACAGAATGCAACAGTAATAAATTTCCCTGTGCTGTTGTGGAGCTGCTGTCCCCTCCCCTTTGCAGGTTAGAGGAGCACTTAGTCAATCTTCTCTACATAGACATATATATTACAAAGAGTCCATGTTAGTTTTGGCTCTCTTCATTTCAAGCTTTTAGCATTTACATGGGAAACAGGATTCTTCCTGACCTTTTGAAGTCATTTTGCTTTGGCCATTACTCACTTGCAAGCTCATTTGTAGAGAACCTCCGTCTCATCCTTAAAGAAAGATCTTCACTTACATGTTTATTTTACTACACAAGTGGGAAAAACTCTCAACTCGGTAGTAGATTCCCACAGTTTAGATGTGTTTTTATTTCATTCCACTGGAATCCTGATTACATGATTATGTCAGTCATAGCAAATAGTCTTTTCCACAAGTGACTATTTATTCCTCTGTGCAAATCTGTGAAATAATCTTTGCACCATCATGACTAATAAGACCCCATGGCATTGAGACTTTATTTTTCTTTCATTCCCTTGTGAGAAAAATTCCTGCTACAGAAGTTCTGCAGAAGGTAGCTCTTCACGTTAATCACTGACTATGTAGAATATCTTAGTTGCCTGTGATTAAGCAGATTTGTGTACTGTATTTTGTTCTTCCTCTTCTTCTTTGTGTCTGGTTATTTGTGTGTGTGGTGTGTGTTTCTTGATTATTTTGTTGCTGTTTTTAATCTAGTGGAAGGCAGGGTGTGACACAGTGTAGAGTAGGTAGCTACCTCCACATGAAATACCTTTCCAATACAGTGAACTGCAGCCTCCTGTAGCAAAAGGAAAGATTCTCATTTACCTACATATGCAAGTTAAAGGGCTGAGATCCGCCAAAGGGTATTGTATATGCCTGAGTAATAGTGCCATTCCTCCAATTAATGTTGCAGCAAACAGGAAACTTGAGATAAGGTATAGGTAATTGCTTTATAATAAAATATTATTTTTAAAAAATATTTTAATACAAGGCTATTAAAATTATTTACACAGTTACTCAGAATACTATACCATATTAACCTAAAATATCAAATTGACTAGGGAGAGGAAAAATAGAAGCTCAGCACCTCTCTGTCATTCCTATTATCTTACTGTTCTTCAATTCGAATATGTTCCTTTGGAGATGAGAAGACAACGGTAGACACAATAGAAAGATGTAGGTGAGCTATGTATTTATACAATTAGATAGTGATTTATTTCTGTCTCATTTCTTTGCTGAGAACTCTAAACATTTAATTATTCATTCCAGGAAAAAATTAGTAATCCCTCAAGAGCCTGCCTTTTTATCTATGAAACTGGGAAGGATTTTTTCTTTCTTTCTTTATTTTTTAATCTGGTAACATATTCAGTGTATCTACACTGAATTTCATCTGCTGCTCTATTGTATTTACTGGTTGCCCAGAGAAGTTGTGGGTGCCCCATCCCTAGAAGTGTTCAAGGCCAGGTTGGATGGGGCTTTGAGCAACCTAGTCTAGGGGAAGGTTCCACTTAGGAATTAGAGGGTCTTTAAGGTCCCTTCCAACCCAAACCATTCTATAATTCTATGAGTGCCTAGTGATCATCCTCTGGGGTGGTTTTACTCACGTGGGCAGATGAACTCCACTATAACCACTCTCTTGCTCCCCCTCCTCAAAGGGAAATGGGGAGTAAGTGCAATGCAAAGGGCCCAAGAGCTGAGATAAGGAAAGAGAAATCACTCAACAATTATCATGATGGCCAAAACAGACTCAGAGTAGGGAGATTAGCAAAATTTATTGCCTATTACTAACAAGCTAGAGAATAGAGAAATAAACGGGGGGGGGGGGGGGGGGGGGG